>CM049840.1:4074091-4385487 GCA_027422415.1 Schizothorax lantsangensis | reverse complement strand
TTCTCTGTATGACACGCAAAAGACGAGAGCACAAACACAACACTCCCCAATTAAACACCCGGAGACTTACTAGTGCTGTTTGCTAAGTTAAGCCTCTAATCCTGAGTATTAAACGCTAGTTTGTAAACTTCAGTGTGGGTGCTTTTGATTTGGGCCTGGAGGAAACCATCTAGCAAACAGCCAGCAACATCCTAGCAACCGTGTAGAAGTACACTAAAACCACCCAGAACACACTATTAATGTTAACTTCAAACCAACACAGCCACGCTAAAAAAAGAAAACTGCAAAACATTTTTTTTTCTTACTTAGTATTTTTCCAGTGCATTCTTAAATCTGGGTATGTTTACTTAAGAAGGAAAATGACTTAAGATATCGGGTCTTGTTTTCTGAAAAATGTATCAAAAATTGATGCTAAAAAAATCTGCCAGTTGATATACAGTCGAGGTCAAAAGTTTACATCCCCCTTTCAGAATCTGCAAAATGTTATTTTACCAAAATAAGAGGGATCATACAAAATTCATGTTATTGTTTATTTAGTGCTGACCTGAATAAGATATTTCACATAAAAGATGTTTACATATAGTCCACAGAGAAAATAATACTTGAATTTATAAAAATGACCCGTTCGAAAGTTTACACCCCCTTGATTCTTAACACTGTGTTGTTACCTGAATGATCCACAGCTGTGTTTTTTTGTTTAGTGATAGTTGGTCATGAGTCCCTTGTTGTCTTTGGTTTTCCAGCACTTTCCAACAATGACTGTATGATTTTGAGATCCATCTTTTCACACTGAGGACAGCTGAGGGACTCATATGCAACTATTACAGAAGGTTCAAACGCTCACTGATGCTCCAGAAGGAAACACAATGCATTAAGAGCGGGGGTGAAAACTTTTGAACAGAATGGAGATGTGTACATTTTTCTTATTTTGTCTAAATATCATATTTTTTCATTTAGTGCTGCCCTTCAGAGCCTACAGAAGATAGTTACATGTTTCCCAGAAGAAAAATACGTTAAATTTACCCTGATCTTCAAATTCAAAAAGTTTTCATCCCCAGGCATTGTTAATGCATTGTTTTTCCTTCTGGAGCATCAGTGAGCGTTTGTTTACAAATTTGTGCTGGATAATAAGATAAAAACACTGAGTAAGAAAATCATTTTTGCAGTGAACACCCTAGCATAAAACTAACAACGTTCTGGCAACCATGCAGAACTCCCTAGTTAAAGGAATAGCAATACCTAGCAACACCATACCAACCCTATCGGCAAACACCACTCACATTGTCTTCAGCAATATAAAAGTGCTGTAAACATTGACAGTCTCTGCTTGTTTCAGACATGCTCTGCCTCTCTTCACCTCTCTGCTGAACGTGGTGTGCGCATATGACCCGGTGGGCTACGGGATCCCCTACAACCACCTGCTCTTCTCTGACTACCGTGAGCAGCTGGTGGAGCAGGCCGTGCAGATCCTCATAGTGACTCTGGAGCATGAGGGCGGACAGCCGTACCGCCCACCCTCCCCTCCAGCATGGAAGACCAGGATGTAAGCACACCACGCCCCATAATGTACACAACATCCACTCACATACAGCGAATGTCAATAAAAGTCAAAGGATCGGGATATACAGAATTAATAATAATAGTCTAATGGTCATTGTGTGAGCTATACCTTCTCTTTTTCTTTTTTTTTTCGTAGTCTGTTGGTCCAAATAACCTGTTCGTGAATTACCTGTCCAGAATTCACAGGGAGGAGGTACGGAGAGCCTTCATCTTAGCATATGTCAAGAAAATACGAAGAAACTGCATTGTTCTCTTGATGTTTGAGCTGTTTTCGTTGTGTCTGCAGGATTACGACTTTGTGCTGAAAGGTTTGGCGCGCCTGCTGACCAACCCACTCTCTCAAACATACCTGCCCAACTCAACCAAAAAGATCCAGTTTCACCAGGAACTGCTGGTCCTCTTCTGGAAACTCTGTGACTTCAACAAAGTAAGAGATAAGGCGCTTAAATACAGTCATCTCCAAATAATGACGGTGAAATTTCACACATATTTTCTGTCTTTTCTGTTGCAGAAATTCCTGTTCTTTGTGCTGAAAGAGCAGCGATGTTTTGGACATATAGTGCCTATCCTGTATTACCTGAACGATGCCGATGCCCGACCCGACCAATGTACCGTGTGCCGAATGATGAAGATGGATTTTAAAGACATAGTTCACCAAAAAATTTACAATTCGGTCATTTACTCACCCTCATGTCTTTCCAAACCCTTAAGACTTCCTTGCATCTTCAGAGAACAGTCCTTCCCTCATTCTTTTTGCCTATCCATTTAAGGTCTATGCAACCAAAATGTATAAACTGACACTGTAGAAGTACATCATAGGAATCCAACGATTTACTCAGTCTTTTGAAGAGACATGATGGCTTTATACAGATTTTTAGGCTTTTATTCACATAAAATCATTGGTCAAACACATTCATAGAGCACATCAAATATGGTAAACAGAAGTTGAACTGCACAAGAAGAAAATCTCATTTGTTCTTGCACAAACTGATACATGCTTTCGTGACGTGAGATCACACCTCATTGGTTCATGCGCATCAAGCAAGCATGGAAGAGCTTCCATTTACCATATTTATTTATAGATTTATTCACATTTTATATGTGAATAGAAGGCTAAATTGAATCTGATCATCACATAAAAGCAGTCGTGCCTCTTCAGAATACTTGGAATAAATTACTCTATTCATATGGATTACTTTTACAATGTGAACATTTGAAGTGTCAACGTTTTGGCAGAATGGACTTTCAATGGGTGGATAGAAATTTCTCAGGTTTCATTAAAGGGGTCATGAACTGCCGCTGTGTTTATTTTACTGTACTGTTCTATGAGGTCCACTTATAATGTTATCAAGATTTTTACATCAAAAAACAACATAATTTTGAAATAATAGGCTATTTTCTGTCCTGTTTTTGACCCTCCTCATCCGAACACTCTGTTTGAATAGATGTGATGGATTGTAGACCCGGAAGTAAACGCCCACTGCTATGATTGGCTAATAGTTGTGTGTTTGACAGTCTACATCTTTCACAGATGGATGCTGATGTGATTTAGGTCAAAAATAAATACTCACATCAAATGATCTGTTTAACAGATAAAGTAATAGTGACCGTGTAATGAAAACAGTTACTCACACTTGTGTGTTGCGACATTACTGTAATATAGCCGGCACAGCATCGTCTTTTAGTTTCAATCTTTCTGTAAATCCTGCGTCGAATTGTGTCTCGTTTGTAAATTAATCTGCGGTAAAATGAAGTGAACAAAGGACCAAGTTCTTACGGACGCGGTCTGGATCTTCATTAAAAATAAAGTTCATTCACTCTTTCCTAACACCGGGATCAGAAGGAAGGCATTTGGCACTGCACAGTCAAGGGAATTTTGGTTTCTCAGTTCATGACCCCTTATTCATTTATTTTTCAAAGATTAACTGAAGTCTTACAGGTTTGTAACAACATGAGGGGTGTAAATGATGACAGAACTTTCATTTTTGAGTGAACTATACCTTTAAGGGGGAATCTTTATTATTTGTTCCCCCTGAAGTCCACCTATAAAGGTTTCTTACATCAAAAATGAATTATTTAGTTTTTATGAAATTTTTTCAGTCTCACTGAACCTAGAAGCAGCCTGTTTTTGTTACTATACCTTTTAAGATCTCTATGTAAATGGCTTCTGTAATGAGCTCTTGATGTTGTTGTTGTTCTGTTGAACTTCAGCACGGGTCGGCCTCATGCACATCGGCGTCTTCATTCTGCTGCTGCTGAGTGGAGAGAGGAACTTCGGTGTGCGTCTGAACAAGCCGTACTCACTTCATGTCCCTATAGACATCCCTGTGTTCACGGGCACACATGCCGACCTGCTCGTCGTGGTGAGGCGCATGTCTGCTTCAGTTTTACAATTCACATGAAAGTGTCTGGTTTAACCATAGAAACATATAAGTTGTTTTAAACCTCTAAAAACCGGTTATGTCTGAAGGTTTTCCACAAGATAATAACCAGCGGCCATCAGCGTTTACAGCCTCTCTATGACTGCCTGCTCACTATTGTGGTGAATGGTGAGTATTAAGAGTGTCTGTGTTTGCACAGGGCTTTACTTGGATTCAGATTGTAATCTGTTGTTACGCCAGGGAAAAAAAAAAACTGGAGGTGACACTTTTCATTTGGTAAGAGACTAAATGATTTATTCCATTTAGGGTGAGGTCATTTTCATCAAAGAGAACAAGTCCAGTCAGTTTCCTGAGATCAAAAATGGGCTTTATTTGAAATGGAATGGTCAGATTAATGTCGAATTAATGCTTACTGTAAAAATTTTTTTTCATCTGTGTCGTTTGGTGTCTGAAAGTCAAGAGCTGTGTTCTTTGCGTCCTTTGTCACATAATACCTTGTCCTTGTTTAGTGTCTCCCTATCTGAAGAGTCTTTCCATGGTTGCGGCCAACAAGCTCCTTCATCTCCTGGAGGCGTTCTCCACCAACTGGTTCCTGTTTTCTGCACCTCAGAACCACCATCTGGTCTTCTTCTTGCTGGAGGCCTTCAATAACATCATTCAGTACCAGTTCGATGGTAAGATCGACACTCTCGATCATCTTTGCCAGATAAATTCTCATTTTGAAGGAGAGTTTTAGACATTCTCTTGCTTTTCTGCCAAATCTGTTTATAGAAGTCCATGTGGTACTTTTGCAAATTATTAATGTACATGTTGTGGTCTGGCTGCTAAAAGGTTACATAAAGATGACTCCAAACAGGGTCAGAAATAAACTTTTCCATTAATGGACAATATTTGACCTCTGGAGTTGTTTTCCAGTGGCATTTATTGCCTTCGTAAGGGCAATTAATGTAATTACCTTATTATCTAATTACCTTAGTAACTGTGTTGTATTTTATGCCAAATACTTAAATGTAACCAGTTTTTTCAAACAGTCAGAATAGACTGTTGCCAATTAAATTATTCCCATTATTACACTGCAAAGGTGGAACAGAGGCTCTGATATGGCATTTATGTTAATTAACAAAGACATTTACATAAAGTAAATAGTCTGCATGAATATATTAAAAGTTATAAAGTATAAAAAAAATGGTTATTCAAACTGGGAATAAATTATATACAGAAAGTGATCTGTATACAGTGACCTATCACTGTAGTGGTTCATGACTTCAGTCTAGCACAAGTTCTGCACTCTCATTTGCGCCAAATTTTTGCTTTAAGTGTGAAAAGTCCTTCACAAAAACTCCAGTTATAATCACTGAAGCTGTCCACATGAATCTCTTAATTACATTGTATCTGTACTTTATTGTTTATGATGATACATTTTGCAAGAGTGCAGAATTCATAATTTCAAGCTGTAAACGCGAGCTTTGAAACAGACTCCGTTTTCAGCGGTGCCTAATCTAAACGCCTCTGATTGGCCATTGCATTCATAAGCTCAACAGAAATGTGTGTGATTGGTTATAATGCTCAACACTACAAAATAAATCTAATGCAACATGAGGAAATGCCTCAATCTACACTTTGTATTTCATTTTCAAATTTTTGGGCGTTTTTTATTTTATGATGAAAGGACAGTTTAGAGTTGACAGGAAGCAAAGTGGGACAGAGAAAGGGGGGTGGGATCAGGAAAGGTCCTCGAGCTGGGATTGGAACTCGGGACGCCGTAGCGCAACAGCACTGTATGACCTTCATTTTCACATTTAACTTTAATCATGTCAGCCGTAATAAATTCATTTTGCAGTAGATGCTTTTGCAGTATCTCGAATTTGGCAGGCATTTTTGATCACTGAGATAGTAATTTCCATTAATTTCCTCCCCCGGCTCCAACTCTTATAATGTTTTGATCAGGTAACTGTAATTTGGTGTACGCCATCATTCGGAAGCGCAACGTCTTCCACCAGCTGGCCAACCTGACCTCTGACCCCAGCACCATTCAGAAGGCCTTGCAGAGGAAGAGGAAATCTCCAGACGCTATTTCTCGCACCAGCTCGCAGGAGACGGTGTCCATGGAGGGCTCACGGCCGGCTGTGCCTGCTGAGCCCGGCACTCTGAAGACCAGTCTGGTGGCCATCCCAGGTAGCTTTGCTCATTGCTTTGTTTACATGTACTGCATGCTAAATGTTAGTATTGGTGAAGACCAGTTATTATCTATGAGACAGTGGCACTTTGTGTGTGATAGACACGGTCTTTGATAGACAGGCTAACTCTCTCCAGGCATCGATAAACTGACGGAGAAGTCCCAGGTTTCAGAAGACGGTACTATGGTAGCTGTGCTACTGACAGAGCCCCCACAAACCCCTGAACACAGCGCTGCGGCTGGAACCAGTGACACAGAGTCCATCTCAGGAAGAGAAAATGAGGTTAGAGGAGGCACATAATTACATTCAAGATTAGCTCTTCAAATGAAGGTTGTGTAACGGTGTTGCTTCTTCCCAGGATGTCTTCTACACTGAGGCAGAGATGGCAAGGAGACGTCTGTCCAGCTCATCATCGTCTGCCATCAGCCACTGGAATCCTAAACCAGACTGGGTAAGAAAACCTTCCTCATCACATACTGATCAGTGTCCTACAAGGGTCATTTTTAACTGCTGTGTTAAGAAACTGTTTACCCATAAATGCAAATGGTCATTCTTTACTCTCCCTCATGTTATCCGATTCTCTATGTTCCATGGAACAGTAAAGGAACACAGACGTGGCTAAATAAAGATTTGTCAAATTTTCTCACTTTGTTTTCCACGGAAAAAATAACAGCTTACAGGTTTGGAACAACATGAGGGTGAGTAAATAATGACCGAATTTTCCTCTTTGGGTCATCTTAGTCCTGTAATATAGTCCATTTATCTTATTCCATGTTTTGAAGAATTCGTACTTTACTCTGGCTCATGGGTCGGGATTTGAAGTTTCACATTCTACATTTATAAACCCTTAAAGTTTTTAATTGCATTTGTAACAGGTTAATAACATAGATTGGGCAAGTACAACATGCAATGAGCATGTAACCTGTTTTATTAACAGTTTATGATGTAAGTGCACACCTCTTGAACGAGGAATCAAGATGTCTCTCAGTAGATTATAGTATACATTTTTGCATTTGTGTTGAGTAGTATTTGTTTTTTTCTTTCTGATATAAAAAGAAAAACAGAAATCTGATGATTATTTTGAATAGATGGCGATAAACAAAGTCTTTTGAACTTGTTTTTATATATAGTAAGTAAAATCTATAAAACTAAGATTTTTTTATTTATTTAATATTAGGTGAAAATTCTACATTCATTTTATAACTAATTTAGCTTTTGTTTAAGGTGAAATTAAGTTGTAAAAAGCCCAAAATTTATATTGATCAGCATTAAGTAACATTTGGGTTTATGTCTAAAGAAAACATATTGATTATGCATATGTTTTATATGAATATTTTTGTCTTTGGGAAAATAAATATATTTGTTTAATGTTAGATCAAAATTTGAAGTTTGAACCAATCCATAAATATAATATAAGAAAACTAATACATTTGGCTATAACATTTGTGCAAAATCTAGGTCACCATGAAAAGACAATTCACTTGATCAATTTTCTAAATGCATATTATTGATATTTTGTGAATGATTCATGTTTTATTTATTTATTTTTATCAAAATATCATACAACTATCATATGCGGGACTTCTCTAATCATTAAAGGGATAGTTCACCCAAAAATGCATCCCAAGGGCATCCAAGATGTAGGTGACTTTGTTTCTTCAGTAGAACACAAACAAAGATTTTTAACTCAAACCGTTGCAGTCTGTCAGTCATATAATGGCAGTCAATGGTAATCTCGGCTTTGAGAGAAAAAAAACATACACAGACAAAACCAAATTAAACCCTGCGGCTCGTGATGATACATTGAGGTCTAAAGACACGAAACGATCGGTCTGTGCGAGAAACTGAACAGTATTTATATCTTTTTTTACCTCTGATCCACGCGTTCACAACAGCGTCTTCTTCTTCTTCTTGCTTTACGGCGGATCGCAGACTCATAAGTGCATTACCACCACCTATCTCTCGAATGGACCATTGACACTCCTATTTGAGATTGTAGATAGATACCCTTGGGGTAAGCAGATAAACATCAAATTATCATTTTTGGGTGAACTATCCCTTTAAGTCCTCATAAACCCTTCTTCTGCAAGCTCGCATTCATCTGCCTCTCTTTTTGAGTGCAACACTCACACCTCCAAATCCAATCAACAATGTTGACTTTTTTTCTTGTCGATAATCCATTAAACTTGTATGCACGTCACAATATAGAAGATAATGTCTGTCAGTGCTTTAGTTTCATTACGCCTTTTAGAGCAACCCTAAGTTAACCATTTCCAGTATGAATAAAGCCCACGAGAGCTCTCTTCACCTGTTGTCTGCACTCATATTGCAGGTCCTGTCCTGGAAGAGCAAACTCCCACTGCAGACCATCATGCGCTTGTTGCAAGTACTGGTGCCACAGGTGGAAAAAATCTGCATTGACAAGTAAGAGAAGAGTGTGTCATTGATAGCTGTATGTAGTCTGATTTGCTGCTGTGAAATTACATTATGTTTTTAAATTAGGGGTCTGACGGATGAATCAGAGATCCTGAAGTTTCTTCAGCACGGCACTCTAGTGGGTCTGCTGCCTGTGCCCCATCCCATTCTTATCAGGAAATACCAGGCCAATGCAGGAACTGCCATGTGGTTCCGCACGTACATGTGGGGAGTCATTTACCTGCGGTTAGTATGACATTGCAGTTTGTGGAATGTAATCATAATTACGTCATTTATCATTTCAACCGAAAACATGACAGATGTTTTTAAATCCAACATATTATTTAGAAACCGAATATTCGTTTTGCAATAATGTAGCGCAGGATTTGATTTTATTTGTTTAAAAAAGTTGGGGGTAAAACAGGCTATGATATTTAGTTTAAAATGTATATATTTATGTTAGTGCTGGGCAACGATTAATTGTTTTTATGTACATAATATATGTGTGTGTACTGTGTATATTTATTATGTATATATAAATACACACACATGCATGTATATATTTAAGAAAAATCATTAAATATATTTATATATAATATAAATTATATGACTATAAATATATACATGTAAACATTTTCTAAATATATACTGTAGTGGGTGTATTTATATATACATAATAAATATACACAGTACACACACATATATTATGTACACAAAAACTTTTATTTTGGATGTGATTAATCGTTGCCCAGCACTAATTTATGTGCATTTGATTGGACTGTGAAAAGAGGACATTCATTCTATTTTTCACACGAAAATAATGCTCCTAAAAATAAGCTTAAATAATAATAAATATAAATAATTTTTTTTAATAAATTTCTTTTTTATTTTGGGGAAAAATGCATAAATCCTGCACACTACTCAAACTTGCATTATTATGAAATTTAGAATTCTGTATTTTTGATATAGAATATATTTGCTGCTTAATTGGAGGTGGAGCCTTTGTCACTATTAATGAGTTGTTGGATATTTTATCTACTTTTTGTCATATAATAAAATAAAGTATTGGTATAATAAAATTTAAAGTTTGAGTATTGTGTGGGATTTATGCATTTTTTCAAATTTATAGTTTTCATTTATCCAATGCACCTATTAATGATTCAGGTGTGCGAGGTGTGCTGTATTTTCCTTTTAATTTGGGGGTAAAATATGTCCAATACATTTTTTTGTCAAGTTTATTTCAATTCAGCCAGGTAAATAAAATATGTTTCTGAGTTTAACATTGTTCCGTCTTTTCACTGTAGTAATGTGGATCCGCCCATCTGGTACGACACCGACGTGCGTCTCTTTGAGATCCAGAGGATGTAAGAATGAGCTGTAACCTGTCGGCCCCTGAGAACCCACAGACTTCATCTTGCCTTGTCATTTTGCTTTATCCCGTTCATAGACTGTGAGACTCCACGAGAAGTGCCCATAGCTGCCGGTCGGCCTATCGGTGGTCTGTTTGCTCTGGCTGGTGTACAGATGATAAAGTGTCTAAATATAAACCAAGCACTCTGATAGTAAAAGCATACTGTGGTCAGCAGCTTAGGCAGCCCAGACATGTGAAACTCTCTCACTGTGGTTTTAATAGGAACAAGGTGCTTGTTATAAGAAGGAATGCTATTTATAGTATCGAAAACCTTGTGAAAAATTTCTAGGAAGTTGTTAGATTAGAAGCATTGATAAAGACTTCTAGATTGTATTATCACCACAAGAGGGCGATCTTGCTAAATCCTCTTTTTTGTTATCTGTAAGAGCATGAGTTTACTTGCATACTCCCAAATTTCACTATAGTTATGTCAGGTATCAAGAATAACTGGAAGGAAAATGAACAGAAATTCAAAAGCTAGTTTAGATTAATTCACCAGTATTCATATACATCGTGAAAATGTAAAAAAAAAAAAACAGTTGTTTCCAAAGTATTATAACCAATATCTCTATTTTTGTCTGCATATCAGTTTTGCTAATGAGATACTGTAAATACTGCTTGATGTTTAAAGTAGAAATGCTGTCCACGAATATGAAAAATAAGAAACTATCCAATGTTGTCAAAATGGCTAAATGATTAGCTTATGGTTACTGAATTTCTGCATATGTTCATCATAAAGTGCCGATGACTGTAAACAGAATGTTTTTCTTCATTTGTGGCAGTATTTATAAGAGAGCTTGTGGAACAGATCAAGACATTGCATTTGTATATGTATTTTAATGTTTGTGCATTTGTGCAAAAATTGTCCAAATATATTGAGAGGATGTAGAGTACAAAAACACACTTGTCATTGTGTCATGTTTCCTGTTCAGACTTCATTTATCCATAAGGAACAAAAGCATAAAAAACAGAGTACAGTTTGCTCATTTTGATCTGGGTACACAGTGACCAGAATAAACAGAAATTGGGAATTTACAGGTGCCAATGACAAGGCAGATCTCTGGTAATACTTCCAGAGGAGTTCACTGCATTGCTAACAGTCGAATGCATGTAACAGGATTAGGCCATATTTCAGATGATATTGTGACATGATTCACATATATAAACAGATTTCAGTTCAACATGGTCTAGATCTCCACACACACTCACATATACACATTGTTGCATTTTACAATAAAAAAAGTAGTAAAAAATAATACAATTTCTCTATCAACTAAACAAAAATATAATATAAAAAATATATCTATTTTACAATGATATGTGCATAAGCTTGTACAGTTCCTGAGTGGTCAGCTGATTTATGAGGCGAGTCCCACCTCAAACAGACTAGCCACTGAGTGCATCCGGTAGAAGATCCCAAACGGCATTCCAATATTCACTACCGCTGCCCACGTTTGGAATTCATAAATGTCTGATCCGATGGTGTTGTCAAACTGAGGCCGGGCTCCAAAGGCTGGCATAATCCAAAGCTGCAAAACAGAAATGCAATGTACAGAATTAGATTTAAAACTGATTTCTGACCATGAAGTGTTAAAGACACAGGAGTCTTGGAGGCATACACACATAATACGCATTAGAATGGAACAAAACGCAATGGATTTGCAGCATTTTTTAAATGCCAGTATCATCAATTGTTAACCACAAAATTACAGTGATCATACATAATCAAGGTGCTTTATCCACTTCCAGCTTCTTCTAATTTTGTTATGTGATGAGTAATAAATAATAACAATGTGATCCGATGCGTGGGATGTTAATGAAACCGTTAACCATTAAAAACAATATATGCAAGAATGTATCATGTGTGTATGCCCTCTAACTAGGGTTGCAAAGTGGCAGAAGATTTCCAAAAATTCCAAAAAAAAAATCAAAATTTTCCAGACGTTTCCAAAAATTCTGGAATGTTTCTGGAAATTTGCCAGAAATGTTCCACCTCGTTGCAACCCTACCTCTTACTCAATAACGAATATGGAGTCAGGTACTTACAATGACATTGCAGAATAACAGGAAACCGCAGATCTCCTTAAGGATCCTCCTCTTCCAGGAGAGTCGACCCTGGAGCAAAGTCAACGGGATGGGTAGCGTGTGAGCTGGGATGATGGAGCTGCTCCGTCTTTCTGGGTCTCTCTCTCGTACGGCCATGACGTTGGCGAAGACGGTGGATGTCTCAGTCTCTCTGAACGGCTCCCGATGGAGGCCCTTGATGAGGAAGGAGTTCTGCAGGCACAACTGGATCACAGTCAGAATAGAATTAGTCAGGTTGAGCCCATTTATGTGCCCCTGGACCCCTGATGCCAGAACAGCTGCTATGGTGAAGTAACAGATGAGGAACTGGCCCAGAGACGCTCCCACAAGCAGTCCCACATCCAGACTTCTGGTAGGGTTCTTCCCAGACACCTGCTCTCTCTTATCCATCCGAAAGATTATACAACCGATCAGAGTTGTGATGGACATCAGAAGGATGGCGACTATGTTCATGATGTAATGCATTATCAGAGCTTCCTCCTTCTTTTTTGAGTCACCTTTGATCACGTCCACTTCGTACACCACAAACGTAGCCAGGCCTGCCACCAGAATGATCAGACCAGCAACTGGACCAATCAGAACGTCCCACAGGCTAAAGCGCAGATTGTGGCTATGGTGTTCATCCATCTGGCGGCCTACGTTTTTCCACATGACGTAGGCCATGGCTGATGCGAAGAGGCTGTACTCGATGTTGAAGGGGTACAGATAGTAGTAGACCTTCTCAAAAACATCACACATGTTATGGCTACACTCGCAGTCGCTCGCTCCAGCGCGGCCTGAAAGACAACAACAGAGAACATCAATGAAATGCTTAACTTAATCTTCAAATTAAGCAAATCAATACAGGATGTTCAATATTTGTCAATGTCATTTAACCTAAGTACACAACCCTGTTGAAAAAAACAGCATATGCTGGTTAGGTATGTTTTGAAGCATTGCAGCTGGTCTAGGAGGAACTAGTTGCTTAGGACCAGCTGCCATGCTTCAAAACATACCTAACCTGCATATGCTGTTTTTTTCAACAGGGAAGTCTCAAAAGTGTGCAATATGATTTGCTGATTAAATCACCTTGTGGTGTGACATTGATTTTGTGACCGCCGTTTGAGGAACTGTTGTATGAAGGGTCGGCTGGAGCCACTGTTTGATGGAGCGACTCCTCTGTCACTGCGGTCATCCACACCACGAGGTTCGTAGACAACGTCAACATCAGACCACAACTGCAATGAGAGAGTAAATATTACTATACAGTAATACTAGCGGCTCTGTTTCATAGAAGTGTACACTCAACACAAGAGTCGATACACATGCCGGTATCCTATCCTATCAAACCTTCAGTCGGGCAAACATTTCCTTGAGCTAACTTAAAAGTGTATGCTCATTGCTTCACACCGAGACGTCATACAGCTCTACAGTCAACGGGCTAGTCGAGGTGGCTACAGACAACTCATTTCCTTTACGGTTCTGAAAGGGTGTGATCATTTGCCTACATTTGTCAGATTTTCCCATTCATTTCTCTTCCTGACTACACGCTGAGGTCAAGATAGCAAAAGACAAGGAAATAAACTGACAAAACCAGATAACAACCAAAGTCTGCGTAACGTCATCGACCACCTAGAACTCACCGTGTGACGATTTGCTGTATCTGCACACAGTCTTTCGCATGAACCCAGAGGACGTATGTCTGGAATATGGAAGAGAGTATATTTAAATGATCTAGAAATACAAGAACAAATAGCCTAAAACATTCTTTATAGTTTTCACCTACCTGTACAATGACAAACAGAGCTTGCACAACAGGGAAGGCTATTTTCACAGGCGACTCGCAGTGTATACGACCCACGTAATACATAATCTTGAAAATGTCCATGATTACACTGCAGACGCCAAACAGAACCAGTCCACCTGATGAAGACACAAGCAGAATATAAGCACTTGAGACTAGATGTCTATAGAATATACAAGATAGTGAGAACAACACAAATTTTCTTTCTGAAAACATTAATTTAGTGTCATTTAATTCAAAGCCATTTGTCACCAACTCCTTCAGAACTTGATTTGTTCATACAAATGAAGACTCACCTCTCAGCCAAATTGGTCCAGCATGACTGTCTTTGTAGAGCACTGCTCGGTACACCCTCGAAGTATGGATTTTGTAGTAAACCATCCATACGGTGGTGAGAATGACAAGCAAGATGAGGAAAATCAGAAGATGAGACGAGGAGATCTGGATCTTGTTGAAGATGCTTCCGCTCACTATGGCGATTCCCAGGAGCAGGATGTTTAAGGAGATGAATCCAGACAGAATCCATCCCCAGTTGCGGCCCTTCTCCACTGTTTTGAACCCGCCATGGGCAAGGACCGGGTTGACCGTCTCTCCATGGGAACTGACTTGGATGGTGGATATCTGGTTCTCGATGGCTTCTAGGTCTTGCTTTGTCATCATGTTGCATGAGTTAGAAGAGCTGTCCACAAGAAAACACAAGTCAATTTGTAAGTGGAGCTCTAATAGTCCAAGTTGAAAAGAGTCTGCTGGATTTGTAGAGTATGGAGCATGCGAAGACCTTCTACAAGTTGTCACGCAAAATAATTAGAAGGAGCCTAGTTTCCTCATGTATAAATACTTGAACCCGCATAAGTATCCAACCAATCACCTGTCTTCTCTTCTGCTTACGTCAAGCCCTGCGTCTGTCTCATATCTGAAGGGACCTGCATCCTCAAATCTGACTTGACAATATTGGAAATCTAAAAAGATTTCACCTTTGCTTGCACTGGACCAAAGCCAGCCAATAGCTCTCAGCTATTGTGATAACAGAGTTTAACAAGAGGGCTACCTGCACAGTCACCTGCACTCTGTTTGGTGACGAAGGAAATGTGAAGTACTGATCAGACACCCTCAGCTCTGAGTCATCAACAAATATTGAGCTTTTATTAACTGTTTTCAAAATATTAAGCCTTTATTTACTCAGCTTATATCGGTTTTCACAATCTGCACAATATTCAGCCTCACCCAATTTCATTGTAAATGTTTGAGTGAATTGTGCATTGTTTCTTTTGAGTTTTATTAGTGGTGGGTAAGGTTTAATTAACTTTTCAAACTTTTTACACAAAATAACTCTTGCACAATACAATGAAACCACGAAAGTGCTAGTTGAAAGCTATATACTAGACTATGTGTCATATACATTTTTTGTTCAATTAGCAATTAGCACTATTCAGTAATAACACAATTCATACTAATATGCATCAGATATTCATACTAATATGCATGATGGTTAGTGTCCTTCACTTACCACAAGTAGGAACCGCTGGCCTTCTGATGATCGTGCCGCCTCATGGCATATATAGTCACTTGGTGACACAAAGATTTACAGCCGTAACACTGAAGAACCTGTAACCTGTCAGACACAACACACAGTACACAAATAATTAGAACAAAATGTATGAACAATTTGACATCTACCATGCAATTATAGGCATTATAAATACTCAAACATAAGTGGAGGTGTGTGTGATAATGCCACAGTGATGGGACATCATATGCCATCTATATAAAGCCCCCATAAATAACATTTATGCAACTATTAATCCAGATTTTAATGACTGGTAATTCACAGACGCAGTATAAAAAATATTGATTCGACACATTTAAAAGTACTGTGAAAGTTTTATGTGAAAATAATAGCATGCCTACTTAGTAGTTCACATTCACTTACGAAAATTAACCATAGTTTTATTATAGTAAAATTGTAGCAACCATGTTTTTTTGGCATATTGACTACCATTTGTATAACCACAGTTTTACTACAAATACCATGTATTAAGTTACATTAATACATTAATACCATTCATTTGTAGTAAACTACAGTAACCATGTTTTTTTTAATTTTTTTTTTATGTAGCAAAACCATGGTTAATTTTCATAATGGTTAAATCACGAAAATACACTAGGCTAACTCTGAAAATAATTGGCCACCAAAGCCACAATTAGAAATATGATCCCAAATATCAAAGCAACCCTAGTGAAAAATAAATATACTTAAATGTATTTGACAAACATTTATTTCATGCTAAGTATACTATAAATACATTTTCATATCGATGTACCTGCAATTGTACTTTTAGTATACTAAACTGGTATACTTAAAGTCTGCTAAATTGGAACAACTAATTTTGTACTTAAAACACTTTAATTGTGCAGAAGTAGTGCTAAAGTACAATTAAAGATATACTTAGTATATTTGATTGTGCTAAAGTGGAACTATTGCAAGTATACTTCAGGTACATTTTAAATAAAAGACCGCATTTAAAGACCGATATTATTCAAAGATCATACAATCCTCATCAACAGTGACATTAAAACACATTTTAGACTTGATAATAAGAAATGTGCATAGTGCACAAGCAGAACTCCAAATAAAGTTTAATTACAATTTGTATATCAGTAAGTCTTGAGTTATCTGTCAGTAAATATGTTAATAGATTTTAACTATACATAGTATGAAATAAATGTATTTTAAATATATAACTTTTTTACTAGGGAATATAGCACAAACCTAATTTCAGGCTAAACATTTCGAGAGAGAAGAAATCACTTCATGTATCCACTAAAACTGGTCGTAAACGAACTGGTCAGGTGAAGATATTTTAACTAAAATGTTACAACTTCATCGTATTTTTTGTTTTATTTGTTTTTATTTAGGTAGCTTCAGAGTGCTTCAAAGAATGTCTTTCCTTCACCCAATAATATAATATTTCGAATCCCAAAAGGGAAAAAGATTTTTGTAAGGACCGAGCTGAAGCCACACCCTCACGAGCCGCAGCGCGTCTGGCGCCGGCAGGTGTCCTTGGAAACTCCAAGTGCCTCACGCGCGCTGCAGCCGGTCAGGGCTTCAGACCTAATGCACAGAGCCCGTGAAAGAGTGATGGAGGCTGAGGTTCGAGATCACCATGAATGACAAATATCACAAGGCAGCTCGGGATGGCTACCTTGACTTGTTGAAAGAAGCGACGCGGAAGGACCTGAACGCTCCGGATGAAGATGGCATGACACCGACCCTATGGGCCGCTTACCACGGCAACCTGGAGGCGCTGCGGCTGATTGTTGGGAGAGGGTAAGACTGCGCCTCATTCCCTACATTTTATCAATTAACTGGTTTAGTTTGTGGATTTAACGGAAGTTTAACCCGTATGTTTGCATGTACGCCTCATATGAAATGGCTTGCGCGCGGATCTCTGGTCACCGTTACTGTATATCATCACAACCCAATACTGGTGTCACGACGGCTGGTGCTTCACAGGGCTGATGATTTTATCTGGCTAATTGCGTGTGGAACTTACTGTTCTCAGTTGTCCAGCCTACTTCCTTAAACCCTTTCTCGTGATGTTTATGGTGGTGTTATGTAACATGTCTCAAGTTTGCAGAGGACCATGTCATATTAACATAATACCATAAAAGGCAAGGGTTTTCTCACTTTAAAAACCTGTTTAAAGTAACCCAAAAATGTATTTCTGGTAACAAGGAAATTAACTGGTTTTAGGTTAAAAAAAATAATGAATCAACACCATCAACAAAATACATTTTTGAGAGTCAGATCAGGTAGAAAAATGAACTGCAAGTTTTTGCATTTTTTTAGGCTTATCAAACTATCAGCATGAAATTTGCATTGAAAAATACTTTTTTAGTGGTATTTTAAGATGTTGATTTTTTGTTTTCACATTTTCGTGTTCCTGTAGCTCGGACTGCCAGAGCATGCCATTAGCAACAACACCAAGTCATAGGTTAAATTCCTTGCTAATGCATGGACTGATTAAAAATGTATACCTTGAATGCGCCTTAAGACGGATATACTGCCCTTGCTACTTCTTAGTGGCCCTTATTCATTTGCAGTGTCATTTGAGTTGTTTTATCACTAACAACGCATGAACAATTCCACATTATGTGATTACAGCCGCTCTGTTAATGCCGATGACAGAAGACAGATAAAAGCGAACACACAAAAGCTTTCATCAGAGCTGACCTGGTTTCCTCTACGGACATAGAGGCCCTTTATAAAAGCTCTTAATTGTCAGAAGTTCTCCCACTGTTCGGCAGTCCTGAATGCATAATCGGACTGTTTAACCATTGAAAGCCACTGGCTATCGCGTGATCTCCTCCACATAAAGCAAAGCAAGCATCGCATTTCTGTGGTTAGAGCCAACTTATGCTCATGTACACATAGGGATACAGTAATTAATCCCTTAATTTGGGTGTTTCATTTCTCTAGTGATTAATTCAATGCACAGCATGGCACTGACTGATCCGTGAAGCATGATTTCCCACGATAATGCCCACCGTTGACAGAAAAGGTTTTCAAGAGGTCATTACTGCAATATGGTACATGGCTCTGACCTGTCATGAATCATACTATCAGAAGTTGTTAACAAAAATAGGGACAGTAAAATGATGGTAAAAATATCAACGAAGGTAAAAAAAAAATAGACATTTATGGGTGGTGGGTATCACATAGCAGTCATTTTAGGAGATAACATACAATATTATACTCCTCTTCCAGTAATTTTACAATGTTCTGACAATCATATGTCTTATTATCTGACAGTATTAGTGGGGTAAGAATGACAGTTTATTACTCAAGTAGACCATGAGTTATGAACTGTCATTTTAACCCCACTAATACTAGACCAGCTGCAGTACATTGTGTCTGATTGAGTTGGATAAGGATCTATAGGGCTCTCTCATTTTATAAGGCTATACATTGTATGCTAATATATTTATGGAAGTATTGGCATGCCAAAAATCAAGGACAGGCAGGTTAGATGGTCATAATCCAAATTCTGGCTTGACCCAATAGTGCACACAGCTCCCTTTGCTAACTGTGAAAACCTTGCAGCTTTTCTCATCCATAATGCATCACTGCAAGGCTTCACCTGTCACCCATCAAATATTAATTAGGCTCAACTAGCACTAGATGCAGAAAACAGAAAGATACAGCTTAAATGTAAAGTGCAAATTAGGGCAGCACAAATCATATATATTATATAATATGACATATTTTATCATATATTAATATACCACTTTTTTTCACTATATTATATACTGTCTTGTACACTTTTTAAAATTATATTTTCAAAATGCAAATCAACAGTTAAACTCTAAAACCAGCATTTTTCAGTGATGTTTTAGTCACCTGTAGGTGGGGCTATACTGTACAGAAGTAAAGCAAAACAACGTTTCAGTCTTAGTTTAGTTTCAAGCGATCAAATAATCATATCGTAATGCATCTGTACTGAGTCATTGCAAAGAGTGTTGTAGAGCAAGTAACATTAATAATAAGCTCTAATGAAGATGTGATCATACCTAATAAAGAATTGGATGCAAATTAGCTTTTTATACAGTTGTTTCTATGTGTTCGTAAATATCTCAACACAGCACTTCAACAAACTAGATTTAAATGATTGTGTATTTAAAATGCATTTTCTAGAATGCATATTGAATAGTTATATTATGAACAGTCACTATGTACTGTATGAAGTTTCTAGCAGTCATAGATTAGAACATTTCTTATAGTTTTAGAATAGTTTCTTTGTTGATCAGGCCCGTGGTTACAGTCTGAACACAGGAATTTAGTGTGACATCACCTATGCAACTCTATCATTCTTGCTAGTAAGGAGACACCCAACAAGCTCCCTCTTATTCAAGCAGGCGATCAAATTCCTGATCCAGGGGTTTGGATCGGCATTAGGAGCGATGAACCTGGATTACTGGCTTACAAAATAAAACTTATATAAGTAAGAAAAATAAGAGATCATATGAATTATATAACACACCTGTTTGTCCTTCTTATGACATTTCATGATTTTCGATATGTAGAGTAGACGTGTAGAGCAGGTTGTTTTAGTTTCATAGACTTATGCATTATTAACTGGCCTTCACGGATGACAGGCCAGTGCTGAAAACATAATCAAAAAATCATGGGATTGCCAGTGTGGTCTCAGCTATTCTTGGGATATAAAACAAGTGATAATGACAGCTTAGAAAAGCCATATCCAGTTTCACTTTACACATAAAAGTGTCAATTATATGTTATATATAGGCTATAGAGTCTGAGTAGTGGTCTCACAGAGGTCACTATTAAATGCCACACCTGATATGGATCTATCACGGCTCTACTTTCAGGGGGAACCCAGATAAGTGTGACATATGGGGGAACACGCCACTCCACCTGGCTGCCTCCAATGGCCATCTCAACTGCCTGTCCTTCCTGGTGTCGTTTGGTGCCAACGTGTGGTGCCTGGACAACGACTACCACACGCCGCTGGACATGGCTGCCACCAAGAACCACATGGATTGCGTGCGCTATCTGGACTCAATCGCTGCCAAGCAGACAGCCCTCAACCCCAAGCTAGTAAGCAAACTGAAGGACCGGGCTTTCCGTGATGCTGAACGCCGCATCAAGGAATGCATTAAAATGCAGCAGAAGCACCGACGGCGCATGGAGCGTAGATTTCAGAGAGAGACAACGGAAGCATCGGTCTCTGATGCCATGAGCTTCTCCAGCTACGCCAGCAGTACCTTGAGTCGCAAGCTACACCACTTCAACACTGCCACTAATGTGCCATACTCCCAGGTTAGACTGCTCTGCAATGCTTAAATATTTGGGGCAAATTAACAGGGCAAAACAGGGCAAATTTGCACGAGAGCACAATTCCAAAACAGCGACGATGGGTGTGGAAATTTCTGCGGGTGATTTACTATCAACGCACAAATTGAAGAACACAGATGCAACATCTCATTTACATATCGACCAATGCAATATACCAAGCGTAGCACAAATTAGCATAGTCGCAAATAAAGAAATAAAGAAGCCACAGTACGTTGAAAAGAACCAGAGGTCAAAAAATTAAGGATTGCAAGAAGTTTTGATAGAGCTGGTATTGCGTGACCTAGTTGAGGGTTCCAAGTCATCTTTTACTTCCTGAAGCAAACTAAAAATAACATGGCTTGGCAAACAATATGTTCGGATAATAAATTATCTTTTGTTCTTTCCAAATAAATTAATATGTGTGGAAAAAATCCTCTCCCTTCTACCACACGCTCTCTGTTCTCTGCGGTGCCTCGTCTTAGCAACAATAATTGCAGCCATTTCAAGCGCAAAATAGTTTAAGACAAGCTTTTTGGGTGTTAAAAATGGCGCAAATACCATTAATTTGACGAGCGTAAACATTAGTAATCTCGTTGCGTGATTCATTTGAATACCCCCCCCCCATAAATTTTGCGTCTGAAAGGGAAACTCCTGCAGATACATATTCAATAAGGTCAGGCGCAAAAATAACTGTCAACGCCTTTTCAGCGCTAATTCTTCATTGTGCGTCTTTAGTAAATCCTTGCAGTACTATTTTAACGCCAAAAGACGGTTTGCGCTGGCGTAAGCTGTTAGTAAAACTGGCCCTTGATGTTTAGTTAGAAGCCACATTCACTAAATCTATACTTTTTCGCTCTAGGCTACTCTCCACGCCACAGCCAGGGGCAAAACTAAGATCCAGAAGAAGCTTGAGAAGAAAAAGCAAAGTGACGGGACATTCAAGATTTACGAAGATGGCAGGAAGAGTGTCCGCTCTTTATCTGGCCTACAACTAGGCAATGACGTCATGTTTCTGAAGCAGGGAACGTACATCAACCCTAAGGACCGGTCTCGTCGTAACATACGTGACATGTTCCTTAGTGACAATGAGGATGCCGTCTCACATGCCATCAGCGAACCCGACTTGCACGGTCATGATGTGGACTACTCAGAGATCAGCACCGACTCGGGCCACGACTCGCTCTTCAACCGGCCCGGCCTGGGCACCATGGTTTTCCGCCGCAACTATGTGAGCGGTGGACTTTTTGGCATCGGGAGCAGAGACGAAGGCAGTCTAGCAGGCAGCCAACGGGTCGATAACGTGCGCCTCCACAGCCGGATGCATCGTGTGCCCAGTCTGGACGAAGATAGCATTGGAAGCGCTCGTAGCCTGCAAGAGAGGAACATGCAGGAGCTGCCATGGGACGAGGTGGAGTTAGGGCTGGATGACGATGATGAGCGTGACACCAGCCCTCTGGAAGTGTTCCTAGCCACGCAGAGCATGAACGAGTTCATTCCTATCTTCAAAAGAGAAAAGATTGACCTGGATGCCCTGCTGCTGTGCTCAGATGATGACCTCAAGAGCATTCACATCCCCCTGGGGCCCCGCAAGAAGATCATAGACACCTGTCAGCGCCGATTGGAGACCATTGAGGACCCAGGCTGCATAGAAGACACTGAGTTGTGAAGTTCTGCCCTTAATCCCTTTTGGAAAAAAAACCCCACCATATGCTGGTTAGGTATGTTTTAAAGTATGGCAACTGGTTTGAGCTGGTTTAAGCTAGTCCAGAGCTGGTCCTGAGCAGGAGCTAATTGCTTAGGACCAGCACATGACCAGCTTAAACAAGCTCAAACTAGCTGCCATGCTTCAAAACATACCTAACCAGCATATGGTGTTTTTTTCAACAGGGATGTCTGTTTTTACCTCAGTGAATGATGAAAAAAGCAAGAGTTTACAGAACCATTGTTCCACTTCTCTTTGAAGATAGTTACTTCATCAACATTTTGGCCAATGCACCAGATATGCTAAAGAAACAGAAGTCTAAACCAGGCCTGCTCCTGCAGGGCCAGTTTAGCTGCAGAGTTTAGCTCTGGAAGTTTCTACTGATCCTGGAGACCTTGATTAGCTGGTTCAGGTGTAATTGGGGAAGTCAATGAAATTAAAACAACCTGTGGTATGAAGAGAGAGTCTCTTGTCATAAAATGTTTATAGAGAAGTTTATAGAGGACCAATGTTGAAATAGCTGAAATATGACCTCTCTAACAGCTGGCTTCATTACCTCTTTAACTGACACAAACAACGCAATATGCATAAAAATGGTAATTCAGTTCAAATTTAATGGTTATCTCGTGTCATGTGGCAAATGCAGAGAGTGTTAAAATGAGGTCACATCTCATTACACGCACTCTTAATCTCATATTTCTGCCCCTGTGGGGCATATATCTCAGTGCCTGTGCTTTCTGTGCCTGCACATTTCTAGACAAAATGTCATTTAAGACATAACTTGTGTATATAAGTTGACAAATTCCTTTTTAGACACACAAAGCTCATTATGTGCTACATATGGTGGTAATTGTACCGTTGCTATTCTTGTTAATACACAGATTTGGTTAGTTGTTGGATAGCTGAATTGTGATCTGTAAATGGTGAAATGTACAGTAAATGGATTAACAGAATCTGATGTCAGGGTTGCTGTTGTGGGGACTGTATGTAGGATAAAAGCACCCTCACATTATGTTACACATAATGTTTACATGTATCTGGTCATAACGCGTTTTTTGAAACACGAGTAATTGGATGAGTTGTGTGACACATGGTTGAGTTGGTGTACACAGAGAACTTAACTTGCGGAGCATAGACCGCATTACCGCTGAGTCATTTAGTTTATCACAACAGTAGTTTCTTGTTGAACTGAGGTATATTGTCAGTAAACAGTATGGTTCATGCACAGGTCTGCAGTACAGCAGGTTCTTGAAAGCCTTGAGTTTTTACATGATGTCTTCCTTCAATATTTATAAACACAAACAGCATTTACAGCCATGTTTTATAATGCATACATCAACTTTATTCATATTGTTATTTGTTGGTATGTAATTATTAAATTCGTAATCTTGAAAATTTTGCAAAATGTGTTTTCGTTTGTCTGATCATTTGTTTTGATTAACGTGTTGGCATTTAAAGTGGAAAATGATCCGGTCAATACATTTTGGTAAGTATTAAAGTGCTGCATCTACTTTTGTCCTGCCTCTCTTTGTGCAAACTGCAATTAATAGGGGTTGGCAAACTTTTATTATCCGTGTGACTCTTACAGGGCTGTTCAAAGCCTTCAGAGAAGGAAAGGCTGTAAATGTGATGGCTGTAGAAACCAACAGAGATATTATGAACAGTGTCCCTTAGGAAATGACACGAATTATACTAAATAATCCTGCCTGACATCAGAGGACAAAGCTGTATGATTCAACAGAACTGTCCGGAAGACACAAAGCGACATGCACAACCTCAAGTTGACAGCTCCACCTTACACTGAACCACAGATAGTAAGGTCATGAGGGAAGGCTATAACATTTAACATGTACAATGTCAGGACAGGAGTTTAGATTTTTCCTGAGGCTGCAATGAGATCAACACAATGTTCACAACCTCTAGAGCTACACAATACTGAATACAGAATTTCTGCTGACCGCATTAGAGCCATATATGTAACATAGACGTCACCTTTCGGAACTACACTCTTCATAAAATCATAAAAAGGGTATTGCAGTTTAGTCTCTGTACTGGTGATTTAAAGAGATTTTCAGTCATGATCCTGCCCATTTCCCCACAACACTGCACATTTTATTTGATGCTTACCTTATTTAACAGAGCAGATTTAGATCATCAACTCATTAAGAGAGCAATTCATAAACCGGCAAATCAAATGTCAAAGAGACTGTACAGTGCTGTGCCCCCCCCAAGACCAGAAAACCAGCATTACACTTTGAAGTTGTAACCTTCAAATCTGAGATTTAATTTTTGTACTTGTTTGTCACCTTGCGATCTGAAAGCTAAATGTTGTGACAACAAACTTCACAAGACTGGCAATTGCACGTAGAATTATTCATTTATTAATCAAATGCATGTTTGTATCCCTGAATTTAACACTGAATTAAAAATAGTAAATTAACAATAATATAGCCAAAAATCTCAGATAACCATGCTTGTAATTTTTTATTAAGGGGAATATGATTATGTGGTATGAAATTCAGCAAGTGAGCAACATACAGCAGTGTTTTTTGTTTGTTTGTTTTTTACACAAGCACTCTAATAACTTTTTTTTTCAATTTGTCATTTTGAGATTAATTCATCAAGGATTGTTACGTTAAGTTGTTAAGTTTTTATTCATGTTATTTTGTTATCACATCCCTCATCAGATCAGCTGATACTACACCGTTCATCCGTTGAAATCAGTTTCATCATAAACAGGATTTACGAAATGCACTCCTGACTGAGTTAGGGTTATCGAGTTTATCATCTCTGTCCCGTACAGCCCTGGTTCCTCAGGCATCATAGTCGGTTTGTCAAACATGGGGTTGTCAAAGCCGTGGTCCAAGGGGCCACCAAGCTCCCCAATCTCGCTACTGTTCTTCCACTTGCTGAGTGAGGGGATGCTGGGCATTCTGGGTATCTTAATGATGCCATGACGGTAGAGCATAAAAACGGCTGCAAGTAAACCCACTCCAAGCAGGGAGCCCAGCACCGCACCCACCACGACCCCTGCACTGTTTCCAGACGCCTCGCTGCTGCTCGCCCCGGATGACGCCTGGAACTCCGCGCTGGTGATGCCGATGTTCAAGCCGTGGTTGTGCACATCCTGCACTACGTCTTGAGCGAGAGCTTCTGCCAGCTTCCCGGCTTCCTGACCTGTTTTCTGGTCCAGAAGCACCACCTGAATCTCCTGAGTGGCTCCGAATGGAATCAATCGCAGCAGCCTCTGCTCTTTTGATACTTTCGACAAGGCCATCTGTATAGATTCATATTTATGCTGGCTCAGAAAGAGGTGCTGCAGACGCTGGCGATATGACTCAAAGTTGAAGCTCGAAGAGAATTGAACGTTCACGATGGCACCACAAACATCGCAGCAGTGTCCCACCTGGTGCAGGGGTTTCTTGCACTCCAACGAATCGCATTTCACATTTGAACAGATCCTGTCTCGATTTCCAGAGTTGTCACAAGTGCACCCCGTGATATCGTCGCAGCTTGAAACGCCAACTTTAAGGGATGAGGAGCCATGGAACTGCAGCTTGCCGGAATTGGATGACAGGTACTGAGAAAACTCAGAGCTGCTGGTGAACTTCTTCCCAAGTACAGACACACTCTTCACAGGCACGTCATGATCAGATAAAACGTCCACACGGAATGAGGTGGCCTCTCGAAATACTACGTCATCATACTGGCACGGGACACTCTCCTCGTGGACTGAAAACTGATATGTGCCTCTGTGCAGGTCGTCGATTGTGGTTGCAGCCACCCATAGCGATGGGTCGAACCATTTCTGAGATTCAGGGTCTTTAAAGTGTGCTGTGACCCCAGATCCACAACCAGGATCTCCACCCTCTCTTACAGTAAACCCAGCGCCAGATGCCAGAATCAGTTCTCCATCCACCGGCAAGCTCATTCCAGTGATAGTGTGAGCCGTTTCTACGTACACTGATACTTTCCTCTGAGCTAAAAACACCACTTGGTCATTACCGCAGGGTACAGAGCCTTTATCCCAGTTAGTAGCGTTTTCAAAATTGGTGTCTGGAATCCATTGCTTGTAGAGTGTGTTAGCAAAAGGTAAAACGCAAAGGAAAAGCAAGACGTTGTGTCGAATAGCCATGGTGAAAGAAATGGGTAAAAGACAGAGCGACCTTTGGTCAGTCACTAGCGGTGCGACTGTCACATGAGTGCTCACGCTTTAACTTAGAGACAAATTCACAAGAGCTATTTTGTCAGTCAAACATCTACTACAATGACAATAAAGGCACACATTAAGACTACTGTAAAATGTTTAATAGGCAAACTCTGATGCTCTGTTGCATACGTCTAGCGGCGGGTTCCACGAAAACATGGTATAGGATAGGAGAGAAAGTGCATTGTTACATTACCTCCCTCTCTCTGTCTCTCTCTCATGTTCCTTCTTAAATGTAGAGGTGCCATGTTGGCAGAATACCTTGTTACTTCAGTATATGGGTACATGTCCTATGGTGTGACATAGCAAAAATGTAGAAAAAAAAAATAAACTTACAAATAACATGAGATCTTCATTCTTAGAGTTGAGATAGATGTGAGAGGTTTATCTTCAATGTTAGAGGTTTTTTTTTTTTACATTATTGCTGTCACACCATAGAACACATTGATACGTCAACTACCCATATATAGTTATCGAAAGGCGCTGTAAGCAATTTCCACCATTTTGCTAACTTAGCCACTAAATTAGACTAGCCCCATCACTTTAGCAACACGCCTTCTCTCCAGAACTTCGCCCTCCAAAGACATGACATCCAATTCAATGTCAGCAAACCCAGAATGTACTAAATGATTTACAGGCAAATAGTTTCTGATTGGTTATTTTTTGAGAGATTCATCGGTAATGGGGTGTGCCATGATACAAAAACAATAACTTGAAGGCTTAGCAAATTCATATACTACTATTAAATTAAATCTTTCTCCAAGTTACTCTGGTACTACGTAAAAAAAAAAGATAGAGATTCCCACTAAAATGGGAATGTTGACTTAAAACAGTTTATATCAAGAGAAAACAAAACTCTTTTCATTTTGTTGTCGTTTTACTCTAGTTTCAGAACAGCTAGTCTCTTTCTTTGTATCTGAGCAGGACCAGTGCTGATGCTGAGCAGCATATAGACGGCGTTATCATGTTAGACCTGTTAGTTTTTTCACCGCTGGTCGGATAATCGACCAAACACAATTGTTTGTGAATACTAGATATGGATTTTTTTCCCAAGTACAAATCTTTTTATTTTGTAGCATAACTCATTTAAAAAGGGTAATAACATTCTGAGATTTGCATGCTATTCCATTTAGGAATCATTATTTGAGCCACCATGCGCCCCCTAAAGGAGGACACCTCAAATTACATATTATAACGTTTGATTCTCATAGAGTGGACACGTGTGTTTACATACACGTCAGCAGGAAATGAGACTACCTGCACCAACATGAGCAGACAGGTGAGTTGTCACTTATATTTCCTTTAAAGAAACCTGTTATGAAAGAGCTCTCAGTGACAATATGTAGAGTGTTTAAGTGCATCTGTCTGCATAACTTATGGATGAAGGAATAATAACAAAAAAATTTAAGGTTTCATTGTACGCATAAAATTCAGAATCACTTTGAATGTCGTTGTGTTAAAACGTGAACTGATGCAGTATTTGTTTTGAAGGATTCTCTTGGTGAAGTGCTATTATTCCATGAGGATGAAAATGCGTTTAGTGAGAAGAAATCAAATATCAAGTGAGTTTTTAGAGTTGGGAAAACACATAGGCTAAAGAAACTGTTTGACATTAAGTGACATTTTATAACTGCTAAAATGTAGATTACACTGAGCAATCTTAAGCACTATATGTTTCTTCGGTAACACTTTTGTAATATAGGGACCAATTCTTACTATTATTTGCTTATTAGCATGCCTAACATTGGCTGTTTATTAGTACTTATAAAGCACATATTCTGCATGACCACATCCCTAATCTTACCCAATACCTAAACTAAACAACTACCTTCCTAACTATTAGCAAATTAGGAGTTTATTGAGGCAAAAGTCATAGTTCAGTGTGTTAATAGCGAGAATTAAGAATTAAATTAATAAAGTTTGACCATTACTTCTTCAGTCATAAAGATTACTATATAAATAATAGTTTTGTTCTTCTCAGACATCCTCTGGCCTGTTTCTTTCATCTCTTCTTCCGCACAAGTGCCACCCTGATCTACCTCTTTTGTGAGTTTCTCAGCCGAAGTTTTATTGCCAACATGGTCACCATCATTTTACTTCTGTCATGTGACTTCTGGACAGTAAAGGTGAGCATGGAGTCAACATGAAATCTTTCTTAATGCATATTCTGGTCTTATTACGAATTTAAAATGTTCATCTTCGTAAGCATTAATCAGAACTTGCTCCATCATGTTGGCATGGGCAGTGACAAGCGTGTTTCAAGTACTCTTCCTTACCTGCCTTTTTACCTGAATAAAATTAAAGTCTCATCCCATGTGTTTCCTCATTTAAATCCTTTTTACACCAGATTATAGAAGTAAATAGAGCGTTTCTCTTTGACTTCAAGAATGCATAATAATCAGGTCTTCTCTAAGAGGTAAATTTCTGAATGTTTCTGTGTTTTTTCATATATAAGAATGTGACGGGACGACTGTTGGTGGGCTTGAGATGGTGGAATCAGGTTAATGAAGACGGTCACAGTCATTGGATGTTTGAATCCAGATCAGTGAGTCTCGCCACCCACAACTTTACAATACTGCAGGACATTAAAAACATATATTTGCAACTACGGAAGGCAACCCTATAATAAAAAGCAAGTTTATGATTGTGACTAACAATACTGAGGTAATGTACAACTTTAAAATATAGCTATAGCTAACTTTTATCGCCGCTCGATCAAAGTTTAATGATCATGTTTTGTCACTGTTAGTGAATGCCTAACGCATTCAGTTGTGTAATTATTTGAAAGAGTAAAATTTCCTCTTTTGAGTCACTGTTCAAATATTAAAAGAATAGTTCACACAAAGTGTAATTCTGACGTCATTTACTAACCCTCATGTTGTTCCAGACCCATATTGACTTTCTTTGTTCTGTGGAACACTAAAGGAGAATTGTGAAGGATCTTCAAGATGGTCAAGGACCAAACCAAAAAAACTATTAAAGTCATATGATAGCTTTGTGTGAAAAACAGAAGCTGTAATACATATTTACTATACACAATAAAACAGTAAAATATTATGGAGTAATTTTGTCCTTTTTTAAGCTTGTCAAATGTGTTCATATGTAAAAGAGCTGTGTTGAGATTCTTCAAAATCTCTCCTTTTGTGTTAACATCATACATATGTTAATCAACGTAAAGGGAGAATGAATAATGAGAGAATTTCATTTCATGAATGAACTGTTTCTTTAATACCTATCTATTTGTTCTATTTTCTTACAGGGAACCAGTAAAAACGTGGTCTCAAACTCCGATTCACGGATTTTCTGGATTGGTCTAATCGTGTGTCCATTGTTTTGGGCTTTCTTTGTGTTTAGCTCACTTTTCTCCTTCAACATAAAGTGGTTGGTGAGTTTTTAAATTCTCTCAAATGCCTCATTTTGCTGCATAAGCCATCTGAGCTGTGAGCTGTAACCTTCCTGATGTGTGTGTGTGTGTGTGTAGGTGGTTGTGATCATGGGAGTTGTGCTGCAGTGGGCAAACCTATATGGATATGTGCGATGCAAAGTTGGTGGTTCAACCAAACTGAAGAACATGGCGACTAATTACTTTGGCCTTAAGCTCTTCAAAAAGGTAACACTGAGTTCTAGAGTAATACAGTAGCCTATATAATAAGCTACTTGATATTGTTTTAACTGTTCTTTATTCTCATACAGGTAGTAGACAAACCAGAGGGACCATAATTTGACTGTGGCTGGTTTAATTTTATTGACTAGCGAGTTTTTTCTCCTTATTTTGTCTGGTTGAGCTATTTTTTCAATCTAATTATTATATTTTTTTATGGTGAATTCTTCTTTCCTCTTCATGTTTCCATTGACAGCTTTTCTTTTTTGCTAGCTTCGTCAAACTTTGTTTCCTTATCAGTAGATAATGTGATTATCTGTTAGCGAAATGATTTGTATGAAACTTCAAAACGTTAAAACGCATTAAAATATTTTGAGTACTGTACTGAGGGGAAGAATACGTCTTAATATTAATTATAATTATAAAACTTTGTAAAGTCTCCTTTAGTCAGTCGTGACATGATGCACACCGTGTTATTCTTCAGTTTTTCTCCAGGTGTCTCTGTTGCTCCACATAAAATGTGCTACTGTGGAAACTCCGCAGTTGTCAAAGGTTAATTTACCTAACATTACTTGAGAATATATGTACAAAAAGTACTAAAAGTGAGAATAGCGGCAGTGCTTGATAAAATTTTGTCCACAGAATAGCGATATTCGACACTATCAACATAGTAATGCACTTTAACATTTACAATCATTGAATCTCTTTTATTATTAGAATCATTATAAATAGTTTGATTTTATGTTTATATTTTTATTTGTAGTTTGGGGACAACTTCTCACTAATAACTAACCATTAACTACGACTTGTTTGCCTCAATAAACTTCTAATTTTCTGCTTATTTAGTCAGTAATAGTTAGTAAGGTAGCATTTAAGTTTAGGGATGGTGTAAGATTAAGGGATGAGGCAGAATAAGGCATTGATATGTGCTTTATAAGTACTAATAAACAGCCAAGTAAATAAGCAACTAGTTAATAATGAGAATTGACCTCTAAACTAAAGTGTCGCTCTAAATTGTTTGTTATCTGCTGAATTTTGCTCTCATAAGGTAATCAGCACACAATCATGAGTCAAACTTTAAAAAGCTTTTTGTCCATATTTGACTGTGCTTTGAGCTGTTATGACATAAGCCTCACAGTATTGTGCCTGGTCTATTATGAACACTACCATGTTGTTTGCGTTGCAGTCAATAAGCAGAGTTTGACCAAATGTGTAATGACATCTGTCCATAGTAAAATATGACAAATCACAACTTTTGTTTGATAGCTGCAATATAAAATTCAGAAATAGGTCAAAGTATGCAGGCTGTTATGAGAATACATGAACAAACAAACATCACGAGAAGCCACTTAAATGTGGTTTTATAGTAAGTAATTGTGAAAATACAGCTCAAGCGTCTGCTGTCTTGGTCTTGTCATGTGCCACTGGCACTTATTTTTTGGTCCACTCTAGACAATGTGATTTCTACATATTCATCTGTCAAATCTATAAAGATGTGATGCTATTCGCCATTGCCAGCTTAATTTAACATGATAATGCAGACACTAGGCCTATAGCTAACTGTTTCTCAGTTTGCTCTATATATGTATTTATACAAATGTCTGTGGAAATTGTGCCATTGTAACCTAAATTGCTGCATTCATTTTAATGCTTTACCAATGTTTGCATGTTTTGGTAGACGTCATACTTTCTGACCAAAAGACATTCGTTCTGAAGAACGTCTTAGCTGACCCTTACTACCTTTTACAAAACAAAAGACAACAGCAACTTAAACCTTCCTTGAAAATGAGCAATCATAAAGTGAGCCACGTGTTGACATGCTGGTTCTCTGCCATAAGCATGTCGCCCTTATTGTCCCTGCATTCTGTCTGGGTCATGTGACCACACCAAACACGTACAAGATTATTATGAGATGACAACTAAATAAGGCTGTTTTCATCAGAGTGGACACTACATATAAACCCGTATTGACAATATTACAACTGAAACAAAACAAATAAATATATGCTTTGATAACTGAGATCTGATAACCAGGATAAGCAAAAAAATATATAATTTAATTTCTGCTATTTGACTGGATAACATATGCACTATGAATATTATGGCAAAATATTAATACTTTATCTTAATGATACAATAAAAATAAACTATAACAAAAATTTGTTTCTCTTACATTTTTTATGGTTCTTCTGTAATGATGTGGTGCTAATTATTATTGCACTATTTATTATCATGAAGCATCATTATTTCGGTAAATATTTATGTCAGGTGAATTTAAATTTAAAAATTGAAATTACAATTCAGCATTTTGCTTCCAAGCTCAATTCAAATGTAGAAATTGAATTGATGTTTTAAAGGCGTTCTCACTTCAGTTCTGAATAGCTCTCAACTCTGCTGGATGAAGGTCAAACTAATATGCTTTATAGATTACCAGAATCACTCATCACCACACCCAACGCCAAAAGAAAACCAAGTGTTTGTTGATATCAACAGTTTCTGCTATAACAACTACTATCGTGGGATCAACACTGTTGTCTAATCAGATTACAATAGCACTGTAATCGCCTTGCACACCATAGCATGCAAAGGCATGATTGCTTTTTATCTATTATATCTGATTTTATCTATTATAGTTTATATTATTTTATCAATTATAACTGATATCTCTGATATCATATCTGCTTAAATAAGACAATATCTATTATAGTGAGATCTTCCATTGAAAAGCAACTTAGCTTGCTATGATAACATAGTCACGGGACAGACACCAATTAAGCCTTAACGGTCATGTGAGACCGTAAACAATGACCATCAATATTTGGAAAATCTCTAGACCATTAACTGATTTCCCATAGTGTCAATAATACATCAGTGATGGTTATTGGACTGAATTTTCCAACAGTAAAGAAAGAATGAAGTTCAGCGTTTTCCAACAGCTGTTATCTTGCATTGACATCAACTTTAGACCCTCTTTCTTGCTCAAATGGTCCAGTCATGTGAAACAGTCCATTTTATATGTTCAAAAAGTAACATGCTCAATAAAAGCAACCTGCACATGCAAAGATGCTACTGTATTAAAAACAGGTCCTGTTTTACACCATACTAAATCACAGGATTTCTATAGGCTGTTTTATTGTATAGTGTTAGAATGAAATAAAAGTTAAGGACAGTATGTGTTATATTGTATTGTATTGTAATATGATATATAAATATGCATCTCCAAGCAACACAGCGATGTTCAGTTTCTAAATGAATCAATTGAACGAATTGTGAACAATGATTCAAAACACTATTCACAAAGAGAGCCGTTTGAACGAATCAAATGAATGAATGACTCATAAAAACTTAGTGTCGTTTCAGTACAGACGAAAAAAAACATTAAAGGGATTGTTCACTCCAAAATTAAAGTTCTGTCATGATTTACTCACCCTCATGTCGTTTCAAGCCTGTATGACATACTTTATTTTGTGGAACATAAAAGAAGTTATTTTGAAGACGGTTGGTAACAAAGCTGATTTGGTTAGGCTACCAGTGACTTTCATTACATGAACAATAAATACAGAGATGTTTCTCAAATCATCTTCTTTTATGTTCCATCGTTTATGTTAGACTGTTGTAACCTAAACGTTTATGTATAATAAATTTTATGTTGAATCAAATAAATTTTTTATTTTTAAACCTACTATTTAATGTCTACTTGATACTTTTCTCATTTAACACAATAATATCATTAAATTATCTTTTGTGGGTATGTTCAAAGCCAAATTTAGTTTGCAATTAATAAGATTAAGTAATCACCACATCACATAATTAATTAGATTAAAATTTTGAATTGACTAACAGCCCTAATATATATATATATAATGTATGTGTATATAGATATGTATATAGTACCCTTCACTTGCGTTGGTGTGCTCTCAGAAATAAAGGTACAAAAGCTGTCACTGGGGCAGTACCTTTTCAAAGGGTACACTTTTGTACATATAAGGTTCTAATGTGTACACTTTAAGTGCTAATATGTGCCTTTAAGGTACCAAAATTGACTTTTTTAGGTACAAACATGTACCTTTTGAAAAGGTACCGCCCCAGTGACAGCTTTTGTACCTTTATTTCTGAGAGTGTGATCACTATCAGCATAAAATAAAAAAAAAGATTACCAACAATAAATCATCTTCAAAAAGCATATTAAAGTGTACTGATTGGGTCATTAATCTTGATCAGCTGCTTTGATAGAATTCTCTGCATTGATGTGATTACATGTTGCTTAATTGTTGTTTTGTAACATGTCTTAATTCCAACAAACATTATGACAATTGATAGCTCTAAGCAGGCTTAAGTTGATATCAGATAACAGATACAAGTAATGAAAACGTAATACTTACAGCCCTTCCGTGTCCTGACAAGCGTAAAAATCACACCTAGGCAGAATGAAGGCCTTCTTATAGGTGAGCCTCAGACATTGTTAGCCACCTTTGACCCGCGGGTCAGTCAGGATTCTTAGAATACGAGCATTAAATCCTTTCAGCAATCTCTGAATACCTCTTTGGCAAACAGTGACATTCCCAGAAGTGATCTCATTGTGTAGCTCACTTTACTCTTTTATAACGCAGGTTGTTTATCTGACCTTGAAATACACTCCTAGTCCATTTTTCTTCACTCTATAATAATCAACTCTCATTTTTGCAAAATAATTACTAACTTGCGTCATAAAGGCAATAACCCTTAAAATGTGTCATGCTTTCTTTTATCAACAGTCAGTATAGATCTTCAGATCCACTATTAATCCTACAGTCTGGACTGGTTTAACAGCTTTACATTTGGTGTTGCCCATCAAAATCTCAAAATTCAGTTGCTTTAGAATTATTACATAAGTATCTATGCCTCTGCATTGAGAGTTTATACAATAAGAGAGCACAAAAAAATCAAATCAACTTATTTTATTAATTTAACACATCATTGACTAACTAGATAATATTTAGCAATTATAGAGCTTGTGAACACCACAGGAGGGTGGGCTCCGATCAAGGTTTCTCCTTGTCAAAGTTCCCTTGGGTTGAGGACTTTAAGACATTCATTTCTGAAAAGCTGCTTTGAATCAACACGGATTGTGAAAAGCATAAATAAAATAACTTGACTGCTAATCACTCTTTATTCCAAAATCATGCAGCCGTTGCTGCCTAGTCTGCAGACTTATCACTCATTAGTGAGTTCAAATATAATGCACAGGGTTTATAGGAATTACTGTAGATAATTTATATCTGATAATTTTGATATCTTATCAAGTTTACAGATCAGACGTGATATGGATAATCTCTAGTCAATCTTATAGGATTTGTATGGGTGTGTCAAATTTGGATAAGTAAATATGCTTATCTGTAGCGCATCCTTATCTTTGAGTTCAGCCCTTTCAGGGCCTTCGGTTATCAATATGGTGATGGGCTGCATAAAGTCATTGGTGAGGACACATGGTAAGATGGGAGTTGAAATAATTTTTTACGAGACCGACATGAATTGATTATGAAACAACCTTGACTTTTTGAAATGTTGGATGTCTGGTGCATGTTAGTTTGCTATTCATTGACCGTGTGTACTTTGTTAAGCTTTGTGTACACGGTGTATATGCAGTGACCTAACACACTTAATGAATACTAAAATTGTTTGCACAAATTTGCAGGTGCATTTACTATGATTTTTTATTGATGTTAAGTGTGCAAACAATTTATACCAGAACAATTACAGGATAAATTACAGGACAGCGCTATTGCTTGTATACATTTCCTAGAAGACACACCATGATCGAGAGGGTGCTTCAGTCAGGGTCATTGAGGTCACGGCTGTGACAATTTCAATGTAAATTTCCAAATGTGAGAATTTTGAATGCATATCTGGCAAACTATCTAGTGCATATTTGTGTTTGCGCTCTGGAGAGTGTCAAAAGGTTTCTATTTATAATGTGTTTTTGCAGTGTTGAGCAAAGACCAATCACGGACATATCAGTTGATCTTTTGAACGCAATTTCCAGTCAGAGGCGTTTAAGTTAGAATCCACTCACGACTCAAAACCAAGTTTGGATGGCTGCTTTTATATCTTCAATAGTCGGTTCAATGCCTATTATTGCCTATGCCTATTATTAACATATTGGCTGTTTATTAGTGCTTATGAAGCACATATTAATGTCTTATTCTGCATGACCATATTTTCGATCTCTTAATCCGATCCCATACCTAAACTTAACAACTACCTTACTAACTGTTAATAAGCAGCAAATTAGGATTTTATTGACGTAAATGTCATAGTTAATAGTGAGAATTGGTCGCCAAAGTAAAGTGTGACTGATCTTTGCAAAGAGAAAGCCATTGGTTACCACCATTATCCTTTTGAGCAAGGTGCTTACAGAAACTATGAGATAAAAACTGGTGTTTAGTGGCTTTTAGCCAATGCCTGTATCGTAGATTTCATCTATGATAGTGTATATGACCCCGAGATAAGGGTCAAGGTATGGCAGGTTGACTTTAGCCACTGTTGGCAGATGCCATAATCACACTGTTCTGACAATATAAAAGTAATAAAAAAGTAGTTGTTTATTCAGAAAGAAAAAAAAGTCCAGTGGATCCAGTTGTTGGAAAAACATTGGTGGTTTCTGCGAAATGATATAATGTTGCTTCTTGCATGTTTCATGGCACTTTGAACGTGAAATGCCCAGTTAGTGGCACTATAAAACAGTGTTCAATTTCTTCTGAAACAGATGAACATGAATGTGGTAACAACTTGTCATCTTAAGTTGGATGGTTTACATATCACGGCAGTTTGGAAATGAAATGTCCAGTGAATGGTGCAAAATGGTACAAAAGCAAAGGGAGATAAAACACATTTGCTGAAGTAACCGTGCCATTTTAGCTTGCTTCTACAAGTCATGGACTATGATAAAAGTGTTTTAGTCATAACAGCATTGTACAAGGTACTGAGTGAAAATATGTTTTTATTATTCGATAATCTGCCCTTTTAATTATTTATTTGTGTGAAAAGAAAAGGAATAAAGGTTGTTGGTGTTTTAGGGTTCATTTCAGCTGGAAACTGCAGTGAATTGTAGGTATATAGGAATTTCGAGTTTTGCAAGTGACTGTCCTCAGTGACTGATTCCTCTTATATAACATAAGCAGTTGCCATTTACAGCTCATTTATTCTGAAGATGGTTTAATTCACAAGTGTACTTCCAGATGGTTATGTGTGAACCTGCCACCGAGATGAATGGGAATAGCTTTCTTCAGATATTATGGACCGATCACCAGAGGAATGATATATATGGTATGATAATGTATCCAGTTTAATAGCCTAGTAAATTTAGATACATAAAAATATGAATTTGTGAACGCTATCACAGCTGAGAGAAGATTGCTAAGATTTACTTCACGGAAGTGCTCTTTGATTTGGCATGTGCCTGGCTAGTCTACATTGTCATGTGAGATATTTTATGACATTGTCAGTTTGCACTTCAAGCTCCTTTATATGTTTGTAAGCCAGCTCTGATTAAATCTCAACCTTGTTCCCGTGTTTAAGAAAGCCATGAAATGGCATTAATAAGTGTTTTCTTTCTTGACATTTCTCCTCATTTCTCTTCTTTCTCTCTTAATGTTTCTCTTGAAAAAAGGAAGCTGGGACAGGACTTTTTTATTGCTAGTCAGGGTTGACTATTAGCATACAAACTGTGGCTTCAAAACTTGATTTCATGGGGTCTGTAAGCATCTTTTGACTTTGATGACAAAAAAACGTCCTCTGTGCTAAATGGCATCTTTATGCTCTTTATAGATTTTTTCATTTTTAATTTAGAAGCAGTTCTGAACAAGGAAGAGCTACAAACCCATTTAAGATATCTCCTTGAAAACCCTTATTAAAGAGTTTATTTGGAAGTCATAAAGCAATTGTTATTCTTGCAGTCTGACCTTGGGTGAGGTTGTGTGTTTGCATTCAGATAATAATTCATTAATGAATGGTGTGCTATATGTGATGGAGTCTGAAGAGAAATCATGACAAAGGCATGACAGTGTACAGTGTGATCAGAGGCAGGCAGGGTGTGTTTTGTGAGGAAAGTGAGCGGCAGCTGTGGAAACACGAGAGATCAGATGCTATTGTGTTGTGCTTTTCAGCTGGAGCTTATGATCTTCAATTATTATTAGTAGTAGTATACAACCCCAATTCCAGAGAAGTTGGGACGTTTTGTAAAAATGTAATAAAATCAAGAATCTGTGATTTGTTCATTCTCTTTAACTTTCATTTAATTGACAAAAGTACAAAAAAAAACATTTCCTAAGTTCTCACTGACCAACGTCATTTTGTAAATATGAACAAATTTTGATTTTGATGGCTGCAACACACTCCAAAAAAGTTGGGAGAGAGGCACGTTTAACACTGTGTCACATCAACCTCCCTTTTAATTACAATGTTTCATTGTTTGGGAATTAAGAATACTAATTGTTAAAGTTTTGCAAGCAAACTTTTTGTCCAGTCTCTCTTGAAACAAGGCTTCGGATGCTCAGCCGTCTATAATTGTCGTTGTCTGATTCTCCTTTTCATGACTGGTCATACATTTTCAATAGGAGTCAGATCTGGACTGCAGGCAAGCCGGTCTAGCACATTCACTCTGTCTCTACGAAACCACGCTGTTGTAGCCATGCAGAATGAGAGCTGGCATTGTCTTGATATGTGACCCTGGACCACAAAACGAGTCTTAAGTCGCTGGGGTATATTTGTAGCAATAGCCAAAAATTTGAAAAAATATAAAAAAAATAGCCAAACACATTTGCATAATGTCCGCCCATGGGCTATCATTTGCGCTGTACGCGGTAGACCAATCACAAAGGACTGCGCCATCTGACCAATCACAGCAGTGAGGGCTCACGGAAAGGAGGGGTTTAGAGAGAATGATTCTTCGAACTGCTTCGCACGAGTTGTTTAGGATTCATTTAGAAATTAGGAAAATTAAAGCTATTTTTTGAGAAAACTAAAGTGTTTTTTGACCTTGGATGCATGTAAACCTGTTTTAGGACACTCATAAAACAATATTAGCAACCCTAAAAATGGCATAATAGGGGCACTTTAACACCGCAGCATGACGGTTTCTTATGCAATGCCATCTGAGGGCTCAAAGGTCAAGCACATTTACCTGAGGTTTCCTGCCTTGCCCTACATGTGCTGTGATTTCTCTGGATTCCCTGAATCTTTTCACAATATTACGTGAAAGACCTAAATTCTTTGCGATTTTACATTGTGAAATGTGATTTTTTTTATTTGTTTGACACTTCTCTCATGAAATTTGGTACAAAGTGATGAGCCAACATCCAGCTTTGCTTGCAAAGACTGAGATGCTCCTTTTATACCCAAACATGATACCTTGACCCATTACCAATTCACCTGCTTACTGTGAAATGTTTCAAAACAGTTTAAAGTGGATATTCGATAACCTTTTCACTTTTATTTTGCCTCTGTCCTAACTTTTTTGGAATGTGTTGCAGCCATCAAAATCTGTTCATATTTACAAAATACATTTACGTTGGTCAGTGAAAACTTGGGAAATCTTTTCTTTGTACTTTTGTCAATTAAGTTAAAGAGAATGAACAAATCACAGATTCTTGATTTTATTGCATTTTTACAAAACGTCCCAACTTCTCTGGAATTGGGGTTGTACTTTATTGTCCTCGAAAGGAAAATGGTTGTGGACTACATGTTGCTGCAAAGACATGCAATACACAAATAGTTTCAATAAACAAATAATAAGTCATTCTTATAGTAATTATGTTTCTGATATGCACACACCGGAGTGGATTTACAAGAAGTCAAATCAAACCACTTCAAAAATATCAAGGCCAGATTTCTAGGTTTGAATAAACTGCAGTGTCATGCTTAGATGGGCATTGCCGGCAGGGAGTGCCCAAAAACATCTACTCTTTACTGGTGGCTTGAGTTGATGTGTTTGGTGAAAGTCTATTCAGAGCATAAATGCTTTACTAAGCCCTGCAATACTGAATTCTGTAACCTTCTACAGAATCAACTTAATCAACACATTTTCAATTTGAACAGTGATCATTTTATCGAGTCATTGTTAAAATTACATTTTATCGAATCATATCGAGTTGTTTTTGTTTTGTTTTTTTAGTTTGTGTGCAGCACTGATTTTGGGAAAATTCTACATGGACTCTATTTAAAAAGAGTAAAATATGTTACACCCAGGGCCGTTTTAACCATTGGGCTAGGCGGGGCTGAAGCCCCGGGGCCCGAGCAAGGAGGGGGCCCGTGATTGGCTGTGGGGTAGATTGACTGGCGCGCCGATCGCCAAAGCCACCACGCCCCCTACTTATTAGTGCTGCTATTCAATTGAGCTTTTCCGTAAATTCCATGCATTAGCATTTGAGATTGAAGCGTAAAGTCTGAATTTGGTTTACCAATCAAATGCGTTTATTCTGTATTTGACTTTTAAATGGTATCTATCAGGTGATCGCTGCCCAGTATGTCTCCATTCACCTCCACTCTTCACTTCGTTCTGGAGTAATATGGAAATGGTCGCTCAAAGAACAATATTCGATAAGTAAAAATGTCAGCAATTCTGAGAGAGAGGGGCTCAAAAAATGAAAAACTCCAAATATGAAGAACAGAAAAAAAACACAAGTTAGTCAGTAAAATCCCCAGCTATCGGGTTATTTTCCTAAAGCTAATGATGAAGTGGAAGTTGTTGGAGCAGCGAGTGGACCGCGCACAGCTGTCCACTTTTTATTCTGCGCAGAGCAGAAAAAAAAACAGCATCATCGTCCACACAGATTTTAGGTTAGTTTGATTATTAACTGGATGAACAGTATATAGGTTTTGTGTTTGAACAAACTCTATATAGGCTATTCATTTAAGGGTTGGGAGATAATCCGGTAGAAATATATCAATCGTTTTGCGCATCAAGATGTAGGCTAAGCTTATCATTTAAACACGTTTTAAGCAGGTTTTAAAACAAATAGTTTAAACTGTTAATGAACATTAAGCAGTGGGGCAGAATTAATTCTGGTAAATGAGTGCATTAAGACGGTTTCAGCCTGATTTCGCGCGGCGCGCACCTGCTCGTATTGGCTGAATAAACTTTTCGCTCCTTGTGCTTAAACGTTCAAATACACAGTTATGTGTAAAAAAATGTGTTCGATATGAGATCCTGGATATGATGAGATCTTAAAAGGATAGTTCACCCAAAAAATGAAGATGATGTCATACTTAAACTCAAATTGTTCTAAACCTCTATGAATTTCTTTGTTCTCCTCGACATAAAAGAAGATACTTTGAAAAAAAATTCTGTTTCTGGTCCCCACTGACTCCAATTATAGTGGGGTTTTTTTTTTTCATTCTATGGAAGTCATGGGGGCAACTGTCTGATTACCAGTATTGTTCCAAATATATTATTTTGCGTTCAACAGCAGAAGGAATCTCATACAGGTTTAGAACAACAACAGAATTTTTGGGTGAACTATTCCTCTAAAGCAGCCTAATATAGCTGCTGTTGCCATTTGTGTCAATAATGTAAATCAAACATCAGAAAGAAAATCACTTACTGTCCTTGACTGAATCACTTTTGTAAAATAAATAAGAACTGAACATGGTAAGTATTATGTACAGTGGATCACACCATTCAGTCACTGTACATTTGTCTTTACATAGTGCATGTCATAATCATTATTGCCAGTATTGTAAAGTTTCAAGTAAGGTTCCTATCCATTCATGCTTTCTTTTATCAGAGCCTTGGTAGGTGTGTGGCTAGCCATTAAGTTGTGTGACTGTTTACTTGCTCTTCAGTAAGAGTCTTATTTTTATTAGGCTAGTGAAGCATAGCATATCTTTTGCTGATGCAATGGAAATTGTGATACAAAAAAGATGAAATTTATGTGCATATAATTTTGTGAGCATCAATAAAAATCCTATTTAAGCATCTTTAAAAGACTCATTGTATTAAATATACATATATATCCATCCTATATATATATATATATATATATATATATATATATATATATATATATATATATATATATATATATATATATATATAATTATTGTGATGGGGGGCCCTGCAGTAAGTCATAGCCCCGGGGCCCAGTGCAGTCTTAATGCGGCCCTGGTTACACCAAGCTGAGATTACTACATTTTTATTTTTAGCTAAAAGCATCAAGTTAGTCAAATTAGTCAGGGTTTTTTTTACTGTACAATACATGCAGATAATATAATATTAATGAAATAAAATGTAATTTAATTGTTTTTAAAGAGAGTTCACTTTCATGACTGTTTCTTAAAAGCTTTTTAAAAGTCCCCTGTGTAATAATGTCTAATTTCAAAAGTTTTACTGTGAAGTACATTTTAAATCAGTATGTTTCAATAATCTTCTTTAAGGATTTAAAGATGTACCCTTTTTTGATGTGTTGAACTTACTAAAGCACATGTAAAGTACTTTGTTTTAGTTTTACCTTGTGTGAGGTTTGATAATACAATTAAAGTAAATATAGTTGAAACTTCATTTCAAATGTGAGATTTCAAAGATGCTACTTATATAGATAAAGCACTCTTAAGTTCAACTAATTGCATTTAATACAAACTTAAACTTATACCAAACATATTCATTTTATTGTAAATAACATACAATAAAGTGTCTGCAAATATTACATTCAGTTTGCACTTAAGTACATTTTTAAAGTAAATTCTTTCTGTAATAAACATGCATAAAAAAATATATATATATATATTTATATATATATATATATATATGCTAAAGTGTAAGAGCAGCTGCCTGATTATGTGCAGAACTATGTGAATATCTGCATAACTGAATATCTGAATATCTATCAACTTTCTGTTGAATTCTCTAGAAACAGATTCGGCGTGGGCCTGTGTGGAGCCATTAAACTTTTATTACTGTTCTTGTTTCATCCACTTCATTATTATTAGGACTTTTATGATTTTATTATTTCCTTATTTTAGTAAAGCCTTGTTTGAAGTTACTTTTTTACTCCGGTTTATACTTCCTGTTCACATCCTTGTCTCGCCGTCTCCTGTCTGACCCTGTTTCATGAAAGAAATAAGTATTCTTCCAAGAAATAAATAATTATTCAAACATCAGTCATGCCTAGCTGTTCAATTCAGTCAAAGTTTGGATGAATCCATATTTATGTGCCAACATTGCTGCAATTTCCTCATTTTTATCAGACAAAATGCGTCACCAACCTGTTTTTATGACATTTTGCATATTACACCCATGATGCAACGTGTACAGTCATACAGCCATTAACCTACAGTCATTTAAAAGCTTTTTTTTTCCCATTTCACTGTAAAAAAAATTTTTTAATTTTTTTTTAAGTATTTAGCTTTATTTTCAACATTTTGTTTGATCTAATGTTTCTTGATATAATACCGCTTATATTTTCCTCTTGTGAAAGGCAATGCAAACAGCCTTAAGACAGTTCTTCCTATTTTGCCTTTTAAATATTACAGGTTATTCCCTGCTCTAACGTATAGACACATAACATACATCAGCTTTTTTAATCAACACAAAGACTTTTGATTAAAATGAATATGAAAAAGTGTTTATCTTAGATCACAGTTGTTGTTTTTTAAGTAATTTATCAATAAAATTTGTCAATTTCTCATCACAATCCTCCATTTTATTTATTCAGAACTGTTTTTGCTTGTAAATGATGCATAATCTATGCATATTTTTCTCCTGATTCAAACAAGAGGACCCTTTTCACTGGAGGAAGTGATATTATGGACTACGGACTCATATCTTAACTGGAAGCATTTAACGATTTTAAGTTAATAACGTCTTGATAGATCGACAAACACGCAGCTTTTCACTTCACATGATGTTAACTGATGGACTGGAGTGGTGTGAATTATTTGTGGATTATTGTGTTTTTTTATCAGCTGTTTTGACGGCACCCATTCACTGCAGAGGATCCATTGCTGAGCAAGTGATGTAATGCTATTGTCTCGCCTTCTCCTGTCTGACCCTTTTTCATGAAAGAAATAAGTATTCTTCCAAGAAAGAAAGAATTATTCAAACATCAGTCATGCCTAGCTGTTCAATTCAGTCAAAGTTTGGATGAATCCATATTTATGTGCCAACATTGCTGCAATTTCCTCATTTGTATCAGACAAAATGTGTCACCAACCTGTTTTTATGACATGTTGCATATTACACCCATGATGCAACTTGTACAGTCATACAGCCATTTAAAAGCTTTTGTTCCCATTTCACTGTAAATTATGTTTTAAATATTTTTTTTATTGTTGTTTTCAAAGTATTTAGCTTTATTTTCAACATTTTCTTAGTTTAGTCTAATTTTTCTTGATATAATACCGCTTATATTTTCCTCTAGTGAAAGGCAATGCAAACAGCCTTAAGTTACTTGTGGATCATTGTGTTTTTTTATCAGCTGTTTTGACGGCACCCATTCACTGCAGAGGATCCATTGCTGAGCAAGTGATGTAATGCTACTTTTCTCCAAATATGTTCTCATGAAGAAACAAACTCATCTACATCTTGGATGGCCTGAGAATGACTCATTCTGAATGAGTACATTTTCAGCAAATTTTCATTTTTTGGATAACCTATTCATAAAATCTGCATTCACATTGCCTATAAAATAACTATATATAGCTATATTCTAAATTGAATGTGGCATGTCACACCACAGGTCAGCTTTCCAAAAGTATTTAATCTCAACTACTCATCCAACCCGGTATCACGCCAATAGACACGCTGGTCCACTGGAGGATGCGTGTGAGTGTCACGCTTTGCCTCCTCTAGGCGTGAAAATGTCACGCATACAAGCTGGAGTTACCACTTACCATGCTTTTACCACAGTGACTTTATTTTTAATGTGGTATTAGTAGTTAAAGCACAGAAACAACAACAATTACCATGCTCTTACCACAGTAACTGTGTTTTTACTGTATACAATTTGTAAAGCCCAGTAACCACAATGCTTTTTGTGAAGTGATTATAATTCAATATCTTTTTCTGTCTTGCAGTTACGTCAGATCACATACTCCACAACAACCTGTAATCCAACAGCTCTTTTAAGAAGCCATCTCTTCTAGTTTTATTTCTCTCTCTCTCTCTCTCTCTCTCTCTCTCTCTCTCTCTCTCTCTCTCTCTCTCAGCTTTTCCTTTCCTTTCGTATTTTTCCAAACTTTAATCCGTGATTCATTTACACATAGAAGCTCTCTCTCTTTCTGTGGTTCAAAGGTTCAGCCCTTCACAGGTAATGTTGAACACATTTAGTTATAACCAATTTGCTTTAATGAATGCATCCTTATTTTATGTGTTAATAATAACTTTCTTTACAGTCCTTCCTCTCAATTATTTTGGTCACAGATCATTTTAACACACTGTCTCATCATGTGTATATTTCTCTTCATTTCAGCTGAATGGGAAGACCAAAGGAAGGCCTGTCATGGGATTTGAATTTGACCATCTTGTGCATTTACGGAGAAGACCAAAAGCTGCAAAGGCAAACACTTCCAATGGTACGTATGTGTTGGTCTGAGCACCCTGACTGAACTTTTCTGCAGTTACATTTTGCACAGCATGTGATATTTCTTAAACTTTGCTTTACATATCCCTCGGCCCCATCAGGAAGAACCCCCAGAAAAGTATCATGTTGAAGTAGTAATAATTCATACAATTTACCAAGTCAGCAAATTCATATGATATTGTATGAGCGTACTCATACAAAATTCTACGACTTTTACATTCTACGACTGCTGTCATTGGACATTGCCTCAACTCTCATGCAGATTGTGCTCATAGAAAGTAGTCAGAGTGTTTACAGTCAGGTCCATAAATATTGGGACATCGACACAATTCTAACATTTTTGGCTCTATACACCACCACTATGGATTTCAAATGAAACGAACAAGATGTGCTTTAACTGCAGACTGTCAGCTTTAATTTGAGGGTATTTGCATCCAAATCAGGTGAACGGTGTAGGAATTACAACAGTTTGCATATGTGCCTCCCACTTGTTAAGGGACCAAAAGTAATGGGACAGAATAATAATCATAAATCAAACTTTCACTTTTTAATACTTGGTTGCAAATCCTTTACAGTCAATTACAGCCTGAAGTCTGGAACGTGTGGGATTACAAATTGTATTTAAATGTTTAATTTAGATTCTTATTATCCACTTCCTGACTCAATGTATAGCTGTGCCTTTGTCTCTATGATAATGGTAAGTTCAATGAGTCGACTCTCAAGCTTTGTTCTGCAAATGGCTTTCTGGCCCAGACTTCCTGGCTCCCTGGCCCAGACGTGGAATCGTTAGTTTGATTGGATTAGTGTCTATCTTTCGGAGCCCCCTGGCCCAGACGTCGATTCGTTAGGTTGATTGGATTAGTGTCTATGCCTTTGATTATGTTGATGAGATTAGAACCACGGGAAGTTTAGCAACAAACTAACGCCTCCCTCATGTGCTTGCTTTGTTTGAATTTGTCTCCACCTCCAAGAATCCCTCCTCCAAAAATGCCTATAAAATAACTTTGTAAAGTTACTTAAGATTGAGATTTCGATGACTACAGATACCAACAGCTTGTGTTCTCAATAAAAGAATCCTGCTGACGATCCAATCCGAAGTCTCCTGGTCTTCTCCTCTGAGTTTTCTACACTTTAGAAGAACCAAGTTCACAACAAACGCATAGACATCACCAGACGCTGGGTTTCATCCCCGGTGATGCTCTGCCAGGCCTCTACTGCAACCATCTTCAGTTCCTGCTTGTTCTTGGGGCATTTTCCCTTCAGTTTTGTCTTCAGCAAGTGAAATGCATGCTCAATCGGATTCAGGTCAGGTGATTGACTTGGCCATTGCATAACAGTCCACTTCTTTCCCTTCAAAAACTCTTTGGTTGCTTTTGCAGTATGCTTTGGGTCATTGTCCATCTGCACTGTGAAGCGCCGTCCAATGAGTTCTGAAGCATTTGGCTGAATATGAGCAGATAATATTGCCCGAAACACTTCAGAATTCATCCTGCTGCTTTTGTCAGTAGTCACATCATCAATAAATACAAGAGAACCAGTTCCACTGGCAGCCATACATGCCCACGCTACCACCACCATGCTTCACTGATGAGGTGGTATGCTTAGGATCATGAGCAGATCCTTGCCTTCACAGTTCTGGAACAACATCCTATGGACAGATGAGACCAAGATCAACTTGTACCAGAGTGATGGGAAGAGAAGAGTATGGAGAAGGAAAGGAACTGCTACATGTACATGTTTTGTTCCTCCAGGGCATCTACACCAGGTGTTGTGTGAGGAGGACCATCAGAAACTCCAGCCACCCGAGCCATGGATTGCTCTCAGTTACCATCAGACAGATGTTATTGCAGAACCTTCAACACCACAAAACCAACCTCATATGCACTGCACTCTATCACTTACACTGACTGGACTCTGAATCACTATTATCCTGCACCCTGACATTCTGTTTGCACTAATTCATACCGTACTGCACTGCAAAGGTATAGTGATTGTGTTTATTATTGTTTTCATTGCACGCTCTCTGTATAGTATAATATTTATCATATGTTGTTCTCTACCTGTATTGAGTCCCTTATATATGTGTGTTGCATATATATATATATATATATATATATATATATATATATATATATATATATATATATATAATACTTGTAATCCATAATGTCATGCTGCAGTTTGCACAAAAGACTTTCACCACCTGTACACTTGCATTCATGGTATTGTGACAATAAAGTGATTTGATTTGAATTGGTCACATGTCTTTTGTTCATCAGTTGTACTGTACGGTGCTGGATAACAACTGCAAATTGTTTAAGTAATGGAAGAAAAAGTTTATGATAGGGACATGGACAAGCAAGCAAGAGGAAGAAAACCAGGAGAGCTCTGATGATGAGAAGGAAACTGAACGTGATTCTGTGATGCTCAAGACATTTCACCATATATGCATTTGGGTGGCTTCATCTGATTAAAATAATATTGTTTTAAATAACTCATTTTTATTTCTTCAATATGATTTGTCTTCATATGCTACTTTAGCTGTCTTTATGCTGTATTCTCCAGCAAAGTATTGCACATGGTGTTGGATAATAAAGTATGGTGAATATTCTGTATTAGGGATGATGTTTGGTAAATACACCATTTAATTTTGTAAACAATACATATAATTAATATGATTGTTTTAATTAAGACATGAACATTTGGTAATGACTCCGTTACATGAAAGGAATGCTGCATGGACTATTGCTACAGACACTTCATGCACAACTGAGGGTGATGTACCAGGGAAAGATCAACATGAATCATGTACTGTATTATAAGTAAGATGAGCATGGACATTACTGATGTTTAGCACCTGAAGAGGACAAAGATGAGACATTTTTGACACAGAGATAAAAATGATGTCTTTTATATCATTCTTTGAATTGCAATGTATGGCTTTTGCACCATAAACCACACACTGTCTGTACCTTGTCTTACTGAATGACACTGACATTGTGCAATAGTACAATAAATTGTCACAGTATGTATTGGTTGTTTAAATTGGTGTCTTTGTTTACTGTCAACACTGTATTCTTGCTCCTGATCTAATGAAATAAATGGAGCACATTCCAAATAGGCACTGATGTAGATTTTTGTGGGGTCTGTTCTTATTCTAAGATAACTATGACTTGCAACTTACATATTGACAATTTGTTGAAAAGACTAAATCTAAAAAATATGACAGCACAGTTTGTTGTGATATTGAGAATAGGTCTGTGTATGTTTTACTGCCCTTCCATCCTCAGGGGCCCAGTAGAGTCCCATAGAAGAGCAAAAAAAATTAACATTTCAAATGTCTGTAACTCAAAGTATGATTATAGTTTTAAAGAGAAATTTGGCAGGACAATTAATGCTATTTTAATTAACTAATGTTGGACAGAGCTTTTAGACAAATATGGAAAGGTAGTATATAGGTTTTTAAAAAAGTGCTCTTAGTAAAATACCAAATCTCAGCATGTCTCTTAAATATGTCATAAATGTTTGCACAATTAACATGTTTAGATATTCCTTTGTTCAAAAAAGATTGTATTTTCCCCCATTGTATTATTAAACATTTTAAACCACATTACCTATAAGGCTTTGCCATTCAAATGCGAAAACCATGGTGCTGGTATTTGTAGTTCAAAAAAGTTATGCTCAGGGTTAGGGTTACGATCTCGGTAAAGATGTAATTTCTCACGACATATCAACACTGCATTGTTAACTGAAGGTATTACTGATGTAATAATAACAGCAAAACGTACTTTGCAACATTAAGCGTTATTTAATTTAGCTTAAAAAATAGTCCAATCACAGCGACGTCTGCGAGTGCCAAGAGAACGTCAAAGCCAATGGCAACCCAGTTGAGCCAAGGCGTCACACTTACTTGTCCATATATGGTCATTTATCGCAGGATCTTCCGGGTTCTTGTGGTGAATGGTCAGAGAATGGGTTCAAGAATTATTTGTTTCCACTCCATATAAAACTGCAACAACAGATTGCATCGTGTGGTTAAGCTGATGCAGCAATAGATTTATTGATTAGTGATTTTTTTTTTGTTGTTGTTTTTTTTCCAAACTATGTAATGTTTCCTATTTTATACATTGTTTACACTAATATTAATTAATGTACAATATTTAAACTCAAAAGTGTGCATATACTGTGTGAAAAATAAATAATAAATGTCAAAATGTTTCATTTGCTTACAAAAACAACACCTCTGATAATTATTCAAACATGCAGTATTTTTCTACTATTCAATTTAGCTTCTGTAACATTTACAGTGTATTTATAGTGTATTAAAGGTACAATTAATCACTTTTGTTTCCTGGAAATGGACCCTACAAACTTGATATTCTTAGCTCTGCCAGTTGACCTACAGGAATATATATATTTAAAAACACACACACACACACACACACACACACACACACACACACACACAACACACACGCACGCACGCACGCACGCACGCACGCACGCACGCACACACACACACACACACACACACACACACACACACCAAATTTCCCATTGTTTATTGACATGTCAAACTTTTCCAAGACAAACATAGTGCCCAGAACAGCACTCTCTCTCTCCAGTTTGTGCCACTATGAAAAAAAAAAAACGGTTATTGTGAAATATAACAACTTAAAACAATGACTGATTGATAAAGTAATTAATGGGTACATGGAAATAAATATGTAACTAAAAAAAATGCAATAAAAACCCCTTAAAAAAACACGTCTATGTTCAAAAAATAAAAAGAGAATTTGTTTACAGAAAATGTCATAAGGCTCCATTGAGGCTCCAGGTGAAAAAAATATTATGTTCTTCCCTTTAATGAACAAATAGTCAAAAAAAGATTAAGAACAATATTTTAACATTTTACGATTATTATTCTCCTGTAATCATTGTTTGCTTCTATTGTGACCAAGTGCAGGACCAATTAAAATGGTTAACAATTATAATATATATATATATATACAGTATATATATGTGTGTGTGTGTGCGTGCGTGCGTGCGTGCGTGCGTGCGTGCGTGCGTGTGTGTGTGCGTGTATAGTGTCAGGAGTGCTCACCGTACAGTAGAGATGGGAGTGGGAGTGTTGACTGTAAAGGAGAAATTAAAACAAGTAGACATGCTAAGACTGGGAGTTGGCAGTAAAGGGCTGAGAGCAGATGTGCCACACGAGAGAGAGAGAGATGTAGAATCTTTTGGAAGGGCTGATATTGTGGAGAGCTGATGGAGAAGGACTAAGTAGTCTGTGAGGAATCCTGCAAGACAGGAAGAAAGATAATTTATCACATGATGAAGAATAAAAATCTTGACAACAGCAAATAGCAGACAACAACATACTGTAACTGCAGCGTGTATAACAGTAAACAGATAGTTTTCATCTGTTGGTGGATGCTAAAATATTTACCATTATATTTCTTGTTCTTGGTTTGAACAGCTTTAAGTGATCTGATTTGGCCAAATTAATTGCAGATCTGATTTGTCACGTGACAAGTTAAACTAGCATTTCTAGACTCTTTCTTCTTAGACAGATCAACATGGAAAGAAAGGCAGACAGTGAGGTGTGGACAGATATCACAAACTGTTGGAACGGGAAGACGCTGCGCCAATTTGTAAAGGTTAATAAAGACTACAATGGACTTAAAATAAACTGATATAAACACTCTGACTACTTTCTATGAGCACAATCTGCATGAGAGTTGAGGCAATGTCCAATGACAGCAGTCGTAGAATGTAAAAGTCGTAGAATTTTGTATGAGTACGCTCATACAATATCATATGAATTTGCTGACTTGGTAAATTGTATGAATTATTACTACTTCAACATGATACTTTTCTGGGGGTTCTTCCTGATGGGGCCGAGGGATATGTAAAGCAAAGTTTAAGAAATATCACATGCTGTGCAAAATGTAACTGCAGTAATGTTCAGTCAGGGTGCTCAGACCAACACAGACGTACCATTGGAAGTGTTTGCCTTTGCAGCTTTTGGTCTTCTCCGTAAATGCACAAGATGGTCAAATTCAAATCCCATGACAGGCCTTCCTTTGGTCTTCCCATTCAGCTGAAATGAAGAGAAATATACACATGATGAGACAGTGTGTTAAAATGATCTGTGACCAAAATAATTGAGAGGAAGGACTGTAAAGAAAGTTATTATTAACACATAAAATAAGGATGCGTTCATTAAAGCAAATTGGTTATAACTAAATGTGTTCAACATTACCTGTGAAGGGCTGAACCTTTGAACCACAGAAAGAGAGAGAGCTTCTATGTGTAAATGAATCACGGATTAAAGTTTGGAAAAATACGAAAGGAAAGGAAAAGCTGAGAGAGAGAGAGAGAGAGAGAGAGAGAGAGAGAGAAATAAAACTAGAAGAGATGGCTTCTTAAAAGAGCTGTTGGATTACAGGTTGTTGTGGAGTATGTGATCTGACGTAACTGCAAGACAGAAAAAGATATTGAATTATAATCACTTCACAAAAAGCATTGTGGTTACTGGGCTTTACAAATTGTATACAGTAAAAACACAGTTACTGTGGTAAGAGCATGGTAATTGTTGTTGTTTCTGTGCTTTAACTACTAATACCACATTAAAAATAAAGTCACTGTGGTAAAAGCATGGTAAGTGGTAACTCCAGCTTGTATGCGTGACATTTTCACGCCTAGAGGAGGCAAAGCGTGACACTCACACGCATCCTCCAGTGGACCAGCGTGTCTATTACACGCTTTGGCGTGATACCAGGTTGACTCATCTAATAGTAAACTTTTTAGAATCTTAGTAAGTGTCTTTATTGAGAATTTAATTTGAAATCCATTAGTTCATGCCAAGTTATACCTCTTGAGTGAATGCATCTAGGCTTTTATAAGAAAACAGTCTAGAGAAAATATAAAAATATGGAAAAAAAATCAAGAAAAATTAATTACTATACACTGAATGTCTAACTTTGTGATAACACCATTATAAATTAAATATCTCTATGATCAAATAGAACAAGATTTATATCCAAAGTTAAATATTTGGTCACACTTTATTTTAAGGTCCAATTCTCACTACTAACTAACTATTAACTGTGACGTTTGCCTCAATAAACTCATTAATAAACTTATTAATAGTTAGTAGGGTAGTTGTTAAGTTTAGGTATGGGGTAGGATTAATGGATCTAAAATATGGTTATACAGAATAAGGCATTAAAATGTGCTTTATAAGTACTAATAAACAGCCAGTATGCTAGTAATAGGCATACTAGTTAATGGTGAGAATTGGTCCTTAAAATAAAGTGCTAAACACTTTTAATTTATTTGATCCATCATCCAGGCAGTCATCTAGTGGTTTAGGCCTGATGCACACCCAGGTTTTGCTGGTAGGTGTTGTTACTATACTGTCTCTGGGGGGTAAATCTTCATCCATTGATGGACATTCAAAATCCACTTTAACCAATGGATGGACTTTGAGACTTTGTGTTTGTGGGATTTGTCATGGTGTCATTTTCCTGAGACTAATGGGATTTTTCATTTATTGCTCTCTCCAGGAATTATTGCTTTTCTTGATTGACACACAGTTTTGAGCTTGTACATGTCAGGATACTGCCATCTGCAGTCAGGACCAGTATGCTCTAACAAGACACAATTCAAAACTTACAACTGAATCAAAATACATTAATAATTTATTAATTACACTAATATGAATCTATTATTAAACATTTCATGTAGGTTTACTTATATTAAAGTCACAGATACTTTTATCTGATTAAAACAACATACAAATGAGGCAATCTGTTTTAAGAGCCAGGAAGAACAGAGGTGAAATGCAGAAGAGAAAGAGAAACATTTTTCTTTTTAAATATGAGTTACAGTATAGTAAGTGCTTTTTATGGTTGTGGACATTTTACTATGTGTCATGTCTTGCCATACAAAAATAACTTTATTCAACTGCCATTAGTATACTTTTTAAAACAAAGTGCTATTAACCCACTCAGAAGATAAACATTGGATGAGTTTATTTACAATTCTTTCAAGGTATGAGAGTTGCATCAGACTTGATTCATACTGGCTTCTATTAAACATTACCAGAATAATTAATTTTAAATCCCATCACAAAACATCACCATACAAAGGACAGACAGTTTGGAAAATGGATAGACTGATCACAAAACAAAACAGATCACAATTACTTGTAGTGGATCTGTGGTGATAGGATCCTGGTTTTGGTTTTGGATGTAGGATTCCTGACACTTTAGTTTAGACTTGGTCAAATGTAAGGATCCTGACATCCTTGCTCCGAACACTTCTGTCACCCTACAAATCTAAATGCATTATTATTTCCACAAATCCAACATTAACAAATAGACATTTTTAATGGCCAACATAAAAGCAATAAAAGTATAGAAATGTTAGAATTATTATTAGTAGTATTATAAGAAGTATTGTTTCTATATAAATATAGAAATATTAAACTTGAAGGTTTAATAATGGCACAGTTAATGAAATTAATCTAATAAATGTGTAAATTAAAATATAGAATTATATTGTTTAAAAATCTGAACAATAAATGTTTATATAAAGATGATTTCATAACGTTTCTAGATCATATAATTATAGGACAAAAAAAAAAATAGGTAAACTGATTTGGCATTATGTCCATGATTTAAGCTAGTACCTAAATTGAGATGTTAGATTCTCTCTCCTCTCCTCCCACCTCCCCATCCCTGCATGATAAAAACATGAATGTAGGCCTAAGGTAGAGAAGAGAAGGGGGAGGGAAGCTATAGAGCCACATCATTGGAAGCTAAGATGCTAAGACCCCTTGGAACATGAACAAGCTCCTCCTTGACTTATGTTATTGACTTATGTCTTCATATAAAATCAAATTCGTTTTCATGGACATCACATACAGAAAAGTTGTAGATCCAAATCACCAATGTGCAAAAATCAAATCATAATATGCTCTTTAATAATAATCATCATATGTGTTGTTGTAATAATTCTCAACAAATGTGTTGTTGTAAAAATAATTAGACCAATAATAAAAATAATCTTCCTTATCCCATATAATCATGTTTTTGGGTTTGCAAATATCTATTCTATTGACAATGACAACAATGGTGATGATGTAAATGATGTCAATGGACAAAAAGAAACAGAAACAGATTTTGTCCAAGCGGTCTACAAAAGCCTCGTTGCTGTTTGCCACTTGTTCTTTTTGTTCCATATTTTCCAAAAAGTTCACTATTTTTTGGATGGAAGCCACCTCTGAAGTCAGATCAGTAGACTTTGTTGTTGCGATCACAACAGCATCTGATAATGGAGAACATATGCATTAACACACTTTAAGTCATTAACTCTTTGTAGTATTTATTATTGTCTTACCTTCATCATGACCCAGGCTGGCATTTTGTGTTTTTATGCTCTTTGAGCATTTACAAGGCAGGATGCTGTCATCTAATGTCAGACGTGTCAACACTATAGATGTCACCATGCTCAGAACCAGACTGACCAGACAGAAGCAGAAGTGGTAATCTTTGGAGCAAAAGCCTTAATTTAGCAATAGTAAACCTTAATTTACTTGTGCAGAGTATAATTGTATATGGAATGAGTTGTACACTTTAATACACTCTTATCTGAAGAAACAAACTTTCTGTAGCAAAGTTCACATTTTGTCACATTGGTGTCACATCAGCTAACCACTGGGGTACCTCAGGGTTCAGTGCTGGGGCCCCTCCTCTTCTCAATATACAACATCGCTAGCACCTATCATCTGAGTGAATGCATCTAGGCTTTTATGAAAGAACACTTCCAACTAAACCTAATTGAGACAAAGCATCACCCCACCGCAGGAATTGATCAAAACATTACATTTTAGCTGACTTGTCAACAATTTCTCAGAAACAAATGAAATGTGAATAAAACTGAAAGATTAATGCTCTAGATATTGAAACAAACATAATCCCTACAGTAACCATACTCTAAACCTGATCCAATAGTGAAAAGCAAATGGGAGATGTGAGGGAAAAATTCAACAGCTATGCTATTTTTGCTTGCTTCTGCAATGTTTTGAGTTAATCTGTCAGTTATTAGGTTTCTCAGGACTTACAGTATGTGCCCAGTACCCAAGTGCCTTGCATTGCATTGTTCAGACCATGTTTTGTGAATGGTTTACTTAAAGAACATACGGTCTGTTGAGTCTGATAAACCACTTTTTGTTTGATAAATTTCACTATAATATATGATCACAAAAACTGAAGTACTGTTGGTTGCAACTTTCATTTTATACCAAATTTAAGTATGTTAAACATGCTTTCATTGAGACCAAGTATTCACATCTGCAAACTTGCACAAGTAATTTCTAGTGTACTGCATCACACTATGAATATTACCCAGGGTTAATGACAGAGGTGCAAGAGGCCTGTTGTTATGTTCTTTCACTTACGGAGGAGAGGGCTACAGCTTGTACCACTGGACAGATGATCGTTGAGGATGACTAGGAACATGGTGAAGCTCAAGACCAAGGTGACCTTAAGGTTGTTGCGTTCTCCTCCTTGAACTGGCAGAGCAAAGCTCACCAGGTCAGCCAGCATTATTAATATACTAGGCAGGATCAGGGTCACAACAGCACTGAATGGATTGATTGATAAAGTGACCTGTTAACAGATGACAGAAGAAAGAATAAGTATTAAATTAATATTTATGTCTTTACTCTACAGATGAACACCTAATGATGATATAGTGTAAATTGAATTTGGTCCTTTTTAATGAATGGCAGTGTTTAAAAAACTGTGAGTTGTATATACAAAACATATGTACTATTTCTACAGAACTCACATTATGGATCAGAATCAATTACATTTAAAAGTCCTACTTATGTTTAATCATCTGTAATGAGGCAACATGAAACAACATTTACAATGTATTTGAATATTATATTATAATATATTTATATCCCACCTATGCAGCCTTATCAACAGATATTAACAGAAATATGACAAAATAGTTCTATTAACAGAGGTTGAGAAAGTTATTACATTTACATGAAACATCAAATTATTCTAATATTTCTTAATGTAAAACATGGTAGCCAAACATAATAGTGGGTGTTTATTAAATCACTGATTATGTTCCATTTGAGATGAAAGTACCCTTCTGAAATTCAAACACTAGTGATTCGCAGCCATGTTCCTGGAGGCCCCCCAACACTGCACATTTTGCATGTCTCAGACTCATGACAAACCTAAATTCAGGTCATCCGCTCATTAGTAGACACTCCAAGACCTGAAATGGGTTTGTCAGACAGAGAAGACAAACTCCAGTACTCCAGGTACAGGGTTGGGAACCAGTGCACTAGATGACAGAGTATGGCAATCCATTTTAACATTTAATCTATAAACTGTACTAGTATCTATTTTCATGTTCCTAGTACTTATTTTTAGATACTAGTATATTTTCCATTAAGTACTAGTACTTATTCATTATCTACTAGTGTTTCATCTTTAGGTTTTATTGTTTACTCTTTAGGCACTAGTGTAGTTTGTAAAGTATATAGTTGTATCATTAGATACTAATTCTTATTTATTAGATACTAGTACTTATTCCAATAGTGACTAGTTATACTTTACTTAAGATAAATTAGAACTAGTACTTAGTTACTAGTAACTTTTTAGACCAAAGATATCCTGAACTTAATAGATACTAGTATTTTTTTTAATTTGCATTTCTGCTTAGTATGCTAATATGTTGAATATTAAAGAACCAAGATCATATAGGAGAGAGATTAGATAGGAAACGGAAACAAGAAGAAGAATGCACTTTTTTGAGGAAGCCCACATAGAAAAGAAACAATCATTTGTAAATGAGCACATAGAAAATTTATTTTTGTCAGTAATTTAAACACCTAATGTGTTTGTTGGTCATTGTACGAGAGACCTCTGGTGGCAGGATGTAGATAAGATGTATATTTTTACGCTAGTGTTAGTTTTTTATTTTAATTTAGATGATTAGAGCTTACAGCTCTTGAAAGTCAAAAATCCAGTATCTCAAAATATTACAGTATTTCCTAATATTAATAATAAAAAAAAGGATTTGCAAAACAGAAAAGTTCAAGTTCTTCAAAGTGCCCCTATTATGGATTTTTGAAAATTACCTTTCATGCAGTGTGTAACACAGGTCTAAGTAAATGAAAACATCCTGCAAAGTTTTAAATCTAAAAGTGCACCATGTATAAAGATATTGTCTATCAAAAGAAAGAGTCGACTCTGAATCATTGAAATGAGTAATTTTTTAAATGAATCCCAAGCCTTTTCATGTTGACGTCAACATGAAACATTAGCATATTGCCCGCCCGCTTGTTGCATGCGCAGACCTGGGAAAACTTGATTTTTGCGTTGGTCTGAATGAAAATGCAATTCATTCTTTGCCACTAGATGCCGCTTTTGGAGCTGTGTAAATAGTGGTTTCCCCGGTAATAGTTGTACACAAATTAGCAGTTGTTCTCACAAACGGTGCTTTATCAGGCATTACAGGCATGATGAAATGAAATTGAGACCAATCGGACCAATCACCGCGGATTATCGTCACGCAAAGGAGGGGTTTGGAAAAATTAATTGTTGAGCGAATCGTTTGGGAGTCGTTGAGCAAATAATGTAAATTAAATGCATATTATAAGACAATGAAAGTGTTTTTTGACCTTGCATGCATGTCAACCTGTTGTTGGGGACTCCAAAAACCAAAATATGAACCTTTCATTACCCATAATAGAGGCACTTTAAAATATGTTAATTTATGCACTCAATACTTTGGTCGGGGCTCCTGTAGCACAAACTCCAGCATCAGTGAGGTGTGGCATGGAAACGATCAGCCTGTGGCTCTGCTGAGGCACTATTGAGCCTTCAGCTCGTCTGGATTGTTGGATTGACTGTTTCTCATCTTTCTCTTGAAAATATCCCATAGATTCCATATGGGGTTCAGGTCAGGCATGTTGGCTGGCCAATCAAGCACAGTAATATCATGGTCAGCAAAGCACTTGGAAGTGGGTTTTGGCACTGTGGGCAGGTGGTAAAGTCCTGCTGGAAAAGGAAATCAGCATCTCCATAAAGCTTGTCAGCAGATGGAATCATAAAGTGCTCTAAAATCTCCTGGTAGATGGCTGCATTGACTTTGGACTTGATAAAACACAATGGACCAACACCAGCAGACGTCACGGCACCCCAAATCATCACTGATTTCGGAAACTTCACACTGGACTTCAAGCAACTTGGATTCTGTGCCTCTCCAGTCTTCCTCCAGACCTTGATTTCCAAATGAAATGCAAAATTGACTTTTATCTGAAAAGAGGACTTTGGACCACTGAGCAACAGTCCAGTTCTTTTTCTCCTTAGCCCAGGTACGATGCTTCTGACGTTGTTTCTGTTTCAGAATTGGCTTGGTAGCCGTTTTGCTGAAGATGTCTGAGCGTGGTGACTCTTGATTCACTGACTCCAGCTTAAGTTCACTCCTTGTGAAGCTCTCCCAAGTGTTTGAATCAGCTTTGCTTGACAGTATTCTCAAGCTTGTGGTCATCCCTTTTGCTTGTGCATCTTTTCCTACACAATTTCTTCCTTCCAGTCAACTTTTATTTTAATATGCTTTGATACAGCACTCTGTGAACAGCCACCCCTTTCAGTAATGACCTTCTGTGATTTTCCCTCTTTGTGGAGGGTGTCAATGATTGTCTTCTGGACCATTGCCAAGCCAGCAGTCTTCCCCATTATTGTGGTTTCAAAGAACAAGAGATACCCGGAATTTATACTATAGGGATGGTCATTTAATGAAACTCAAATGGGTAACACTTTAGAATACTGTTCCATCATTAATGAATAACTACACAAGAACACATGAGCAACGCAATATTAGCACTCTAGTAACTACTAGTAACTAACAAGAAACTCTGATTAATGAATTAGTAAGTGATAGTGCTCAGTCAAATGTGGTAGTTCACTATTAGCTATGTAAGTAGTATTTTTTCATACCGCCCTAAGAGCAACTAACAGGTTCATAATTAATATGAATAATACATAATGTATAATTAATTCTAAAGTAAAGGTCATGGTAACCCCCTAGTAATGACTCAATTATTACCAAATTCTTCAGAAGGAATTACTAATTATTTGGATCAGTATTCTAAAATGAATAACATGATAATTCTCTAGTAATGACTGAAATCATTGTAAGCTTTTGAGAGTTTTGTAAAGTATTGGATAGTAACTATTCAGGTGGTACTACATCCTTCTAAAGGAATTGCTCATTTTTTGGATCAGTATTCTAAAGGGGAGATCGTGATCACTCCCTAGTAATTACTGAAATCACTGTAAACTTTTGAGGTTATTGTAAGGTTTTGGTTAGTAATTCATTTTGCTAGATTGGGTAACACTTAAATCATTACTAGTGGGTTACCGTGATCTTCACTTTAGAATACTGATCCAAATAATTATTAGTTTCTTCCGAAGGATGTAGTAACACATGAGTCATTACTATCCAAAACCTTACATATATTCAAAAGCTTACAATGACGTCAGTCAATATTAGGGCGTTATCATGCTTTTCACTTTAGAATACTGATCCAAGTAATTAGTAGTTCCTTTAGTCATTACTAGTGGGTTACCATGATCTTAATTTTAGAATTAATTACACATTATGCATAATTCACATTAATTATGAACCTGTATACGGTAGTTCTTAGTAGTTATCCAGGATATATATTAAAAAAATAGTAGTTATTGATTAGCTAATAGTGAACTACCAGTTTCAACTGAGCCCTATTACTTACTAAATCAATAATCAGAGTTTCTTGTTAGGTAATAGTAGTTACTACAATGTTAATGGTGCATTAGTCACTTGTTCCTGTATAGTTATTCATTAACAAAGGATCAGTATTCTAAAGTGTTACCCTCAAATGTACAACCCCAAATCAGAAAAAGTTGGGACAGTATGGAAAACGCAAATAAAAAAAGAAAGTAGTGATTTCTAAATTTACTTTAACTTGTATTTCATTGCAGACAATATGAACACAAAATATTTCATGTTTTGTCTGGTCAACTTCATGTCATTTGTAAATATACATCCTTTCCTGTCATTCAGACCTGCAATACATTCCAAAAAAAGTTGGGACAGGAGCAATTTAGGGCTAGTAATGAGGTAAATTGGTTAAATAATGATGATTTTTGAAACAGTTGATGTCAACAGGTGATTGCAATTATGATTTGGTACAAAAGCAGCATCCAAGAAAGGTCTAGTCCAGGGGTCATCAAACTTGATCCTGGAGGGCCTGTGTCCGGCAGAGTTTAGCTCCAACTTGCCTCAACACACCTGCCTGGAAGTTTGAAGTATACCAAGTAAGACCTTGATTAGCTGCTTCAGGTGTGTTTGATTAGGGTTGGAGCTAAACACTGCAGGGACACCGGCCCTCCAGGACCGAACTTGGTGACCCCTGGTCTAGTCCTTTAGGAGCAAAGATGTGCCGAGGATCGCCAGTTTGCCAACAAATACGTGAGAAAATTATTGAAATGTTTAAAAACAATGTTCCTCAAAGAAAGATAGGAAGAGATTTAGATATTTCACCTTCAACAGTGCATAACATAATTAAAGATTCAAGGAATCTGGAGGAATTTCAGTGCGTAAAGGACAAGGGCGCAAGCCTAAGCTGAACAACCGTGATCTCCGATCCCTCAGGCGGCACTGCATCAAGAATCGTCATTCATCTATAAGCGATATCACCACATGGGCTCAGGACTACTTTGGCAAACCTTTGTCAAGTACCACAATAAGTAGTTACATCTCCTTTCCAAGATGGCGCTGCTATGTTCGGCCGCCGTCCGGGTCGCTCCGCTAAGACTATGCTTTTATTTACTTTTTTGCTTACTTTTGATTTCTCTTTTTACACACATAACGTCGGCACTGATCACCTACGACAAAAGTACACTCTTGGACATTGGAAACCGCTTCACTAACCTGGTTCAGGACACTTTATCACCGAATCCATCGTGGCCTCTTGAGATTCTTCGGAACGCGGAGAACAAAGGACACAGGAGACGGAACAAGAAACACCGTGGAAATAGCGCTGGTATTCGAAACAGATTGAGGAAAAAGGCTCACAGTCCTCCTTTACCGAGCATTTTGCTCGCTAATGTCCAATTCTTGGAGAATAAGATGGACGATCTTAGAGCCAGGATAAGTTTCCAACGGGACATAAGGGAGTGTAACATCATCTGTTTGTCTGAAACATGGCTCACGCCCTTGGTTCCGGACACTGCTGTAACGCCGTCTGACAACTTCTCTGTTTTACGGATGGACAGAACAGCGGAGGCCGGTAAATCCAAAGGTGGAGGAGTGTGTTTCATGACTAACAAGAAATGGTGTGACCCCAGGAATATCTCCTCTCTGTCGCGATCCTGCTCGCCACATCTGGAACATCTATCCATTATTTGCCGCCCATTCTATTTACCCCGCGAGTTCTCCGCGGTCATCGCTACTGCTGCTTACATTCCACCTCAGGCAGACACCGGCTTGGCTTTGTCTAAACTTCACGACGTGATCAGCGGCTACATTAACAAACATCCTGACACTGCCTCTATCATAGCGGGGGATTTTAACAAAGCCAAACTCAGGCAGGTCATGCCGAACTTTCACCAGCATGTATCCTGTCCAACTAGAGGACCGAATACACTGGATCACTGATACTCTCAGTTTAAGAATGCCTACAAGGCCCGCTCACTACTGGCTTTTGGTAAATCGGACCACGCCGCCATTTTCCTCACACCGGAATATAAACAAAGGCTCGCACAGGAACCCCCGGTGAAGAGGGAAGTGACGCGTTGGTCCTACCACTCTGAAGCTATGCTATGAATCTATGCTCTTGATGACGACGACTGGGACATGTTCAGGGCGCGCTCATCTGACGTCAGCGAGTTCACGGATGTAGCAATGAGCTTTGTAAATACACTTACCGAACAAGCTACAGAAACGATAACTGTAAGGACCTTCCCAAATCAGAAACCGTGGGTGGACAGAACAATCCGTGATGCGGTTAACAAACGCACTGCCGCATACAACGAGACTCTTTTGTCTGGGAATATGAGCGTGTACAAAGCATTGTGTTATGCTCTCAGACGAGCAGTAAGTGCCGCCAGACATCGTTACAAAGAGAGAATTGAGTCTCATTTTCAGCTCAATGACTCTCGACAAATGTGGCAGGGACTAAGGACCATCTGTGCCTTTGGAAACAAATCCTCCGCGGAGGTGAGTGCAGATCCGTCGCTGGCCGACGAGTTAAACACCTTCTACGGCCGCTTTGATTGCAACGGCGGCAGCGCGGCTCTGCCGAGCAGCGCGTCAGGAAGCAGCAGGCAGAGAAGCGAGAATCATGTGATCACCGTGTCGGAGGACGAGGTTCGGAGGGCACTAAAGGGAGTGAACATCAGGAAAGCGGCTGGACCTGACGGGATCACAGGCCGGGTTCTGAGATCATGCGCTGATCAGCTTGCTGGTTTGTTCACTTCTATCTTCAACGAGTCCCTTGCTACCTCTGTAGTTCCCACCTCCTTTAAAAAATCCATCATCATCCCTGAGCCTAAGAACAATAAACCCTCCTGCCTGAATGACTATCGTCCAGTGGCCCTCACATCAATAGTCATGAAGGTTTTTGAGAGACTTGTTAAGAGTCACAATAGCTCCTCCATCCCTGTTACATTGGACCCTCTTCAGTTTGCTTATCGCTCCAATAGATCAACTGATGATGCCATCTCTCACATTCTCCACTCCTCCCTCACACACATTGATAGCAGCAATGGGAACTATGCAAGACTGCTGTTCATAGACTATAGCTCAGCTTTGAATACTATAGTCCCCACCAAGCTAGCTGTCAAACTCTCAGACCTCGGCCAAAACACTTCACTCTGCGACTGGATTCAAGATTTCCTCACCGGCAGACCTCAAGTGGTGAAGGTAGGCCAGTTCAACTCCAACTCCATCACCCTGAACGTAGGAGCCCCTCAGGGTTGTGTCCTGAGTCCCCTGCTCTACTTTTTCTACACACATGACTGCGTGTCCTCTCACAGATCCACATCTATTATCAAATTTGCTGATGATACTGTGGTTCTGGTCCTCATTTCCAACAATGATGAGACCGCATACTTGGATGAGGTGGAGAGACTTACATCATGGTGCCAGGACAACTGTCTCTCTCTGAACGTGAGCAAAACTAAAGAGCTGATTGTGGACTTCAGAAAGAGACACCTGCTGCTCTACACACCTCTTGTGATCAGCGGGACCCCTGTGCAGAGAGTAAGCAGCTTCAAGTACCTCGGTGTAAACATCTCCGAGGACCTGACTTGGACTACACACATCCAAACACAGGTTAAGAAAGCCAGGCAAAGACTGTACCATCTGCGACAGCTGAGGAAATTCAGGGTCTCACCAACAATCCTGAAAACGTTCTATGCAGGGACCATAGAAAGTGTATTGACTATGCATCTCAGTGTGGTATGGAAACAGCTCCAGCCAAGATTGCAAGGCCTTGCAGAGATTTGTGCGCTTAGCTGATCGTATCTCTGGGTCTGCTCTCCCCTCTCTGCAGGACATCTACCTCAAACGCTGCAGAAGCAGAGCTGTCAAAATCATCAAGGACTCAAATCACCCTGGAAACTGCCTATTCACTCTGCTGCCATCTGGTAAGCGCTTCCGCAGCCTGATGGCAAAAACTGAGAGACTTAGGAGGAGTTTCTTCCCCAAGGCCATCAGGCTCCTGAACTCAAACTCTGCCTCTTAACATCATCTGACTTACTTCAAATCACTAATCACACACTCATTATTCTCTACCGCATACTGTCAGTGTCATTTGCTCATTTGCACATTTGCACACAACACTTTCTGTGTCTTGATATCATATCTTATCTTATTTTTTATATTTATTTTATTTTTTTGTGATTGGCTGCTTCATGTCAACCACGTTCAACCCGTTTGCACATTCCTCTCTGTACAGTCATGCTTATCTTAATATTTAATTCTACAGCATACTGTCATGCACATTCTTTTATATTTTATATTTTATTCTTTATATCTTATTTTTTATTCATTTTATTTTATGTATACTTCCCTTGTGTTGGAGCGGACCCGACTCTCATTTAACTGCTGGTTATACAATCTCTGTATAGTCGTGTATGTGACAAATAAAACTTGAAACTTGAAACTACATCCACAAATGCCAGTTAAAACTGTACTGTGCCAAAAGGAAGCCCTATGTTAACAGTGTCCAGAAGCGCCGTCGACTTCTCTGGGCTCGGAGGCATCTGGGATGGACCATCACACAGTGGAAACGTGTACTGTGGTCAGATGAATCAGTATTTCAGGTATTTTTTTGGGAGGAATGGATGCCGTGTGCTCCGGACCAAAGAAGAAAAGGATCATCCAGACTGTTACCAGCAACAAGTCCAAAAGCCAGGGTCTGTCGTGGTATGGGGTTGTGTCAGTGCCCTTGGAAAAGGTAACTTGCACTTCTGTGATGGCACCATTAATGCTGAAAAGTACATAGAGATTTTGGAGCACAATATGCTGCCTTCAAGAAGACATCTTTTCCAGGGACGTCCATGCATATTTCAACAAGACAATGCAAAACCACATTCTGCACACATTACAAAGTCCTGGCTGCGGAGGAAGAGGGTACGGGTACTTGACTGTCCTGCCTGCAGTCCCGACCTGTCTCCAATAGAGAATGTGTGGCGCATTTTGAAGCGGAAAATGTGACAACGAAGACCCCGTACTGTTGCCCACCTTAAAACTTGTTTGCAGGAAGAATGGGACAAAATTACACCTGAAACACTTCATCACTTGGTGTCTTCAGTCCCTAAACGTATTTTAAGTGTTGTGAAAAAGAATGGCAACATTACAAAGTGGTTAATGCTTTACTGTCCCAACTTTTTTTGGAATGTGTTGCAGGTCTGAATGACAGGAAAGGATGTATATTTACAAATGACATGAAGTTGACCAGACAAAACCTGAAATATTTTGTGTTCATATTGTCTGCAATGAAATACAAGTCAAAGTAAATTTAGAAATCACTACTTTCTTTTTTTATTTGCGTTTTCCATACTGTCCCAACTTTTTCTGATTTGGGGTTGTAAATATTCTAATATTTTGAGATACTGGATTTTTGACTTTCATGAGATGTAAGCTCTAGTCATCAAAATTAAAACATAAGAACTTTTGAAATGTTTTACTTTACATGTAATGAATCTAGAATATATGAAAGTTTCACTTTTTGAAATAAGTTACCAAAAAAAGTTAACTTTTTCACGATACTCAAATGTTTTAAGACGCACCTGTATTTTTAACCAAAATAGGGTGTTGTGAGAAATAATGAGTACACAATTAATGTAACTTCTGTTTCATTCATACTCGTAGTCAGAGGGCACCCTCGTGCAAAAACTCCACCAGCAGTGTTGCCAGATTTTGTTTTGAATTTGATTGAATTTGATCAAATTAGGTGGGTGGACATAATTTGGGCTGGTTTGGCGGTTTTCAACATCTAAATTGTATAGGTTAACTGGTTGACAAACAACACCAAAGTGTGCATGTACTACATTAAAGGCAAAACAGGTGTGCAAATGAACTAATTAAAGACAGGAAACACAGGGAAAACTAGGTCACAGGATAAAAACAAAACAGAACTAAACTGAAAAAGAATAGGGAGTGCTAGTTGTCAGTCCTCTGTCATGTGTGTCTTGTGTTCCCGCCTCTTGTGTCCTTTTTTGATTTGTTTCCTGTCCTTGTTTAGTGTGATTATTAGTTAATTCTGTTCCAGTTGTGTTTGTGTAATTAACCTGTGTATTTTAGTTCCTGCCTGTTCAGTTTCGTGTGGTCTGGTCTACTCGTTACTCCCCCGGTGTTCCTGTCTGTGTCAGCCTAGTCTCGCATAGCCAGACCTTCAGACTGACAGCTGAAGGTCTGGAATAGATGGCATAGCGTGTAGTTGATCCTGATAAGCGCTCGTCATCACATTTGTAAACACGAAGGATTTCTTCTTTCGTGAGGGGGTTTGGCGTCACGGCATCTTTGTTTCCAGGCAGAACGTTAAAGAACACGACACACACGTCTCCTGGAAATCCTGTATAAGTCAACCAATCCGATGACGACTTTGACACTCCTGAAGTGTTTCCAGATAAGTGTGCCATATGCATCAGACGTTTAGCCAACAGTCCGTGGGCGTGACGTCTGAGGCTGAGACTAGTGTCAGTCTTGCCTTGCCCTGTCTTGCCCTAATGTCTACATTAAAGACTATTATTTTGAGTTTAATCCTCGTCTGCGTGTTCCTCGTTTCTCCCTGCTGTGTGCACCGTGACACTAGTTTTAGAGGGAATTTTTTAAATAAAAACAAAACAAGTCAAAATAATAGAAAAAGAACAGAGAATGCTAGTGTTAGGGGCTTTTTTAAATAAAACGAGTAGTTAGAAACAGAATAGAGAGTGAAAGAGTTAGAGGGTCCAATGAAGATGAAAGAGAGTGTTTTTAGCCATTCCTTGAAGATGGCTAAGGACTCAGCAGCACGGATTGAGTTTGGCAGTTTGAGTTTGAGGCACATAATTAGAATCAGAATCAGAATGAGCTTTATTGGCCAGGTATGTTTACACATACGAGGAATTTGTAATAGTGACAAAGTTCCACAGTGCAACAGAATGACAGCAACAGGACAGGAAACAGACAACAAAAGAACAATATACAAATAGGCAATGTACAAAATAGCAAAAACACTATGCAATACAGACAATCATGTGTGTACAGGTCTGACATGTGCAAATTTGAAATGAAAAAAAAAATGATATATGTATGTGTGGTGAATAAATAATTGTATAATAGTGTTGTGTGTTCCACGTTTAATGTCAAGTGTTCATGAGATGGATTGCTTGGGGAAAGAAACTGTTCCTGTGTCTGGTCGTTCTGGTGCTCAGAGCTCTGTAGCGTCGACCAGACGACAGCAGTTCAAAGAGGGAGTGTGCTGGATGTGAGGGGTCCAGAGTGAGTTTGCTAGCCCTTTTGCTCACTCTGGATGAGTACAGTTCTTGGAGAGTGGGGAGGGTTGTACCAGTGATTCGCTCAGCAGCCCAGACTACCCTCCATAGTCTTCTGAGGTCAGATTTGGTAGCTGAGCTGAACCAGACAGTTATTGATGTGCAGAGGACGGATTCAATGATGGCATAGTAGAACTGTTTCAGGAGCTCCTGTGGCAGGTTAAACTTCCTCAGCTGGCGAAGGAAGTACAACCTCTGCTGGGCCTTTCTCACAATGTGTAATTGTCCCACTTCAGGTCCTGGGAGATGGTGGTGCCCAGGAATCTGAATGACTCCACTGCAGTCACAGTGCTGTTCATGACGGTGAGTGGGGGGAGAGCAGGGGGGTTTCTCCTGAAGTCCACAATCATCTCCACTGTTTTGAGCGTGTTAAGCTCCAGGTTGTTAAGACTGCACCAGACAGCCAGCTCCTTAACCTCCTGTCTGTAGGCAGACTCGTCACTAGGGTTGTGTATCGTTTGAATTTTATCGATTCCGATTCTGCTTATCGATTCCGATTCTTTTCAAATCTCAATTTCGATTCCAATGTGATTAAATAATGATATCAAACATTTATCCTGTGTCTCTTTTTTTATCTCTATCACAGATATTATACTTAACTTTTTTGGCTTCTGATCGCAACTGTAGCCAATCTTTTAAGCGCTTACTAGCGAGCAAGGTCCTGGCAGATCACTGTAGGTCCGGTCCTCACAGAGCAGCAGAGTTTGAGAAATCCTTATTTGTCCGGGAGAGCAGAAGGAGTTCATCCGTTTTGTTGGGTAGAGAGCGGAGATTCGCCAGATAGATGCTAGGCAACGGTGTTCTTAATCCGCGCTGACGAAGCTTCACGAGCGCCCCAGCTCGCTTCCCCCGTCTGCGCGTCCTGTAGTGTCTAAACAACACAGCAGCTCCGCCAACTATAATGTCCAGCAAAGCGTCCGAATAATCAAAATCCGGTAAAAGATTTTTTGACATAAGTCTGAAGTACTGAATTTAGGTAAAGGGGTGCAGAGCCAGTGGTGGTAAACATCAATTCCTTGAATTTTATGCGAGCAGCTATTGGTAGCCAGTGCAAATTGATGAACAGAGGTGTGACGTGCGTTCTTTTCCGCTTGTTAAAGACTAATCTTGCTGCCGCATTCTGGATTGATTAAAATAATATATAAAAAATAAGTACTAGTAGCATGAAAATAGATACTAGTAGGGCTTATAGATTAAATGTTAAAATGGCTTGCCGTAGGAGAGTACTTCAAGGATATTGTCATTCAGGGTGTAACTTTTGTCAACAGTATCAACCACTGAGAGGGACTTTTGTATTCTGTACACAAACAGAATATTAATCTACTCCCATTTTTAAAAAATGGCTTTTATTCCTAAAACTTTACGTTGTGTACACATCCTAAACCAAGAACATGTGACATAAGGTCTTTTTATGTCAGGCTCCCTATAAGAATTTAAAATAATCCTGACATCTACACTAGAAGTATGAATCTGAATGAATCAGTAGTTACCGAGAGATATGTGCGACTTTCAGCCTTTGAATCATGTGTTATTTCCACCTTCTTAGTCATCCACTCTCCACTCTGCTCACTTCCACTCATAGTTATGTTATCAGGGTATAATAGTATAAGTCCACAACCTAGATCAACACAAATTAAACAATGTTTATCAGTTTAGCTGTTATTCAAATATCTTTTCTAAGTAATCATTTATTTTATAATTTATTTATTTTCCCTGGTTATGAACAAATGATCAGTGTCGGTCTACTGTTCATTCAAAAATATCATCTTACTGCTATGATTCCATCCATTGATGGCCACAGGACAATTCCCAATCACAAAGGGGTAGGTGAAAAGGTTGATGTCACAGCTCACTGCTATGAACAAGTTAACAGCATGGTCCACAGTTCCATTACTCGACACCAGTACATCACTTTTGTACGGCTGCACGGTTATATCTATTCTGAATTCATAAAAAGAGAGAATATGACATGTTACCCAAATTGGGAACCAATTATGCTTTTGGTCCACAACCACCAGAGTGAGCATCCAAGTTTGTCTATAAACACTCTCTACACTCTTCATAATGACAGTTGGACACCAGTGTTGGGCGGTAACTAGTTACTGTAACTTAGTTACTGTAATAATATTACTTTTGGCAGTAACTGGTAGTGTAACTAATTACTAATAGGATTTCAGTAATGATATTACAGTTACCATCCATAAAACAGCTTAGTTACTTAGTTACTTTTGATGCCTCAACCCCGCTGATTTAAAATCCAACAATCAAATAATTCCTAGATTTATTTTCATAATTTTCATGACTCAATGTGATGTGATGTCTTCAGTGCAGCAAGCAGGCAAGCTTTGGAATATGGAAAAGATTACATTCTGCATATAGAAATATTGCATTATATTGATTTTGTCAAGAAAAAAAGATGATCTGAACACTGTTGTGTAAGTTGTGGCTTTACTTTACTCTGGCATTACATCCCACCCACATCCCTCTAATCAGCATGTGGTACATTATAATACTATAATTAAAAATATTTTTGGAAAATTAAACAGTTTCTTACAAACTTATGTGATTTGATAAAATACAAAATGAAATATAATCGTATATGGTAAAATGGTAAGCTACACATGACAATTAATGAGATTCATACAACACTTACTTGAATATCACTATCAATCACTATTGAGTGTTTGTAATAACTTTATGACTGCGATCCAATGTGGATTTTGGTCAAATGATGAGGCAGAAATACGTTGTTAGTAACATTCTAGAATAATGTTATGTGGAAGATACACAGTTACAACTTCTGTGGGGCGTAAAGAAAAAGTAATGTAACTAGTAGTGTAACTAATTACTGTTGCCAGAAAGTAATAAGTAAAGTAACAATATTACTTTTGAAAGGAGTAACTAGTAATGAGTAATATATTACATTCTTTGAGTAACTAGGCCAACACTGTTGGGCACACATTCATATTCATTCACATCCGTTATGATTAAAGTTCACACAAAAGTGAAAACTCATTCCATGTTGTTCCGAACATGTATGATTTTTTTTTTTTTTTCTGTGGAACACAAAAGAAGATTGTTTAAAAAGTGGGTCATTGACAAAACAACATTGAACCTCACTGACTTATGATCTTCAGTTGTGGTTCACAGAAGATGTTTTTTACATGTTATAGTATGTTCCCACTATATTGTACTCTGTAGATTTACAAGCTATACCATCAGTTTTATACAGTTCACACTTTCAGTGACAGTCTGAAAACTCAGTTTGATGTGGGACCTTAAAACTGTACAATAGGCAGTGTTAGCATATACTAAACAGAGAAATTCAAGCCATGCCACAAAAATTGTAAGTTCACTTACGCATTGTCCAAAATTAGCCCAGGAGTCCAGATTTTGTCAACTGGCAACATAATTGCTGTAGCATTAGATGTGGTTGTATTCCACTCTAGCCCAGGATCGTTCCACATCTATGGAGGAAAATAAACTTCAAAAAATCACATTCACTGACATTTTGCCCATTGTAAAACCAAATTATTAGTTAAGAATGAGTTTATGAGCTTTAAGCCTTATGAGTTTTTTTTTTTTTTCCAAGGTCAAAAATGTTTCTGCTCACCATGTTAACCTTGACACGGCTGCTCATTTGCATGTTCTTTGTATCCTAAATACGGATGATGACAGAATGGTGACAGAATTTTTGCAATGTGAATATCATTACACTGAAAAAGTAATAATAATATTTAGGCTACTTTTAATGCATTAAATTGCATAAATATAAGTACAATCTATACCTTGCATATGGAACAAAAGTGAGAATACCGTCTACTTACAAATGTTATTTTGTAACACGTTTATAACAGTTGTACACAACATACTCTTGTTTAAAGCATATTTCATTAAAGACTGCATGAATAATTGTATTTCCTTCCATTACATCAATTCAAGCTAAAGTACCACTTTCATGTTTATTAAAGCTCAAAAAGCAACTTGCTAAACTTCACTTAAAAATTAATGACGCAGAAAAAAAATATGACGACTTTTGTATTGTCTATTCAGTGTTTTCCTCTGCCACAATAATGTAATGCATCTGGGAGATTTTATGAATAGTATTTAGTAGTATTTACTAAATTTTTAATAGATTTATAGCCTCTTTTTTTGACTCATTGTAAATATAAAAATCAATCCAAAGTTACGTTTATTTAAATTAGAACCCTAGTTCAAAATATTAAATTGAAATATAAATGTAGAACAAATGTTTTTTTGCTCTATTTACCGGACCACAAACTTTTTCCAGTGCAGTTTAAATGGTTAACAATCGCATTTCATATTATCAATTAGATTTTCCAAGCATGAAACAAAGACAGAAAGAATGGAATTTAAAAAAAAACTCTACTTACAAACGACAGCGTCTCGTATTGCACTGAAGTGATTGTTACTGTGACAGAACAGTGTTCACCGTGTGGTGCGCTTATCAGTTTCTTAGCAATTATAGAATTTGCCAGACATCGACTGTCACATGAATCTGCCAAAACTGTTGGACCAGATAAACATGTTAGAAACATTACTTTTAAGGCAAAAATCAAAAAAAAAAACACACAAAAAAAACACCCATAGCACTTAGCACTTATCCATAGCACTTATCAGAGAATTGTAAAATTTTCACTAATGATTTTAACTGTAAAAATTACAGTAGAAAGTGCATTCACTGTAGCTTGAGCATGTGTTTACCAATCAGATTTGAAAGAATGAGGAATGACAATGAAATCCTGTGTTGAAGAACCATTTCTGTTCCTACAAACACACAAAAAAATCTCTTATTCTCTTATAGTCATAAGTCCACAGTAGCTTAAGAAACAAACAAAAAAAACTGATAAACTTACCTTTGCAAGTCAACATGAGCAAATGAACGAAAATTTCACCTTCAGTTGTCACCGTTTATGGATCATATGAACAAGCATCACCTGGCTTTTTAAAGGCAATGAGCCTTTGGGGTTATGCACAGTAGGACAAACAAAACAAACCCAGTACATATTAAATTTCATCCCACATGAAATTGCATAAACTTCAGTTTTTGAGCTTCTGATAATCTATATTTGGACTTCAAAGCTATAATTACAAAAGCTGTTTCCATCTCAGTGTCATCTACCTCCAAGCAATTTATTTGCCTCACAGCCAAACAAAACACCAATCTACATGCACAAACAGGTTCATAAAGGAAATATACGCAGAACATTCAGAAGAGTCAATCCAAATTTGCAAACTCTTACCCCCCGAGGTTTTAGATGTTCCTGATGTTAACAAAGGCAATAATAGTGGACTTAATCTTAAAGCTACCTTTTTTGTCATGAAGTGCCATTTTTAATTTTCTTAAAATTGATTTAAATATTTCTAAATCCTAAACATGTGTTTATTGTCAGGTTAAATACCAAATGTCTGACACTATTGAAATGTGTGTTTGATCCCTCAAAGTACAGTATTGTACTGCTTCATACTATCCTGTTCATAATTTAAAACTGGGGTGCCCAGTGTCCAGGCCAAATTTGCCCATTGACCTCTATCAGTCATAGTCAATTTTATCACCTTCATTTTTATTATTCTGTGGCTTTGTAGATTCAGCAGTGCTGCACTTTGGATCTCTAGTAACCACAAGTAGTAAAAATCTTAGGAACTAATCCAGAATGGATTACAATTTAGCAGCTACACTGTTATATTACAAGGTTTTAATTCCAAAAACCTAATTTATATATAATCCTAAACTGTTAGTGAACATATAGCAACTGCACGAACCTAACTTAACAGATGCCTTACTAACAATAAGCAGCAAATTAGGAGTTTATTGAGGCAATCTGTCACGATCTGCTCAGAGACATGAAGGCTGAGGATCCACGTGCAGTTCTTTATTGAAGGGTAATCCAGAATCCGTAGTTTATTAACAGGCATAAGGTCATCCACAGGGCAGTCGGTCCAAACAAATACAACAAGGCAGAGAATTTAGACCAGCGGTTCTCAAAGTGTGGGGCGCGCCCACCCGGGGGGGTGCACGAGTATTGCAGGGGGGGTGCGAGCCATCAGCAGAAAAAGAAAATAAATAAAACTGTAAACAGCCAAAGGACGTAACTTAGAATGGGAGATGGATCGGTTTGTGAAAGGGAAGAGAAAATCCATAGACGAAGTCGCACAGACCCAGGCAGGTGCTGTTCATTCAAAAGCTAAATGCAGAAAATATGATGGTGCATATGCATTCTTGCTCTCGGCTTCACTCACCGGATGCCCGTCGCGCGGCTCACACCGCAACAGCTCTACACTGGACACGACAAAGCGACCGTTGTAAATCATTTTAACTTTGTGTCAGTATGTCATAACTAAACCGAGGCATCAGTTTAATGTCGGGGATTGTCGCGCCGCGCCACGCCGTATCCAGTGTGTAGACAGCATCACTTATTATAATGGGTTCTGCTGTAACTTATTTTGCCGCACGCGTCCGGTGTAGACACGGTGTTCATTTCGTTGGTGAGGAGGAAAGGCCTCTGTGTGTCCTATGCCTTCAGCGGACAGCATGAAACCCACAAAAATAAATAAGATAACAGAGAGAATAATAATAACAGTTATTCACTCTATGCTATTTTTCAATGTTTCAAGTGATGCAGGTGTTTTTTTCCCCCTGTAGGTATTTTAAATAAAAAAGCATACATTTTTCATAATGTTTAGTGAAATTAGTTGGGATGGGGATTCAGGAGGGAAGGGGCACCAGATTTTTTTATAGGTTTAAAGGGGGGCGCGACCAAAAAAGTCTGAGAATCACTGACTTAGACAAAACTGGATAAACAGGAAACAAGGTAAGCATCAAAACCATGACAGAAGAACCACTATACAAGGGCTAAGAACAGCAGTGTGACATTTACAAGACAGGCAATGAATGAGGAAAAAAAACAGGCTTTAAATAGGGTTAGACTGATGAGGTAACAAGACACAGGTGAAAGCAATCAATGATCAAGAGTAGAGGCAAAGGATTATGGGTTTGTTGAGTGACAACAGTGTGAGGTGGAGTGCCCTCTGGAGGAGCTCATGAGTACTCCAGCAGGTGATCCTGACACAAACTTTGTAGTTTATGGTTTGTTAATAGCAGGAATTGGACCTTAAATTAAAGTGTGACTGAATATACATTAACTGTGTAAATAATATATCAGAACCACACAGACCAGCAACCAGCAAAAACCTGAAAGGAAAAAAAAAAGAATTCTGAATGCACATCCACAATGAGGCTGCCAAATAGGATACAGGTGATTTTTTTGAGTATAAAAAGAGTGCCCCCACACCCACTGAAAGGACATGTATGCTCTGATGCTTAATGATGTTTACCTTGCAAGAAAACATAACCCTCCCTGGAGCAAGTTTAGGTATTGGGTAGGATTAGGGGTGTAGAATATGGTCATGCAGAATATGTGCTTTATAATTACTAATAAACAGCCAATATGTTAATAATAGGCATGCTAATAAGCTACTAGTTAATATTGAGAACTGGTCCCTATACTAAAGTGTCACTGTTAATATGTAATAAAGATTATATTTTTTTAGTAAAACTAACAAACTGAACAATATCATACCAAATTCAGTTTAAACCATGAAACCCTGGTTTGTCTTGAGCAGTTAGGCTAATCAATGTTTTTGTCAATAACCCTCTTAGTCCCGCTTAATCCACACTGATATCTAGGTCAATGCTGGTAGTTTCAGGTCTGTTAAAGGAATAGTTCACCTAAAAAGGAAAATTCTGTCATCCCTTGTACCAAACTTAGATGAATCCTTGTGAGAAACGTGTCCACGTTCATTGTAACTGCTGGGAAAAAAACACTAGTGCAGTTTTTCCCCAGAGAACAAATGAAAATACAAGCTCGGAATGACACAACTGGAGAGTAAATCAAGCTTTTACTGCAAATGTCAGTAATTTCTCATTTAATCGTATGTAAATCCAGCTCAGCTGCAGTTACCTCCAGGCTTTCCACCAAACAGAGCAAGTTCATAGGAAAGTAAAGGTCAGCAAAAGATTCAGAACATTGTGTGACGTTAATGAAGGGAACAATAGTGCATTTAATTTTGTTATGATAGCTGCTTAGAGAACAACAGTTAGTCTTCTGTTTGGTTAGACCAAATTAAAACATCCTCATTGGAGAGTTGTGTAAATTAGATGTGCCTGAAGCATGTTCTGTCCAAAGTGTTTGACTGGATACTGCTTATTGATAGTAAGTAAGGTCACTGCCACTGTAGGATAGGTCAGGGTCATAACAGCTGTCAAACCTCACAAGTCAGTGGAAAAGTTGGCAAAAATGGGAGCCACGCAGTCTGGAAAATACACACAACTTCAATATATATATATATATATATATATATATATATATATATATATATATATACACAGGTATATCATAACTAATACAGTTAAACAATTACCCAGTTACTTCTTTTAGCTTCTGTATTTATTTAGATGTGCACTGATAAATGATCCACAACATATATTAAGAATAACAACATTTTCAGTTTTGATTAAAATATCATTTCTATTTGTTGTTATAATTAATGCTACAAAAATGCCTTTGAGAATATAGTGGTTTAATACAAATAAAATTGCTTTTCAATCTCAATAGCATGCAGAAAGTTTGCACATTTAATAAGACAGTGAGAATTACAAGTTAATCTATTTTGTATTTTGTATTGATTCCCAAGATTTTGTTGATATTCTTATAAATATGAATAAATCAGTATTTAATGTCCTGTACATTATTCAGTCATTCCTTTGCAAAGTTTGCTACAGATTAGAGTCTGAGCCTGAGTCTGAGTCTGAGTATGAGTAGTCATAGTAGGCATCTTCTCGGGGGGAATCATCCCAGAAGTCTAGATTATTAACCTTACAAATGTCTGTTCGGGTGATAGTAATAAGAATTATGGCATAAAGTATGTAGATGATTATAAAAAAGCCAAAGCAGAATTTGTCTAAGAGGTAAGCAAATGCCACTTTACTCTGAGCCTCCTTTTCTCGTTCATCCATGGTTTCCAAAAAGTTCACTACTTTCTGGAGTGAAGCCGTCTCTGAAGCCAGATCACCAGACTTTGTTGTGATCACACCTGTATCTGTTGATTCAGACCAAATCATTTATGTTATTGCAATGTTGGTCTAAAAACTGAATTGTGTCATTTCTACACCACTAGCACAAACATAAATTGAAAAATAATGAGGGTTGAATTCATCAAACAGTTGCACCACTGAAACATAATTTTGTCAATCAAGTACATTTGTATCAGTTTCCATATTTAAGTAGTTGTATATGGATGGCTGATGGATAAAATTAAGTCATGGCCTACTTCTTTTTTTTTTTTTTAAATGAATTGTGAATGGCATTTAGATGTTAACTTTAGGCCAGGATATGAAAAAGCATATTACTGTTGAAAAACATATATTACCTTTCACATTTGCACTTTTTTTGTTTGTTTGTTTCATACTTGAAGCAAAGGCTATAAAAGCTAATTAACCTGTGTTTCTCATCATCTCATACCTTTCTCCTGATCCAGGCCATCATTTGTTTTGGTGCTGTTTGATGGATGAACCTTGGCGGAGCGTCTGTACAACAAGAAGCTGTCGTCTACAGACAGACGTGTAAGCACTATGGAAGCCAGCATACTCATGACCAAACACACCAGACAGAAGCTGAAGTGGTAATCTTTAGAGGAGAAGACAGAGAAAATGCCATCTACTTATTATTGCGCATGATAATGTGATGCTAGTGATTTTCATTACTTATTTTCTATATTAAAAGCCTGTCTTTTTTAAAGCATGCTGTTAGAAAAGTTAAATGTATGTTGGGAGTAAACGTTTTTCCTCATACAGGGTGCAAATATAGAGGGAAATAGAGGATCTGAACTCCCCAAAACAGATATTTACTAAAATTTTACAGACCATTTTCACAATAATATTTTCTTGACTGCCTGAGCACTTTTCATTAGGATTTAATATAATAATTAATAATATTAGATCCTAATGAAGTCTAACATTATGACTAAACACTGTCAAAAGTACAGTAAAAGTACTGTCAGAATCACTTTACATCAGCACAGTAAAACTGTATACCACCAAGTTTTGTTCAAAACAGAGCAGATGTTTTTCTCTCTTTTCATTCACTTACGGAGGAGGGGGCTACAGTAGCCACCGGTAGGCAGGTGATCGCTGAGGATGAGGAGGAACATGGTGAAGCTCAGGACCAAAGTGACCTTAAAAGAGTTGCGTTCTCCTCCTTCGAATGGCAGAGCAAAGCTCACCAGGTCAGCCAGCAGTACCAGTCCGCTGGGCAGGATCAGGGTCACAAAAGCACTGAAGGGGTTAATAGACAGAGCGACCTGTTCAAAGATAAAAGCGATTTATTAATAAACAATTATGGTTTATTTCCTTAATTCACAAATTATTTAAGGACCTATTCTCGCTATTAACTAGTTGCTTATTAGCCTGCATATTACTAGCATATTGGCTGTTTATTAGTACTTATTAGTACGCATATTAATGCCATTATTCTGCATGACCTTATTTTAGATCCCTTAATTCTACTCCACACCTAAACTTAACAACTAACTTCCTAACTATTAACGAACAGCAAATTAGGAGTTTATTGAGGGAAAAGTCATAATTAATAGTGAATAATATGTGTTCCCTATTCTAAAGTGTTACCTAAATCACATGACAAGATATTAAAATGACTGTCTGTTTTCTTAAACTAGAATCAATCGCTGATTTTTCAGACTAGTTCCTGTGTAAACTTCATTTACACGGTCAGGGAGGGAGATTCAGAGGGAGTTGCTGCATGTCTCAGACGTTAAGCTACCAAATTCATTCTTTTTTAATTGTTTATGTTTATATGGTTTATATAGCTTTCCTGTAGCTCAAATGGTAGAGCATGGCACTAGCAACGCCAAGATCATGGGTTCGATTCCCAGGGAAAGCAAGAGCTGATAAAAATGTAAAACTGTAACTTGAATGCAATGTAAGTCGCTTTGGATAAAAGCGTTTGCTAAATGCATAAATGTAAATGTAAATGTAAAATATGGTGCAGAAGATCTCTGAGGAAATAGGGCGAAAGCGAAAACTGTCGGCAGATGTGACACCTCCGACCACAACTGAGTTGTTTCGAGTCAACTAATGTGTGGCTAAATAAGAATAATTCCTAATATGTAAACTAATTATTTGGTAACACTTTAGTTGATTAGCATGCATATTACATTGCACATACTGTATATTGGCTGTTTATTTCTACTTAAAAAGCACATATTCTGCATTAATATTACCATATTACCAATTTTACCATATTCCAGACCCCTTAATCCTAAACAACTACCTTACTAACTATTAATAAGCAGCAAATTATGAGTTTATTGAGGCAAAAGTCGTAGTTAATAGTTAATAGTGAGAATTGGACCTTAAAATAAAGTGTGACCGTTCTTCAGTAAAAACAATATTACAATTATATTAAAAAAGAACTATAATTTCAGTTCACATCCTGATGCTTTGTTTTTATTAGCATTTTAATAGTTCGATTATTTTAATCTAATAATAATAATAATATTAATGAAAGTGGGCCCTGGCCCCCGGGTTGAGAACCATGACATTAAAGTCATCAGTTTCTTGAGGCCTGTGTATATGGTTGTACAATGGACCATTTAGCCTATGCTTTGAGGGTTACAGGTAACAAGCTCTCTAAACTCAATGCTCTTGATCAGAAGTTTAGGAGTGAATAATTTAGTTACTTGGAGATAAACACGATTTGATGAATCCACAGTTTTGATCACGCTAGTAGTCTGCCACTCTCCTCGACTGCCGCCAACCAAAGACACATTATCAGCGATCTGGAGTGTGAGCGCACAAGCTGGATCAAACAAACAAGAGGACATATTCAAGTTATTCAAATATAACTTCCACAGGGCCGATTCACTAAAAACAGTTTAATCAGGCCACGAGATATTTAAATGAACTCATTGTCATTCTTTTCAGTGCAAACACGTCTCATTTACAAGTAAACTATAGACCATATTTACAAAACTCTATGTGCTTGGCGCAAACCGTGTTAAACAGGCACTATCAGCAGGCACAATTCATTTATAACGATTGCATAATATACTGTAAGTCTAAATATTCCTCTGGTTAAAAACAAACGGTCATGATCTATTCTTGTGATTTCAGTCTTACTTTTCTGGCTCCATCCATTGATGGCCACAGGGCACGACCCCACCACAAAGGGGTAGTTAAAGAGGTTGATTTGACAGCTCACCGTCGTGAACAAAACAACCGCATGGTCCACAGTCCCATCCCGCCTCACCTGGACATCATTAGTGTACGGCTCCATGGTCGTTTCTATTCTGAGAGCAAACAGAGGGAAATTACGGCATCTTAACAACATCAAAATAAATCAATAATAAGATGCCATAAATCAGTATCAGTCTTGAGACTCACGCGTTGTCTAAAACTATCCGAGGAATCCAGATTTTATCAACTGGCATAACAATTGTTGGAATTCTAGATTTCTCTTGCATCCATCCAAGATCAGGATCCTTCCATTCCTGTGGGGCAGAAATATAGAAGAAATGCATTCTTTACTTTCTATTTGTGATGATTATAAGAATACATTTTGGAATTTTGTGACAATTTTAGTGAAAGAAACAGCTTTGGTCACACTTTATTTTAAGGTCAAATTCTAGCTATTAACAAACCATTAACTACGGCTTTTGCCTCAATAAACTCCTAATGTGCTGCTTATTAACAGTTAGTAAGATAGTTGTTAAGTTTAGGTATTGGGTAGGATTAGGGATGTAGAATATGGTCATGCAGAATATGATCTTCATAAGTACTAATAAACAGCCAATATGTTAATAATAGGCATGCTAACAAGCAAGTAGTTAACAGTGAGAATTGGTCCCTATACTAAAGTGTTACCACAGCTTCTCATTTTGTTTTGCAATAAAACAGTTCTTTGAAATTCTGAATATTGCATGGTATTCACATGTAACACTATGATACTAAATTATACTAAACAGTATAACTGATTTTCCTACATAGCTGTGCTATCATATCTCATATTTCTACATACTCAAGTTTCTTAACACAAAATAATTTAAATGAAGTATTTTTGTTTCAGATTATTTATTTACATTGTAAGTAGCTGTGTAATAAGTGGGATAAATGCACAGGCAGTTACTCAATATTATCCTTGTTTATAGAACTGAAAATAAGAAATATCACAGTCACGATAATAATGTTGTACTGGATATCAGCACAGCTTCTGCTGTTCTAAAATTCAGTACAACAGCACTCTAGCTCATGTGATATTAATTTCACACTATAGAATATCTAATAGTATTCAGATAACTGAATGTATACATGTGTATGTATATGTGACAATTACTGTACCAAACCAAATGGTTTTTGAGGAAGATGGTAGTGACACTTAAAAATTGCATTTTGTCTACTCACCATGTTTACCTTGATACGGCTGGTCATTTGCATGATCTTTGTATCCTAAAACATGAAAAATTGACATACAGTTGTTATGTATAAATATATTAGTTTTTTTAACATAGAAGATGATCAATAAGACAAAAGTGGCACTTACGAAAGACAGTGTCTCATATTTTATTGAAGTGATGTTCACTATGATGGTACAGTTATCACTCTGTGGTGCACTGAACAGTTCTTTCTCAACCCGAGCATTTGCCAGACATCGACGATCACAGGGAGCCGCCGTGGAGTTACCACCAGCAAACACTACAGGACCAAATGAACATGTTATAAACTACATGAAAAAGTCAGTTATGATACAAATGAAGTAAATTTCACACAAGCAATAACAAAGTAACACCATGAATGGTCACACTATAGTTTGGAGAACAGTTCTCACTACTAACTAACTATTAACTTTTGCCTCAATAAACTCCTAATTTGCTGCATATTAATAGTAAGTAAGGTAGTCAGATTAGGGGGTCTAAAATATGGTCATGCAGAATAAGGCATTAATATGTGCCTTATAAGTAGCTACTAATATATAGCCAATCTGCTAGTAATATGCATGCTAGTATTAGTGAGAATTGGTCCTTAAAGCAATGCGTTACCAAAATTTATATTGAAAAATGTTGCATTTTCACCAGTGGACTCTGACTCCACATTTTATACATCTATAAAAATCAAGCTCATCCTTTTGGGAAGGCTTGCGTGAAAATAATAATTATAATCTATTTTCAGTTACATGAGAAAGTGTATTTACTACAACTGGAGAAATAGTTTACCTAGTGGAGATGAACAGAGGAGGAGCAACAATGAAATCCTGTGTGGAAGAACCATTTCAGTTCCTACAAACAAACAATCAAAAAAAATCAATACAAATAAGCAATTACACCTTCTTTTACATGCATATATCTTTTTTTTAAGAATGTAAAACTGATAAAGATTTACCTTTGCTAGCAAACTCCCAAGAGAAACTTCAGTTGACTGTTTAGTTTTTGAGGGAAACAAGGATCATTTGGCTCTTTTAAAGGGTTGCAGTTCTTTGAAAACCACATGGATGTTGTTACGCAAGACAAACAAAATACGTCCCAGCTCATATCCAAACCATCTATGTCTATTAAATTTGATCCTATATTTTGTGTAAGCGTGTCTGTTACTAAGACTACAGATGAGATTTTGTGAGACCTCAGCATTCAGTTTATTGTTAAACATCATATGAGCACTAATTACTTGCTGGGACAGTCAAACAGGAGGCCATTCTATGGTTCACAAAGGCACAGGAGGCCATCCATGAAAACAATCACTGCACATTAGCAAACTCTTCCACTGGGGTTTTAATTATGTTTGATGGTGTAGAGAGAGACAACAACAACACTTTAATTAAGGGATGTCCTCCCTTTATATAGTCCTAAAGGACAAGGCAGCTCTATCGAATTTTGTTTTCATACCAGCCTGACATATTCATTATATTTGTGATGAATTAGAGTTTCACTAATTACAAATAATAAACCTACAATAAGTTTCCTCCAGGTCTCCAGTTTCCCCCACAATCCAAAAACATGCAGGGCAGGTGAGCTGCTGTGTGTGTGTGTGTGTGTGTGTGTGTGTGTGTGTGCGTTGCGTGTGTGCGGGTTTATGTGGTTTATGAGGACACAAATTTGTATAATAACATGGGTATGACAGAGGTATTACAATTTGAAGGTGGTTTATGAGGACACTGCCTATGTCCCCGTAATTCAAAAGGCTTAAAAAACATACTAAATGTGTTTTTTTGAAAATCTATAAATGCACACAGTCTCCTGTGAGGGCTAAGTTTAGTGTAGGGTTGGTGTAGGGCAATAGCACACACAGTTTGTTGTATAAAAACCATTACGCCTATGGAGAGTCCCCGTAAACCACAAAAACCAACATGTGTGTGTGTGTGTGCGTGTGTGTGTGTGCGTTGGCCCTGTGATGAACTGGCCATGCATCCGGGGTGTTTCCTGAATCTCTAAGTGGGTGGATCTTTGTGTATTTTTATATTGAATTATTGTATTATTTATAATTATATCAATGTGGGCTTTTGAATGAATGAACAATCCAAATTTTGGTGCCAACAACAAAAAGAAAAGATAAATAAAACTGGAATACTCCCTAATTGGTATAACTGAGTCATTTTTGGAAATATATATAGCTTAAGTGATTGACAGCTTCATTGATTTAAAGATAGTTTGACCAAAAAGGTTGATGTTGATGCTCCCCATTGACTTCCATAGTATTTTTTCAATACTATAGAAGTCAGTGGGGACCAGCAACTGTTTGGTTACCCACATTCTTCAAAATATCTTCTTTTGTGTTCAACAGAAACTTATACAGGTTTGAAATAACCTGAGGGTAAGTAAATGACAGAATTTTTATTTTTGGGTGAACTATCCCTTTAAAAGAATAATGTTTTTGTCTAATGTTTTTCTTAATATTATTAGCCTAATGACTTTTCACTTAAAATGTTTTAATGCAATGATTACTTAACAGAAAAAACACACTGCAGTGTAGTAGTGAAGTGTATGACTGCTCATTCCTGCAGGTATTGTTTATTATGTTAATCTATCTGTTACGTAGACTCTTGCAAATAAAAACTTATGAATCATAAAAATAAAGCAGTCTGTTCAGTATTTAAAATAGTCATTTAAAAAGTTAAGCCTGGTGGGACAGGTGAGGGGCAAAGGCGGCCCATCCCTCAGATCTGTGACAGGGGCCCATCATTTGCTACACTCCTGGGTGGCCCTTATGTCCCTGTGTTACCCTACAGAGGACAAGCAGTTTAGGGAATGCATGGATGGATGGGAACCCACAATAAAAATAAATAAATAAATTAGCACTGAATCTCATCTGTGACCACAGGACATTGATTTTTGTGAGTATGTCAAAAGTGCTGGCTCACTTTGCCCCAGGCGGAGGACAGGTTTTGTCCCGGGAAGTTATTTTAAACCCCCTTCAGCTAATTACTAATAGGCCTATACATATAAAAACAGAGTTATGGAGCTTTTATATATATATATATATATATATATATATATATATATATATATATATATATATATAAGATACCTAGCAATTATCCAGTGAGATGTAGATCTGCATTTTTAGATGACAACAAACGCACTTCCTCTTGAATGGCGCTTGTGTGTTGTTTTAATGCAGGCCGCCAGAGAGCAGCCTGTTCAGTTCATCCTGAAAGCAACGAAGAAGAAGAAGAAGAAGAAGAAGAAGAAGAAGAAGAGTCGCAGTCAGCTGTTGTGTTGATGAACTGTGAGCAAACATTTAAACTCAAGAGTTAAAAAGAGTAGAACTTATAAAAAATATATTTCTGAAAACAAAAACTGTGTTTCTGTGTCACTTCGGCAAGAAAATGTTAAATATCTAAACATTTTGCGCTGTTCTCAGCTAGCATACAAGCTAGGTAACTTACATGAGGAAAACAGTTAAGTTAAATGAAGAAGTGGCAGAGCTTAAATCAGTAAGAAATGAACAGAAAAAGAGCCCTGATGATCGCAGACACCTTCTGTTTAACGAAGAGACGCAGATGTGCAGCTGACAGTGTTACTGGAGACAGTCAAGGTAAGACCTTAAAACCAAAAAAAACACTTAACATTAATGTATTAGATTGAGACAGCGTAGTATAAAGTAGACGTACCATTTAAAAAGTCCTCCTTAAAATAATACTTCTGTTGTCTCAAGATTTAAGATTAATATTTCTGCTAAGATTCATCCAAAACCAAATTACTACATTTACATTTTAAAACAATAATAATAATAACATATGCATGCTATGACTTGCATTCTCTGATTATGTACACTGTATCATTCGGCCAATATTGTTTCATCCCACCTCGTTTTGTGAAAAATAAATAAATAAAAATATGGATTAAACAAAAATACAAAATTAATTTAAGTTAAACCAACACAAAGCTGATGTTTAGTCTTTACCACATTAAATGCAAATTAAAGTGCACAAACGTATATCAGTCTGTACACAATAACTATTTTAATGGCTTTGCTAAGACCGTAAAGCATGTAAATATATTAATATATATTACTATGCACATGCTACACAGTACAGGCATAAAATACTACACTATCCCCCGGTTTCACAAACAAGGCTTAGGCCTAATCCCAGACTAAAATGTAAATCTGAGCTGTTTCAACTGAAAGAAACTTGCACTAACTGATCTTAAAATATGGCAGTGCCTTTGTTTTGTCTCATGCACACCAGTATTGTTTTTTTTTTCTAAGGCATGTTTATAAAAACTACTTAAATGTCCTAATTTAACTATTGCCTAATCCTGGTTTAACCTAAACCCTGTCTGTGAAACCAGGCCTATACAATATGTAACTGCTACAATCGCCCTGCGTCCCAATGTGCATACTATCCACCCTATCTGCCCTAAGTAGTATTGAAGATTACTAATATCACATAGAATTTAGGATGGATAGCATGCACATTGTGACGCAGGCTCAGAGTCCCATCAGAGTTCGAGCTAATACCCATGCTGTATGGTGTTTGTTCAGCAGATGGAGCAGCTGATATCAGGTCAAGCTTGCAGTACCTCATGACACTGTTTTCACGCAAGCTCTTCAATGACAGCCTCCCACCAGTGGTCTTAAAACACCAGCTCTACAGTTTACACAATGACAAAACTGCAGTGGACAAGCAGGTGGTAAGATCAGATTGTTTTAGGCCTACCTATAAATATTCATCTTGGCAAAGTGTGCCAGATCATTTAATAATAACCTTAACACATTCAGAGGCTCTGGTCTTCTCTTTTCCTCGTCAGAATGAGTTGAGGGAAACCGGCGAGCTGTTGATGTTCCAGCTGGGGTTCGACTCCGAGGCCTTCGCTTTGGTGTTTGCAGAAGATTACAGAGCCAAAGTCCTGCAGGAGGAAGCTGGCAGAGGAACGCTGGGAACTGTAGAGAAATTTCTGGCCAAACTAATTCCCAGCTGCTCCGATTTGAGTTTCAACAAGGAGAAAATGCTTAAAGAGTTCCTCTTTACAGACTCCGAGATAACGTAAGGATAAGGACACAAATGTTCATATGTTTTTCACTGTCTCTGGTGCTTATTTGAAGATGCTTTTGAATGCAGGCAGCTGGTGAAATCGGGCGTCCTCACTGTGAGGGATGCAGGCAGCTGGTGGCTTTCAATCCCAAACTCTGGCAAATTCATTAAGTATTTCATTAAGGGTAGGTTTTTAACATTAGACACACATGCAGTGGGTTTCCATTTGGTACGGTTTAATATCTGGTCTTTTTTTCTAACAGGACGCAAAGCTGTTCTCGGCATGGTTAAAAAATCCAAATACGGTGAAATCCTCAAGACTAAATTGGAGGGACGCCGCACAACTTCACAGGTCAAATTCCAGATGAAGTATCACATTCATGATATAATCGGAGCAGAGTTAGTGGAATGGTAAGACTGCTGTATAGTTGAATAGATTTGAGTTGTAATTGCGAGGACAAGGTCTGAAATGTGATTTTTTTTTATATCTGTTTGTAGCATACAGACAACATCAGGGACATTATTACGATACGTGGACGGAAACTAACAGCTCCACTCACCTGACTTAAATTGTACAGAATTGAACTGTGCAATGTATTTATTGCCATATTCTTTTGGTTACAGACAACAGAATCAACTTTGCACAATATAGTTAATAAAAGTTTGCCACACTTGAGTGTCAAATGTAATTTTTCCTCACTGTCTTTGGCCTCACCACTCATGATAGCCACTAATTAAGGGTTTGAGACTGTTTGTTCTTATGTTGCTGCCAGTCACATGGCATTTACAGCTTAAGTGATTGGCGTAAAAACAATTGTGTCCAGAACTGAGTGCCAGTTACCACAGTAAATTTAAAATCACATACTTTTGGGCCAACCGTACAATCTAATCAACTGCTGAAGGCTAAAATCCCACACATTTTATTAATTGAATATGCCGTTTTATTAAGCAGTGTCACATTATTTAGGTTAAATGGTTTGTACATGTTTTTTTAACCATAAAAGCCTTCTACTTTTTCATATCCAACCTATAAACCTTGTGCGCCAAAATTTTTGTCTTTGAACCTCTGTTTTTGCAGTAGTGCTCTATAGCATCGCTGTTGACGGAAACCAACAATAAATTAAATTTTCTACCTATTAGATTGTTTTATTAATGTCTATACCTACCCCAACCCTTAACCTACCCCTTACAATAATGTAAATACAGTAATTGTCGTTGTTCAGTGTAACAAAAATTAGGCTATATTGATGTGCGCATGCCCAGTAGCTGTATCCCTTCTAGACTCAACCAGTAATTAGCTGGTCAAGTGGAAATACAAACAGGAAGACAATGAATGCAGCTCTGAAAGGGCTGGGCTTAATAAGGGGTATAATTGAAACAAAACAACGTTTTAGGTTTAATCTAAATTTATTGTATTTTATTATCTCTGTAAAACAAGTGACATCATGAATACCCCTAAAAACAGGGTTACAATCTGGCTATAACTGCAGATAGAAATCGCTCGATAGGGTGATCACAAATGAAGCACATTCTCTATTTGTGCCTCAGGACAGTTCAAGTAAGTTATGCAATCGTGTTAAATGTCAGAATACCTTGTACATGATGTGCTGTTCGAATCAAAAAAGACAAGCAATCGATTTCAGGAAATAAACACATTTGACAGTTACATGTTATTAGTACAGTAAGAAGTAAAATGTTAGTTAAAAGTGATTAACGATAAGGGGAATAAACCGCATCGAGAAGATTTACTTCACAAACTAATTCCTGTAGTGTATGCTCTGACAGTAGTCTGTTGCTTTTTGTAACATTAGCAAATATAAAAAAAAAAAGTGTCAAAAGGTCAAAAAGAAGAAAGTTTCTAAAAATGTGTTAAAAAAATATTTATGGCTGTAGAGGGTGTATTATAAATGCCCAAAGAGCATCAAGGTGTTCATATACCGCTAAATTAAGATTGACACTAAATGTCCCATGTGATCCATTAGATATTTTAAAAAGCTGTTGTTGAACATCTAAGCAGGACGCTGATATTTGGGGACTGGAAATATTTGGAGGTATCAATACAGGTATTGTGAGACCTCTTGACGTACTGGGACCAACAAAACATGAATTTCCTGGCCATGTTTCACCTTCAAAGACAGATGGAGATTATACTTTGATTAAACAAAATAAAGCCTATTTTTAGGATCATCATATATATATGTTTTTTTAATTGAGACATAATATCACTTCAATACAAAATACTTAAAATAAAATAAAAATATCTATTGTAATAAGGGAGATTTAGTTGATGAAAATGGTCCTAAAAACAGCCTTCATTCTTTTAATGCAAAATATGATGTTTTCTAAAATTTAGGAGTGAAATGTGGCTTGGACATGTTTTCGTGCATAATTAGTGTGGCCTTAAATTACAGTATAACCCCCTTCAAAACAAATGGCAAATAGTGTGCACATAACTTCATAATGAAGTATAAAAATCTGCTCGGACACCTCATCCTTCCATTAACAGAACCTCAAGTTTCAAGTGTGAGGTACGCTGACTTCACTGTATCGCTTTCAAAAAATGTGTTAAACCACAAGACATCACATTTGCTTCACAGTAGCCAACAGTTAGCTGTGGTTTGCCAAATGGTTGCAGACCTCTAGGGGGTAAAAAGCAACAAATGTGGTGTATTGCAGGGCCGCCCCATCCTAAAGTAGAGCTATTTGGCAAGATCTTCATTTCTTTCAAACAAAGACTGTAAACAAACATTACGGGTTCTCAATGGAAGGAACCAACTTCAGGACATTGTTAACCATCTAAAAGTTAATATCCATTAGTCAAAGGCCGCAGGTCGTCCAATAGTATGTGTCTGTCTAAGGGAGATGGGTTGGGGATCAAATTTTCACTACATCTGTTGATAATATTGATAAAAGTTTTGTGAAGGTATAAAGTTTTACTGGTAATTACAATGGAGGAAGTGAAAAATGAAAACATGATCTCATTTCTCACTTCTCCCCTTAGAAATACAGTTTGGATCACAGTAATCTTTCCTCAGAGCAGCAGGCATTTCCTCTTCCTCTTCTTGACAGGGGGAGGGCAGAGCACGGCCCGGATGGCCTCGTCAAACACCGTCTTAAGGCCGCGCTGCGTGAGCGCTGAGCACTCCAGATACTTGACAGCCCCTGCGAAATAAAAGACAAGAGCTTTTTAGCCCAAACCTTCTGAAAGATATTCTATTTTCAACATAGGCATGATTTGAGTGAGAAAATACTGAATTCCAATCAGAAAGCTTAGTAATGCGGACACTATTTATGTGTTTTTATGACAGAGTAAAGTGGAACATTTATAACTCTGTGCATTTGTATAGTGTAAAGCTTGTGTAGTGTATACTTTGTTTTTGTACAGACGTGCACACTAAAAACTTTTATTGTAGTCCAATTTCTGCGCTATATTTCTCCAGAAGTTATGAATGAAAAAAAATATCATTGTACTCTTAAACTAAAGCTCTCTCATAACCCTCTCACACAGGTGCTTGTCAATGCGGGCATCTGTTGTTGTTCCGTCTCTATAGTTTCACTTTCTACTTTGAAAACCGTAAGTATACTTTGGGCTTAACACCTTAATCTATATAAAAGTAATAATAAACTCATCAAAAGCATTCACTTGTACGGTTCAATCTTTTTAAACAAAATTTACTCTAACTCTAAAATAATCAGGTCCACTGAAAATAAACATAGTAATGAAAGTAAAACCTAAAATTACTTCTAAAAACAGGGTTCACTTTTGTTATTCAAAGTGTAATTTGTTTTTCTTCTGATTTTTAGGTTGCGCCCAAATGTATAGAAAACTACATGAAGGAATCAGTTACAATTATATCTAAAAAATTATTTGAAATAATTATAATAATTTGAAAACATAAATCTTAACTGCATAATTCTAACGGTATATTAATGGCAACTTGATTGGATAAAGAAAAACAACTGCTTTAGATTTGTTACACTTATTAAATAACTGATTTATTACATTTATTAATGGACATGTTTTCATGAGATTTTTAAACATGCGATGGTTCCACCTACCGATCTCTTTGGCCATGGCCAGGCCTTGAGGGTAGGTGATGGGGGTGAGCTTCTTCTCCTTCAGTTTCTCAATGGTGTCCTTGTCATCTCTCAGATCAAGCTTGGTTCCTACCAGGATGATTGGAGTGTTTGGACAGTGGTGTCTCACTTCTGGATACCACTGAACACACAACACATTTCAAAATGATCAAAACAACCAGCACAAGAAAGAAATGGACATGTCGTTTCAGTACTGCATGCACTGTGCTAAACCTGAATTAATTATTTCAAGATAAAGCTCTAATACCGTCTGCTAGCTTGGTTCTACATTCTACTTTGAAAAGTACTTACCTTTGCACGAACATTCTCAAAAGAGGCAGGGCTCACAAGGGAGAAGCAGATGAGAAACACGTCCTGTGGAACAAAAGCATTTATGAGTTACCAATGGAGTGCATTTCACTATTTACATCCACTCTGCACCATTCATATGTGGTACATTTTATGCAGTGGCTCATAGTTTTGTTTGTCTACCAGCAATATCTCAGACTGATATCTGAAGAAATGCTGTTGTTTAAGAGTGGCAATGTATATGATAAAATACGATTGTATTCAGAAAAACAGACAGGAGAAAATTAATCCATGACTAATGGTTATAGTGCAAACCCTGTTGACTACAGAGTCACTATTAGTCACTATATATAGTCACTATTAGTTCATAGTCCAAACATGCATGGCTAAAGCTAATGTAAATGCCACAGAGTCATCATCCTTCATTTATTGCAACCTCAAAGATCATTCAAAAGGTAGTACAGTAAACCTGCCATAATTTTAGTGGCAGCCTAGAGTGAGCTAAAAAAAACTATAGCAAGAAGAGAAAGATAACCGAGACCTTAAATTATCAAGTGGACAAACAAGATTTATGTCCACTTTCATGGAAAGGGACAGTGTGAAATTGTGAATGCAAAGGTGTCTGTTCAATTTCATGTATACCATAAGTTATTTTATACGTTTACATTTTAAAAATGGTTGGTTAGGAAACACACTGTTTTACACTTAAAACTCTTCATTGGTTTCTAAAAAGGCTTGCTGCAGTTCTTACCGTTTGAGGGTACGACAGGGGACGAAGTCTGTCATAATCCTCCTGTCCTGCTGTATCCCAGAGACCCAGATTCACTGGTTTCCCATCCACCATCACATTTGCAGAGTAATTATCAAATCTGTCAATTGAAAGGCAATGTAGTTCTGAATGTTAATCAGTGACCACCAGGTTAAACTGAATGTGAAATGCTGACTGTAATGCAGAAATGAAATAAAACAAGAGACTGTTTCAGCTTTGTAAAATCACAGTCCAAAGGAAGTTTCGAATCCAGTGATTCATTTAAATGTTCACATTTAATACATCTCTCTGGAAAACATAATTCTAAACAGCCGAATCACAGCTGAGATAAAATATTTCAGTATACTGGATATTTCCTGTTATCCCTGGCAAAATGATGCTGCTATTTTCATGTCTCTGTCGTCTCTATTTCATACCAACGCCCAGAGATGGGCACAAATACATCAAAATGTATTTAAAATAAAAATACAAAATACTGTGTGGGAAAATGTATTTAAATACAAATACAATATTTTGTATTTTGAAAATACATGTGAAATTGGCCATCCAGTGAAGTAACACAATTAAGGCCTGTTTACACCAAGAACGATAATTATAAAGATAACTATATTAGTGTATTCTAAGTATACAATGCAGTTGTGTCAACTGTCACTTTAAATGCTCAAGCTCTTTAAAGCAGAAATGATTCCGATTGGCTGTCAATGTTTTTATCATTCATCATTGTTTGTGCTGTTATGGTTATAGTTGTGGTGTGCTATCTGCTATTCACTTAGATTTAGGATGTACTCACTCATCTGATCCATGCTTGAGCGCGACTGACCCCCAAAGTCCAGTTCATTTCACAAGTGTGACTGCTCTGTACCGTGTCCAGTGCGGTTCATTTAACCATACCCTGGCCCGCATGAAGAGGTGGCTCATGTGCGGTACACATGTGGTGTAACTGCTAACCGCGCTGGAGCATGGAACAGTTAATTTACTATTTTTGTATGCGCCATTGTTATCATTATGACAGCAAAAATCTTTATTACTACTTGGATATCACACTTTTCAATTAATTTAATTTCGAGTACATTTAGATTTATAATGGGTCTGGCTCTCATCTTATTGATGAACAGGTAATGTAGTTTGTGAGTAAAGCTGCAAATTCCACCATTACCTCAGTTGCTTCTGTAATAATCCTCTGATATCTGTCTGTTAGCGAAAGGACAACCGTGCTTGGGATTTAGTACAAGGCAAATGTGCCTAGTGTGAGTATGACCTTAGAACAATTTATTTTTTATAGATATCTTTATTATTAGCATTATAGTTATCTTTGTCTTGGGGTACACACACACAGAAAGCTGTTTATTACTCATTTATCAATGTTTCTTTATCGCTCTGACGTGTCAATAGCTCCTGCCCACTAAAAGCTCCACAGATATATTTGCATACCACGATATATAAATGATATAGAAAAAGTTCAATCAATTTACACGTTATATCATCGCCGACATATATATTGTTATATCCCCATAGCAAGCAGTAATGATTAAAGTTTAATGAACCCATTTGACTAGCTAGTTGATAAAACCAAAATCTGACCAAAAAAATAAAAACTAACAAGACTGACTAGTGCTAATGCTATGTTCCCCTTACTAGGGTTTTTTTTTTTACCTGCTGAGACAGGTATGCTTTTTTCCCCCACAAAATCAAGATCACCTTGTTTTAATGTTAAAGTCATGCCCAGAGTAGTGCAATAACCATTTTGTATGTTTTATACACAGCAAAACAGCATGTATTTGACTGAAAATCCAGAATCATCAACAAGCTAACTATATTAAATATCTTAACTATATTAAAAATTAAATATCTTAAATATCTACAATTTTGGCTTTAGTAAGATTTTCCCACGAAACCTGGCATCCTCCGTGATTCCTATTCTTTCCAACAGCAAAGCACTTGAATGCAACATGCTTGTAATCAGGACTTCTGAAATTAGAAATTTTGATCGCACACGAAGGCAGTATTATTCCTTATTTCCTTACAGGAATCCAGAAAATTTCATTACCCAATTCTAGATGCCGTCACACAGCTGCAGCTCACATGCATGAAAGTGGTTTGTTTGAACTAGTTGATACAGTAAATCAGCAGTCTAATAAAGAGGTTGATTGGCAAAAAGTATTTTATGTATTTTGAAAATACAAAAATACTAAGATTAAATGCATTTAAATACAAAATACATTAGATTTTTTTCAAAGGTATTTAAATACAAAATAGTATTTTGTATTTCAAATACTGCCCATCCCTGCCAACGCCCTTTAGAATAGTGTAATTTACAGTTACACTGCTGCCTTACCATTCTGACTTGCCTGCCTGAATATTAATAAGAATAATATTTATATTATTGTAAGATTGTTGCAGTGACCAGCTTGATTCTACTGTTCTGTTTTCTATGATGAAATGGACAACTTTTCTTAGAGGAAGCTTTAAGCTAATCTACAATAATAACTTGCATAATAAAAAAATCAGTATTGACAGTAGGGATGCAGCGATTAACCGGTTTTACTATTAACCGCGCTTTAAAACGTCACGGTTAATTAATCGTAAAGGCTCCGCTACACTGAGTGTTTCTGTTGCACGGAACGGAACTGTTGCAGCTTGCGCAAAATGAAAACAGTGGTGCACCAGCTTAAAATGCCGTTCGCATATCAGAGACAAGGAGGCTACTACACACACTAGATTAACTATGACAGAGGAACCAAACAGCGATCCTTTATTTCCACCAGAGAATGTCTGAAGTCGATAGTGTGGGACCATTTTGGGTACACCAAGAATGACCAGGGCATCATTTAAATATTGCCGTAAAAATTTCTGTTAAAGAGTATACATAAGGGATAATGCATGGCTAGCCAACCTGTTCTCGCTGTGCAATAAACGATTTTAAAGCACGACGTGAAGGCAAGGACCACCTGACGCGAAGTTCGTTATCTCTAGCATTCTGCCCGCCTCAGACAGAGATGAAATAGTGCGGAGAGAGAGAGAGAGAGAGGTGACAGTTGCGTGTGTGAATTAGCCTACCTGCATCTGCACGTCACTGCAAACAATGTAGATTTGAGTTCAGTTATTTAAACAGTCATTTTACCGCCTCTTTGCTGATTAATATAATGTAGCGATCCAGTATCTAATTATTTTATTAATGAAAGTCGCTGGGCAGACAAGTTTCTGTCCTCCTAAATGTTTGTGTGGGCAGCTCGATCTCGATCTCACAAACCAAAATAACAGACATGATTTTCTCAGGCCATATGTAAATCAGATGAATAAAGATTATTAAAATAAATAAGTATGGATGACAGTTGATTACAATAATAGTTTAGTTTATTCCCCTCATTAGTAACAGTGTCCTCTGTGGGATAAATAAAGTTAATATTAGTCTTATATTAATAATACTTAATTAACATTGTGATTTATCATCCCTGTTACAGTATTATTCATAAGTCAAATTTTTTTTCACCATCTTTCCAAGTTCTGTACCTCAGGTCCAAAAGAAATGTAGAAAGAATATACAAAATTAACACCAAATACATTTGTGATCTATTTCCATTTGTTATTTTCAAAAGGGAAATACTGACATGGATGTTTACAGAGCAGAGGTCACCGTTTTTAATTGCAATAGGAGAGATGGACTTTTTTTTCTTTAGTATTATTATTTTGTGCTGTATTATTGGTTACCGTGTTATTTCTGTTTCAAAAGGCAGAAATAAATAACACTTTAATATCTAAAGATTGTTTATGTGATTTTATGTTGTGAAATTAATAAATGCATAATAATCGTAATAATCGTGATTATTCCTCAGACTATAATCGTACCAACAAAATCTATAATCGTTGCATCCCTAATTGACAGCTGCATTATCGTGACAAACTCGAGTGAGTGATCAGAACCCTGACGTGAAGCGGAGGTACTCACACTGTGGGGATGTATTCTCCAGGAAAGGCATTGGTTGTGTAGCTGATCAGCAGGCATGTTTTACCCACAGCTCTGGAATGAAGAAGATAAACATCACGATAAACACATGGCCTGCTACAAGCTAGTATCATTAACAAGAACAACTGAAAAACTGGTCTGGTGAAGTCAGTCTGTCAAAACAGTTCTCATATGACTAGCACTTAAGGGCTGAGATTTCCAGAAAGTGACGTAACATTTTGTGCTCTTTACTTCCTGAAAGCAGTTTTAAATTTCATCAGCAGGCAAATAATAAGAGGCCTGTGTTACATTTGTTAACCTTTTTTTCTTTATTGACTGTTTAATAACAACAGCAAATAACAAAAAAGTAAAATTGTATTAAAAGAAATATGCTGTCATGTACATAAATCAAGTGTCATCCAAAAATATTGTTTCATTTTCTTTTCTTAAAATGAAATGTGTCCATTAACATAACTTTGAATATTTATATTTATAAAAAAATATTTTAACCCTGTCATACGACAAATGAAATAACAGTCAGAAAATCTATTTTTATTTTTACTTTTTTAAAATGGAACAGTTTATTGAACTGCATGTGTTTTGTATCATGGAATATATAATATGTTGGAATGATAGATTGATGATAATGTTATTGCTATAAAACATCAAATCTATTCAGAGGCCCAAACTACATAGGAAATTTGGAGCAGCTGCTGATATTTATTTGTCCAAAAAGAAAAATGAAATTCTGATCTTTATAAAGTATAGCAGACTACTTATATAAATATAACATAAATATCAGTTTTCACTCTGTATCTCCCAATAACATGTCTTAGAAAGATTATTTAATGTTTAGAGGCTCAAAAGCCTGATGCATCACATCTGATACTCAGATTTTAACATGGTTTTTCTGAAAAATGATGCAAGAAAAATCAAGTAAACGTTGCATCAGTCCAGTAAATGTTCATCTTGAAATATTAAAAAAAAAAAAAAGTTATTATTGTTTACTTTATTATTATTTTTTTTTACAGATTTCACAGCAAAAGCACAAGTATTACAACTTGAATGTGGATCGTTTGCCTAAAAGGCCTTACAACTGGTTATTTCTAGCAAAGTTTTGATCATGTTAATAATTTAGAGGTATCAAATAGTATACATTATAGAGTTAATCTACTGACAGCCCTAAAAATATTTTAATTGTCTGGTTGATCAAGTACAGAGTACAAACTCATGAATCAGCAAATGATGCTATGAAAGATTGAGCAACGCCTGACGGATTCAATCCATTATAAAGTACAGATCAAAGTCCAGCTATGACCTTACTGTACACCTACTGAAGCTTGAAGTTATCTCGGTCTGCTAAAACAATCATAAATTCACATTCTGTGTTTGATGTGTGGGTGTTTCTTGATCACAGTGCTGATTTCTACTGAAATCGAATGAATATGTTGAAGGCAGCGCTTAAGACTGTGTGTAGACGCTTGGAAAGTCAATGAGAAACTCATATTTAGGTGATTCAGATCAAATTAGGTGATGCAATCATTAACTTGGCTAAACACCTTCAATACGAAGAACTCCAATCCACAAATCCATGGTAGTACCACGGCACGTTTTAAATGCAGATGCCCTACGTATTTATAATAACGCTAAAGACATAAATATATGGGCTTTAGTTCCCATATATGTTAAATAGTTTGTTTGAGGGTCAGTTACGGGCCCTAAAACGGAGCTGTTGTCTTAACACCTAGGGAGCTGCCTATAAGCCACTCTTTTGGCATCACATGAGTATTTCTTCTAGTTTGTAGTTAATTTGACCATCAGAGCCTAGTTGTGACGTCACATGCACGCCGTGCCTCAGGTAGTGCGCGTGACGTCACGCCGGAGTGCGATGCGAATGCGTTGAAGCTCACGCGCGACCATGAGGCCAAACAGCTGTTTAATGTTGCGGTTCACAAGGCTTTGAGACACAGCCAGTGAAACAAAGTGAGCCCAGTACAGAGTGTCAGTACAGAGAGTCACAGACCGTAGAGAGACAGTAAAGTTACTCACCCGTCCCCGACGACCACACACTTGATGGCCTGCATGACTTTAACTCGATATTTACTTTCCCTCCGCGAGAAATTTATCAAGATTAGTCAAACAAACGACGCCGCTCACAACAACACTTATTCAGCTGCACAGTATGATCCTTTTTAAACAACTAGTTTTCTCCCTTCTCTCATTCCCACACAGAGGAATGAAGTCGAGAAAGTTTGAAGCCACCACCCAAGACAGGAAGGGACTCCAACCGATTTACAAGCGCACTTCCGCTCGGTTCCCTAGTACAGAATAAAAGTCCTCCAGTTAGTGCCCATCTTTCCCTTCACTTATTTTGTTTCGTTTTATTTATTTAGTTTGTTTTAAAGAATTACAAATACATCCAGGGGTACAAACACATCAGGATAAGCAAAACAAAATCAAAATATAAAGTTAAATAAAACATGGCAATGTTTACAAATACGAACACATTTTACAGCTTTTTGTTTTTCAAACTTGGCATGTTAAGGTATTCATGAACCTCTGCCTTTAAAAACAAAGGCTTATTTCCCAATATTTGCATTTATGTATATTAAATTTAGCCAATAGAAGTAGCAGATTATTTAAATAATATTCCTTATGATAAGACAGGCCATACAGTATATTAAAAAGGAAAATTGATTTGAAATTACTAAACAATACACATAGTGTTCAAAACGAAGACAAAATTGCTATTCTAGTATTACTATTCTGATAACCTGTCTTCCTGAGAAAACACAGAAGCTTGAAATTATTTGGCCTAGTTTTGTATCTCTCTTTTTTTTCTTTTTCTGAATGTCTAATTTCACATTAAAAAAAATTCTGAACAAAAAAACTGCTCAATAAAAATTGTAAATAAATATACAACATATTTCCCTTTTATTAAATGTCACATATGTACAGCTCAAATTTACAGAATTAAAACTTTTTGTCATTGTTTTATGCACTTCTATACATTCAGCTGCACCCACTGAATCTACAGCGTTCAAAGAAATGAGTGTGTAGTCAGATTATTGAATGATTCTTTTGAGTCGGTTCCTTTTAGTGAATCAAAACAGGGCAAGGGCGTGACCATTGTTGTTTGATTCCCGAATTAATGACTCTTATGAGCCGGTTCGCTTATAAGTGGCTCCCACTTGTTTTAAATCATTAGCGTTTGCTCATTTAATTATTTAATATTCATGTGAGGGAAATAAAATAAGGTTAAGCTGATCTGCTTTCTTATTCATCAGTTTTCCTAAGTTTAGGAAGCAGTGCACTTATTTTGGCGTTGACAGGAAGTAGAAGTTGATGACATCCGGTCATGAGTCCATCTTTCCTAGTCAGAATAATAACAGGGTGGAGAATGAGTTCATCTGAGACGAGATGAGTGTTAGCAGTAACAGGCTCGTGTGTCATATGTGAGAGAGGTCAGTGAAGCGGTCTCTTATGGCGGGACTGTCGCAGTTAGTGCTGCGTGTGTCCGGCTCGTACGGGGTGTTTTCTAAAGGACTCAGCAGAACTCTGCTCATCTTCTTTGATCTCGCCTGGAGACTCAGAATCAGATTCCCTTACCTCTATGTTATCACCTCCATGATGTTTAACGTGCGACTGCAGGTGAGAGTCTGTCTGTCTGCCTGCCATTCTCACTGTCTGTTTTATAATTTGCCTGAATACTTGTGTATCATTCTGTATGTATGTATGTATGTATGTATGTATGTATGTATGTATGTATGTATGTATGTATGTATGTCTGTATGTCTGTCTGTCTGTCTGTCTGTCTGTCTGTCTATATATGTCTGTCTGTCTGTCTGTCTGTCTGTCTGTCTATATGTCTGTCTGTCTGTCTGTCTGTCTGTCTGTCTATATGTCTGTCTGTCTGTCTGTCTGTCTATATATGTCTGTCTGCCTGCCTGTCTGTCTGTCTGTCTATATGTCTGTCTGCCTATATGCCTGTCTGTCTGTCTGTCTGTCTATATGCCTGTCTATCTATCTATCTATCTATCTATCTATCTGTCTATCTATCTGTCTGTCTGTCTGTCTGTATATATGTCTGTCTATATGCCTGCTATCTATCTATCTATCTATCTATCTATCTATCTATCTATCTATCTGTCTATCTATACATCTGTCTGTCTATATGTATATCTATCTATCTGTCTATATGATTGTCTATCTATCTGTCTGTCTGTCTGTCTGTCTGTCTGTCTGTCTATATGTCTGACTATTAGTGTTGTCAAAAGTACCTACCGCGATACCATTCGGTACTGAAATTTTAAAAACGTCCATGTCCCGCTAAGATTTGAGCACTGTTGAGCGGATTATTAAACAGCGCTGATTGGTCATTGTGTTCACGCGCTCAACAGATAGGTCTGTGACGTTTTAAAAATTTCAGTACCAAATGGTATCGCGATAGGTACTTTTGACAACACTACTGACTATATGCCTATATCTATCTGTCTGTCTATATGTATATCTATCTATCTATCTTTCTGTCTGTCTGTCTGTCTGTCTATATGTCTATATGTCTATCTATCTATCTATCTATCTATCTATCTATCTATCTATCTATCTGTCTGTCTGTCTGTCTGTCTGTCTGTCTGTCTGTCTGTCTGTCTGTCTGTCTGTCTGTCTGTCTGTCTATCTATCTATCTATCTGTCTATCTTTCTATCTTTCTATCTATCCATCTGTATATCCGTCTATCTGATTGTCTATCTATCTGATTGTATGTCTGTCTATCTATCTGTCTGTCTATATGCCTATCTATCTGTCTATCTATCTATCTATCTGATTGTCTGTCTATCTATCTATCTGATTGTCTGTCTGTCTATCTATCTATCTATCTATCTATCTATCTATCTATCTATCTGATTGTCTGTCTGTCTGTCTGTCTGTCTGTCTGTCTGTCTATCTATCTATCTATCTATCTATCTATCTATCTATCTATCTGATTGTCTGTCTCTGTGTCTACCTTGTGTTCATATTTTTCTATCTGTGAGTCACTAGTGATTTAGACCTAATTGTTTTACCATAATTACCATAATTTGGTCAGTTATTCCAGTTAAACTGAACATATTTATCAAACTTGTTTGATAACCGTTACATTTTAGTCAGACTGTTAAAAAAGAAACGGGGTCATTCCGTGTCAAATCAAACAAATTTCAAAAACTTCCCCAAATTTTTTATTTTGCTAATATTTTTTTCTGAAGAAAGATAAGATATATACATAGTGGTGAAAGCCAAAATATTAAATGTCATGGATGAATATTTACGGAGTAATCCTCTATTTTGTAGAGGGGGTCAAAATGGCAATTTTCACCTGAGATTCAGAGCCAAATTACAGGGGGGTAAAAATGACTTCAGAAAGATGCCAGCATCATTATATTATTTTTACACAGAGACTGGTAACTCTATTAGTAAAATCTGTTGACTTTAGCAATCTTTGTGACCATTCAAAAATGGGGAAACAGCACTTTTCAAGTTTTTTTCTCCAAAGTTTGCATACCAATAACTCAAGAAGTATTAAAGATATCTTAACGCCCTTTTATTATATGGTTCGCTTCCAGAGATATTAGGATCTCAATATGGCTCCAGGGGTAAATCGTTAAATTGTACACATTTTTACAATCAAGAAAGAAAAAAAAATGTGGGTCATTTTGCAAAAACATGATACTTTTCCTTTAAAGAAGAATGTCTGAAGAACAAATAATGTTGAAACTAGAGATGTATCTTGTTTCCTTCTGTCAAAACAACTGCATTAACATACCTGTCTGAGTGCCTAAGTATTCTTTTTCCAAAGTTTGCATACCTATAACTCAAGAACTATTAAAGATATTGCAATATGATTTTAGATTCTAGTTCTTAATAAACTTTTCTTTTGGAGTCTTCATTTTCAAGGCCATGTATCATTCAGTCCCAAAGATATGGGATCTCAATGAGGCTCCATATTCAGATTGTTGAATATTACCTATTTTCATGGGGTGAAAACCAAATGTTGGTCAATGTATCTTGTTTCCCTCTATCAAAACAATTGTATAGGACATACCTGTTTGGGGACCTCTGGTTGAGTTGACATGGAATGACCCAATATATTTATTCTACAATCCATTTTATATATTGTAAGAGCTTACTTTTTTGTACTTAAATATTTTTTAACTGTTCATAGTGTTCAGTTCTCATAATTTATGCTATAATCTCATCTTTGTCCCTCTTTCAGGTTCACATTGAGATACATTGATTGACACTGAATAGCTGCTGCTTTGATATTTCACCTCGTTGAACCGAAGCCCAGTAATGGCTCTCAACTCTATGGTTTCCACAGACTTCATCAATGAAGCTCATGAATTATCTATAGCTCGGAGACATACAGACAAAAACATGCTGACTGGGATACCAGTAGGAATTATTTGTGCAAAATGGACATCGGCTTCATCGGAGGAGATGACTAGGAACGTATACTGATACGTATCTCACAGTTTCATGTTATTTTCTTTATTTAAGAAAGGTAAATACCTCATGCTCAGCTGTTGGACGGTACGGGACCCTCAGACTCAAAATACACGTTTGGGATGAGTTGCTGTGCTCCAGTGTACACATTTCAGTTTTGCATATCAAAAGAAATTTAGGTTAATATATAGTTTTTTTGGGCTTGTTTAGTCACCGCATGACAGCTCACAGTGGGACGGACTCCACCATTCACCTCCATCATCTACTCACTAACACAGTGGCAACTGTTACAGAAAACTACAGGGATTTGTATATATAGATGGATTTATTTGTGTGTTTTTGTTGTTATTCAATCTGTGCATTATATGGCACATGCATTTTGGGAGGATTGTGAATGTACTGTGATTTAAACTTTGACAATAAATTATGAAGAGATTTTTTTTGCCTTGCCCTGTGACTCAGATGATGTTTTTTACATTATTACATGAATGCTTCAAGTTTAATAAAAGTTTCTATCAGTTACACAGAAAGTCGGTGTTTCTCAAGTTCCTGTGCACAAAATATACTTTGGAATTGTGTTTTGAAAAATGATAATGCATCCAGAAAAAAAGCTTTCGGAGAAAGAAAAATGACTGTAGTTTAGTTTATTCGACACTAGAGGGCACCACCTCATTCGTCCTTTTTTTTAAGCATTTCAATATTTATTTATGTGAAATAAAATATTTTTATTATAAAAACAGAAAAGACACCTTTCAGGAGAACATTAACGAGCAAACTGTAACAAACAAGGGGGAAAAGATACACAAAAATATATTTTAAATTGAAAATATCTTTATTAAATAAGTATCTTCTAAATTGAAGGACAGGGTAATTATATCTCATTCATTGTTTAGAACCAAAGCTTGGAACAATGATGAATCTCTGATTCATCTTTCTTCACCTTTTTTATTTTTATAATTATTTTTATTTATTTATTTATTTGACTGTACCTTTAAAAATAAATTTGCTCTTACAGTAGAGATTGTCTCAGATCAGCATATTCTGAATTTAAATGTGCAGTAAGTTATTTTTTACCTATTACCTAATAAACAGCACTGTTTATAATGATGCCCATTCACACAAGACAAAGACTCCATCCATATCTCTGTAACACAATTATATGAAACTTTTACTTGCTGAATGCATGTCAGTGAAGAAACCAGATTTTGTTAACCACATAATGATGCAGTTACAGCCATTGCTGAATCCATCATCCGAACCTTGACCTAAGCACAAGAAAAAAATACCCTTTAACAACTTTAATCTCTAAAAAGCCATATACAGTAGCCAAGTAAAGGACCCTATACAGTAAACACTGACTGTTGTCTGCTGGATTTAGGGTATTTAAGTAACTATTTATTGGGAATCACTGGTGAAAAATACCTCTGACTAGACTTTCTGTTACTCAGAAGAAAACATGTTTTAAAATGTGTGAGAGGTTAGTTTAAGACTCGACTCTGAGCTTTCCTCATCCAGTAAGTTCAGCAGTGTTTGTTTGATAGCAGGCTAGTGTAAAATACTGTTGCCAAGGCAACTGCCTAATTCTTTGCATGTCAACCCCCTCCACACATACAGGATTTTCCCTGCACACTTGAAAAAAAAGAGGATTTACAGATGAGGATTTGCTCACTGAAATGTTTTAATGGGGTTAACTAAAACGGACAGTTTACAACAGAGAAGACAAATCAGCAAATGCATTCGATTTTTGCAGATTTTGACAATCTTTCGGAAATAAACAGAGTATTTTTAACCAGGTCAGGCTTAGTAGCATGCAGGTACGTCCTTTGTATACAAGGGCTACACATATGCATCCTTATACAATTGCTGTGTATAGATGAGTAATGACTGACCTCTATATTGAAAAGGAATTGTGACAATGAATCAAACGATAGCCTACAGGAAATGTCTAAATGGAGCAAGTGATGCTTTCTAAATCGTCTGTTTGAAGCTTTGATGTTGTGCGCATATAACATGGCCATGACACATTTATTGCACCAGAGGCAATTATGATTTTTTCATTTTATCTTTAAATGTTAAATATGATAATTCATTGCTAAAATTAGCAGTTTTTGTAATTTTTCCATTTGCTGTATTTCAACCAATGCATGAGATATTAGGATGTGATCCAGGATCTGCATTTTTATTCGCCTTTAGAATTACATTAATGTAAAAACAAGCATAGTGCTAAAATAGTGAATTTTATGAATTTGCAGTGAAAAGCAGTAAAAGGAAAAGTCCCCAAAAGACACACTACACATTATGTTTCCCCTTTTTGTACATTACTAATTAAAAAATGTTTTGACTGTGTCCAAAATTGAGTAGGCACTTATTTTGAATAAGTAATTACGTTGAGACTGTAAAAAGAGTAAGTTCTATATAGTTTGAATGTAATCTGGAAGTATTTGTCATGTTGCTCTTAATGAAATATACAGTAATAATAATAACATGCACCCTGATAAAGTGATTATAATGAGATTTACGCACTACTGTGATTAAACTTTACATAATACTTAGATTAAATGAATGCGATTAAGCTCATAATTGTATCGGAACCATAATGATAGTGAAATATGTGTGCATGCTGATTTTAAACACATAAACGGGCATGTAAACATCTTACTGTGATTAAGACTTTACTCTGATTATTTAGATTTAAAAATCACATTATTGGTGCACATGTAAACACAGTATTTTTTAGCAGACAACAGCTGCCAGTTTTTACAACAGTGTCATGTAATAGATCAATAAAAGTAAAAGGACAAAAACAATGTAAAATCCCACACAGTCTCCCCCGCAATCACAGACGTCTCCAATCATGTGTCCACAGGCACTTCATGTAAATTTATTCTAGTTTAGTCTGCAGTGAAAGGAATGTGACAGTATGTATGACCAGCAGTATTATCCACACAGGATGTCCCATTTCTCTGACCCCCTTGTGCCCCTTTCCCCAACCTTCAGGAACTATAAATCCACAGGATGCACACTCTTCCCCTGGCCTGTTCTTCTCTGGAGAATTAGTCTGAGATCAGAGATATATATATATATGTATATATACACACACACACACACTATATACACACACATCTATATACACACACACAGTAAATTTGTAAATAAATATAATTTTTGGTAACACTTTAGTATAGGGACCAATTCTCACTATTAACTTTGCTTATTAGCATGCCTATTATTAACATATTGGCTGTTTATTAGTACTTATAAAGCACATATACTGCATGACCATATTCTACATCCCTAATCCTACCCAATACCTAAACTTAACAACTACCTTACTAACTATTAATAAGCAGCAAATTAGGAGTTTATTTAAACAAAAGTCGTAGTTAATGGTTTGTTAATGGCAAGAATTGGACCTTAAAATAAAGTGTGACTTATTTTTTATATTTATCATTATTTATAAAAAAATATTAGGTATATTTATGATAAATTGATATCTCAAACAAATGTTGCTCTTTTGCACTTTCTATTTATCAATGAATCCTGAGAAACAAAACAAAACAAAACTTCTCATGGCTTCCAGAAAATTATTAAGCAGCAAAATCTGTTTTCAGCATTGATAATAATAAGAATTGTTTCTTGAGCAGCAAGTCAGCATAAAAGAATGATTTTTGAAGGATCATGGGACACTGAAGACTGGAGTAATGATGCTTAAAATTCAGCTTTGACATCACAGGAATACATTTATTAAAATATGATATTAATATAATATTAAAAATTAATAAAATACAAAAACATATTTTAAATTGTAATAATATTTAACCGTTTTTACAGAATTTTTAATCAAATAAATGAAGTCTTGTTGAATATAAGTAACGTCTTTCAAAAACTTTTAAAAATCAACCCCAAACAGAATATTGTATCAGTTATTGGACAAAAAAATGACATAACCGTCAATACTTGGCAATGAAAAACTTACCATGATGTTTGTGATGCTATGAAGTTGAAGGGTGTTCCAGTTTATAGGCGGTTACATACAGACCGATATGAGTTTTTATGATATTCTTGATCCCTAATTATATAGCTTCAGATTATGTATGAAATGAAATCTGATTTTAACAGCACACCCTTTCTCAACAAGCCACATGATTTGAGGCATCATTCATGTCTGTAGCACAAACAGCGAGGGACAAATTATGCACAGATTCAGCATGGTTGGGGGTGTTGAGGTGCTGGGGTGAGGGGTGACCCGACTGAAGACACTGGAGCAGATGAAAACGTGTTTGTCTGACTGCTCAATCAGGCCACAAGAACTCGGTCAGCGTGCCGTTATCTCCCCCGACTGGAGCCCGATTCTGCCAGACATGTGCGGCCTGAGGGCGGCCGCCTCTGCTGCAGGGCACGCTGGGAAATATTCAGCTCGTCACACGCTTAATGCATGCTTACATGCCATTACTAAATGTAATCATGATGTACATTTGGAACAAAACATGTCTTTCAACATGACAGACATGCAGATGATTCTAACCAAAATATGAGATGTGACTTCCACTAAGAAGCCAGACCGAATGATAACACGAGCATTGAGCATCTCGTGCAGATTGCAGCTAATGCAATTAGTATGCTCCAATCAGTCATGCATCACTCCACCTAAAGCCTCTCAAAAAGACCAATGGGAGAAACAGACAGTTGTTCGGGATGTGTGCTTTTGACCATATTTGTGCAGCAAAGATTACGCATATGACCTATTTTCAGTCTGCAGCTTTGATATATTCAAATCAGGCCTTGTGCTTGACTCTGGCTGAAAGAGTGTCCCACCCAAGGAAAACTGGGAAAACGGAGTGTTTCCTGGACTGCGTTAGACATCTGCTCCCAGAACAGGAAATACTCCCCCAAAACCTGAGGCTCCCTCAAGTCCCCATACACACACATTCATTATAACTCCCACTCTGTCCACCAACACACATTTTTTCACACTCTCGAGACTGGAAGAGTCTTCGATTTTTGGAAATAGGAACTGGCAGTGATCATTTTGTTCAAAATGTAACATCTGGATGGACTTTGAAGTCAGTCCAGACTTCATCTTGAACACAGGGCACGGATGTAAGAGTTGTTTCAGGAAAACAAATATTGATCCATAACTCTTGTTGAAGATTAAAATGCAATCTGTGTAATGGAGCTGTCCTTCTTCTTCTCATCATATCTACTTCTACTTCACATGTTGATTTGACACATTAAAGAAGAAAATTCCATGAGACCGAGAAATAAACGGCGAACTTCATTCTTGAGGAGTTTGGTAATGTGTATAAAGAGAGCAGCTCGTTTCGTCTGAGAGGCCGGCATGCTGTAATTGAATCCATGTGTCGGAGAAACATACAAGCGCAGTGTTGTGAACGTCCCTGCCATCAGCCCTTTCAGACAGTTTTCATCACCCGTTATATGAGATATAAGCCTCGCCTGAGTTTTATTTTCCTTACTGTAAGAGAATATCATTCTCCTCTCAGCTGTAATGAGGAATGTTTTCCAATCCGATTCACTTCACTCATGTGCTGTTTTCTCAGTCAGTTTTAGGTCTGTAACTATAAAAGAGTTGCACTGAAATACAACTATCTTTTTATTGCTGATATTTTGTGGCTTTTAGTCCATCTTTGTTAGTTTTAAGGCCATTAATCCCACATGAAAAATACTATCGTAATTTATTGTAAATACTATAGTGTTTTTTAACCATACTATAGTAAAGTGTACTATACTGTATATATTAACTATAGTGAACTGATAAACTGTAATAAATACTGCAATATACTTTAGTTTTTACTACAGTAAACTGTAGTGTATTGTAGTATAATATACCCTATAGTTGTAGAAAACTTAGTACAGTATTGGGTAAAGTAATGTGTTTATATTACAATAGTTGTTATATTACCACAGAAACTATAGAATTACCACAACAAAGTAATTAAAATTAAAAGTACTTTACTAGTATGGTACAAAAACACTATAATATTTACTATAAAGTACTATAGTATTTTTTCATGTGGGTTGTATGCTTGTTCGAATGTGATCATGTAAAATTTGATCATGTTTTTATAATAATAGAGGCCCCGCTTTTTTGGTTTTCTTGAGAATAAATGTATAATTATTACATTTAAACTTGTATAACCGGCCTATGCATCATTTATAGTGCATTAAAATCCTCTACCATTTCTGTTTTCCCTCAGTATCAGAGCTACAATACAATGAATGAAGAGATAAACGAGTTCTACTAAAGTGAAGGCTTGGCTTATGAATATTTAATTACGCTATGCGATGTTTGTCCTGATTGGCTGAAAGTAAGGCGTTTGTAGGGCGAATAATTGTGAATAAATACTTTGTTTTGATCTCTTTTAATGTATTACGTATCTTCTTTTCTGCTTTGCGTACGTGTCGATGTTTTGTCAATATTATATGTAAAACAATTATGCCAGCAAAGCACTTTGAAATTGACTTCTGGGAGACCATGAATATTAAGAACCGGCTTCAAGTCGGTTACTAAGCAACGTCAGCATTACCTAATTAATATTCATGCCGCAAGCCTTCGCCTTAGTAGGATTGGTAAATTCTCGTGAAAGGGGCGGGGCGAGTGTGTTGACGTGTGGCGGTCGCTGCGAAACACAGATGCCCGTGTGTCTGGAGCGGAGCGCTTATTCCGCTGGATGTTATTGATCCAAGCCTGTGAATCAACCGAGAAGGACTGTATCCTCCATTCGTCCAGAAATACATCGGATTTAAACGAGGATTGAGACAGAATATTAGTTTATGCCGTTTAATATTCCGCATAAAACAGGAGCTGTTTGTAAATACAGCATATAAACCCTCATTATAAAGCATACATCTGTGTCTGGAGCGCCTTCTCATCACATCATTTCATTATTTCGCATTCATCTGCAGATATGGACGGAGATAATCAAGGTAAGACCACCAGGTTTATAATGCAGAAGAAAAAATGTGGATATATGTGTGATCATGTTATGGGTTAACATGGCATTAGACACAGATGTGTCATATCATTAAGATCGAAGAGCATTGCATTCATTATTTATGTAATTTATTTAGCCATAAAACATCTAAAAAACATTAGCATGATTAATTTTGTCTAATAACAAAAACACTCTCTATACACAATGACATCTGTGCACACAGTTTTTATGCTTGTTTTTATTTTAAGGCCTAAAAAAGTATGTCTATGTCTTTTAGATATCAAGACAGTCATAACTTCTTTATATAATAAACGGCTCTGTAAAATAGTATGTTTTGAGAGCAGCACGCCGCTCATAACAGCAAAGCTCCAAGACTCAGAAAATCTCATATAATCTTAATATAATCTACAATTTGTTTCATTCTCAGAAGTGAACTGCAGATTTGACACTGGATCAGCATGTTGAGCACTGCTCTCTTCTTCCAGTCAAATGAGAAACTTCAGTGGATGTAGGTGCAAAGATCAGACTGCATGGGATGACCTACATGCCAGTTTGCCAGTGTTTGTTAAGAGAGACTGTGAGCTGATATGTCTATTGATTTAATTTAGTCAACAAAATATTCCCTAAGCTCCTGCTCTTCAAGTAGGACATATATCCTGCACAGAGACACATGAAGCAGAGATATATGGTTGAGTGATGCATTAATGGTGCATTCATCTACTCAAATTCGATCAGATGTTTAAGGACGTCTGTTGACAAAATGGAGTATTTGAACTGTATTTGAAATTTTTTTGGAGAAAACACTAGTGATGTTTGCCTAATAATAATAATAATAATTATTATTATTATTTAATTTAATTTAATTTAATTTAATTCTTTTGAAAACTGGATGAGAACAAAGCTTGTCTTCCGTAGAGCTGCTTTATAGCTGAATCAAATTTGTTTCAGAATTGATTCATTTTGCATCATCGACACTGTTATTGAACTGAAATGAATCAATATTGAACTGACTCGAGCTGAATAACAACACTACTGTCTTCAGAAGAGCTGCGTATAGCTGAATTGAACTTGATTTGATGAACTTTTTACACTGTTATTGAACTGAACTGAAGCAACACTGCACTGAGAGGAGCTAAATAATGACACTATTGTCTTTTTAGAGCTATAATTTACAGTTTGTCAATTTCAGTTTGTCTCATATCTGACATCTGCATCATTTTCCTGTTTATTACTGTGAAGCTGCTTTGAAAGAATCTGTATACAGTGCTATAAATAAGGTGACTTGACTGAAACCAGTTAATTTAGGTAGTTGTGTAGGTAGGTAGGGAGGTAGTTGTGTTCTGGGAGGTTTCTTATTGACCAAACCAAGATAAAACTCTGTAATATTTTGGTTTCTAGATATGGCTTGAATCCCTCTTGCCCATTTTACCATTTTTTGATTTTGAGGTTTTGGAGTGTTTGGTTCTTTGCACGGTTTCCCATCATGAAGCTAATCCATGGATATGAGTGCATGTGTAGTAATATTTCAAGAGATCGTCTTCTCTCTTCTCTCGAAAAAACCCCCCAACTAATTAGCATATTCAAAGCATATGCTCAACGTAATCCTTCCCCACAATGCTGTGGGTTCTCACTGAGGACTAGCTAACAGTCAGACTGTTGGTGTGTTTTGACAGTGGTTTGGTGGTTCTGTCAGAGAAGCGGCTGTAGGCTCGTCTGAAGTGGAGCAGCAGGCAGACTGGATTAGACTCAGTGAGAGCTGCTCTATTCCAAGCTGCTTCTTCTGCTACCACTGGGGTCCCTGCTGGGTGACAGTAATCAATGCTGTGGTCCACTGTGGGAGATCCCACTCTGGGCCCACCAATGAATTCAACTGGACTGAGAGGCAGCACCTTGTCACATGCGTACTACTATCAATTATGATTGCTGAAAAGTAAGACTCATTTGAAAATAGCAATGAAAGAATGTTTTCATGAATCGCCAACAAAATAGGGTTTCTTAGCAAACAGTAACCGAGTATAGGATTTAACCTTTTTGTCACGTTAGAAACACTGATTATCAACATTAACAAACTATACAAACCCCTACAATAATTTGGGGACCAGTGTTAAATGGTTGAGGCTGATGTGAACAGTCAATGTTAAGAAAATGTTAAAAAATAATAATAATAATTAATAGACACTGCCAGTCAAAAGTTTTAGATGTCATTACAATTTAAAATAACAGTTTTCAATTTGAATACATTTTAAAATGTAATTAATTCCTGTGATGCAAAGCTAAATTTACAGCATCAGTCTTCAGTGTCACATGATCCTTCAGAAATCATTCTGAATATTGAATATATCACAATATTGGAAACAGCTGTGCTGTTTTTTTATAGTATTCTTTGATGAATAAAAAGTTTAAAAGAACAGAATTTATTCGAAATAGAAATCCTCTGTAAAAAAATAAATAAAAATGTTGTATTTCTTTCAAAAAAGAAAAGAAAAACAATTTAAACGGACCCCCAAACTTTTGAAAACCAGTGTAAATAGACATTTAAATGGCAATGCGATTACTTAAGTGGCTTCCTATTGTGCAGTAGAAAGGGTCCAAATGATGTTAAATGTGGGTGTTCATATTATACAATTTATCCAACATATCTGATAGTTCTCACTGGGGAGAAAATACATACAATTAGGGAGTTGTGCATGTAATGCTGTAATAAGTATGATATAATTGGACATCAAATTGCACATATGGCTCATACTTAGAACTTGAGTCATATCTAGAGACCAGAATATTAAAAAGAAATTGGACACTTGTGATTTGGACCAATAAGCAACCAATATGCAAGCACTCTTCAAGCACCCACGTTGGATCTAGTCATCAAATGGATTTGTTGCTTAAATTGCCAGTTAATTTGATTATGATTTATGTGTTCCTTCTCTTCAAACCAATCAGAAAATGCCTTGGCAAAGTTTTGCATGGGTGATGTACTCACTTTTGATGTAGATCTGGTTATTGAGTTTTTATATGCATTCACATTCTTCCCTGTTGAGTGAGATCCCTGAACCATGTCTATTTTTGACGTTGATGTAGCTGAAGTTGTCTTTATGCCAAAGAGATTCAAGCCTTGCGTCAAAGTGTAGTGCTTGTGCCAGCTAATGTCATAGTATGACATTTGAAGTGACACAGTCATGTTCTGCTGAGTGGAACTATGGCCGGATTCTTTAATGTGGAATACAGTGAGTCTTTGTGCTGCAGGGCATTGGGGTGTTTCTCTAAGCATGATGTATTCTTCATTAAGCCACGTGACGTCAGCAGAGAAACCACCAGCAGAGCAACACTATGAAATAACGTCAGTCTACACCTCACCCAGCAGTGATTCACAACCATGGCTCTGAACATGGACTGGTTTTGAACTCATCTCTGTTGCAGACACCAGTTTTAGGTGTGATTAAATGATGTGATAAAAAGTTTGGCAGTACATGTACGTGTGCAATGTCAACATAGTTAAAATGTTATTCGAGCCTGACAGAAGTTCTGTGCCAAATTGTCTATTGTTTAAATAGGCAACTAGTCAAGGGGCCGTTCACACAGAACGCATTTTTCCATTCTGATTCACTACTTTTCCATTGTTTTTCTATGTAAACATGCGCTGGACAGATGTGTATGACTGTTGTGCTCGCATCTTTTGCAGCGTCTTGCACGTGAGCACCGTGTTTTTAAGATGCTGTGTCAAGTTGGGGGCTGTTCACACAGAAAGCGTCTTTGCGCCCAAAAACACGTAGAGAGACGCATTGACAGGAATGGTTTTAAAAAAATTGCAGAGCAGAATGCCTCCTCCGCAAACAGTTGCCATGCCAGCATGCTAGTGCAAACAAAAGCTTGCAATGCTTGCCCCGCCTCCGGGGTCTTCTGATTGGTCCTCTGTTTTGTAGACTACAAGACTTTTACCCGACAGTCAAAGCGGCATTACATCACGAAAGTGTGGACTCAGAGGCAGACCGTGAGGGTTTAGGATGTGATTTGGGACAGGGCCTTTGACAGCATGGCGGAGAAGGCACACATCTCAAAAGTGCATCTCGAGACCCTCGCATTCTGTACTGTGCTAAAAAAAAAATTATATATTTAATTCACTATTAATTGCAAAAGTTTTACATTACTGTGTCGTTAAGTTAATAAACAAAAATCCTCTAATAAACATGCATAGCATGCACAAATATTGAGTCTGTTTTAATTTTAAAATAACTTTTCAAATTTTATAGATCACAATATGTGTGACATATTATAGGCTTTATTTAAAACTTTTTAAAACTTTTTTCTCAAATTCTTCAGTTATTAAAAATGCAGTTTTTGTGGACTTCGTAGTTAATAGTTTGTTATTAGTTAGAACTGGTTGTGTGAACTGTTTTTTTTTGTCACACCAAACTAAAGTGTGACAAAAAAATAAAATAAAAAAAACTAAATCTATTATTGAAACTCTTGACTCATCTGCTATCTTACATGATTATTTCTGCTGACCTAGTCGCAAAGCATTGTGGTACGACTGGCTTCTTTGTGAAGGATACATGCAATGCTGCCTAAACAATTTGGCCAAAACAAAGTATCTTAGAATGCAGTCTGGCAGCTCACTGGTTTTTGGAACAAAGCTGACTAAAATCCTCAGCTTTGTTATCAGCATATAATGTTAGCAAATGCAGCAAGCAAGATGGCAGATGGAAATGATTTGTATACCCTTCAAACTAACAATCTAACATTTTAACCATTTAAAATGTCTTACCAATTTAACTAGGACCTCTGTTGATTAAATGTTCCAAAGATTTAAAAAATAGTTGGCTAATCCCTCTGACTCTAAATTAGCTCATAGTACAGGGTTAAAATTTAAGAATGCAAAAATTAGAAACACATTTGCACAAACAATACAGCAGTTTCAGGAATTTAGGTTGGCGCAAGAAAAACTGAAGACTCTTTCACCCCCTCATAAAGGAAACCAGACTGCAGACGAGTCTCTGGAGTGTTGGAGCATGTGGCAAAATGCATTCCAGCGAAGGAGAGACACTCTTTTGAAGAGCAGTATTTTTCACTGATGCTGGAATGGGATGCGGGAGTAGAGGTGAAGGGGAATAGATTATGTAAGGGATCTCAAATTGTTTAAGCCGATGAGGGATCAGGAAAAGGTGTATCCAGTGGACTTGGGCAACAGGTTTCATTCTCTCTTTCCTCTAGCGTGGGCTTCAACTCTCCAGCATTTGTCCTCAGAAAGAGGTTATTGAACAGAGATTTTCTAGAGGAACAAAATGTTCTTTGTCGTGAACCTTTGAGAGTTACAGTTTTATCATTTGATTGTCATGCACTACACAGCCATTGACATACTTAGCAGTTCTGGCCTAAGCGAGCTTCACTATTACTCATATATAAGATTAAAGCAATAATTCACCCAAAAATGTAAATTCCTTCCTCATTTGCTCACCCTCCACTTTGTTCCAGATCTGAATGAATTTCTTTCAGCTGTTGGACACAAAAGAAGATATTTTGAAGAATGTTGGTGACCAAACAGTTGACGGTAGACACAGACTTCCTTATTATATAAAAATACTGTGGAAGTCCATAAAATGTTTGGTTACCAACATTCTTCAAAATATCTTCTTTTGTGTCCAACAGCTGAAAGAAATTAATGCAGGCTTTATATGCTGAATCAAGCAAAAATCCATAGACTTACATTGAAGGAGGGACCTGGGTCAAAAAAACAGAATGTCATACTCAAGTGTGGCCTTATGCTGCCTTCACGCGCAATCAGAACCTTCTTACTTCCAAAGTCCCTTTCAAGGAAAGTCCATTCACTCGGCCGCCATATTTGCAACGCCTCCGGGCAGCTCAAACAAGACCAAGTCCTATCTACATGAATGGGGGAATCCTGAAATCTCAAAAACGTCTCGCTGAACTCACGATTAAATTACATATTTCAATTTAGCAACAAAATCTGAAATGAACTGCCCCATGAATGTTGTTTCTAATGCTCAAATAGCGTTTAAAAAGCTTATTTTGGCTAGACCAGCCAAAGCGCATGCATAGCTCCAACGCGCTTATGATTGCGCATGCACATCGGCTGGTCCAGCCTCAGGTTTCTATGGGAACCGGAGCTTCTAACAGTGACACAATGACTTTACCAATCAACGATTGGCTCTTTCATTTAGAAGGCAGGACTATCCCACCATATTGCGCGTTGCACTTTCTCCCATTCATAAGTATAGGAGTGAACCGTATTTGTATTTCTATAGTCTTTGCTACTTCCCACTTCTAAAGTTGTAATTACGAGTTTGTCATGTTTAAGAACAGAAATCATGGTGGACAGCCTATTCATTCTTGCCTGTTTCTTGGGGAAATTTTATTAAAGCCAAAAGGTATAGATTAGAAGATATTTAGTCAATAGCTATCCAACAGGTTTTGAATAAAATGTAGCGTCCCATTCATTGGTAGCCATATAAACATTCACAACGCTATCTAAATTATCTCTGGGTATCCCAGTTTCCCAGTTGTATATACGCTTAGGGAGGCAGTTCATGTCCAATTTACAACTAGGAAACTTGATAATTCCAATAGCACATGATATATTATTTACGATATATTATTTACAATAATTCAGATAGCACTTGATATTTTATTCACAATATATTATTTACGATAATTCTGATAGCACATGATATTTTATTTACGATATATTATTTACAATAATTCCAATAGCACATGAAGGCAGCATTATTTCTTTGGCCAACAAGTAATAACCAACTATTAACCAATCAGAACACCATAGCAACTGCATAGCAACGTATATCTTGGGCTAACAAGTTATAACCAACTTCTAAGCACCAAGAACTGTCTTGCAACTTCATAGCAACATGGTAAAAACTAATTCCTTTGACCAACAAGTATAAACATCTAGAAATCACTCAGAAAACCTTAGCAATGACGTTAACACACTGTCAACTGCATTGCAACATACTAAATACCAGTCATAACTTCAACTGACAACATCCAAGCAACTGCAACAGTACACCATATTAAACCATGTTATCATCGCTTTATAATAGTAGCATTGAGTTTTGTGGGGCAATGCATCTGACAATTTCCTCAAAAAATCTAAAAAATCAAGTTACTACAGGACTAACTGCAGGCTACTTCATGTAATGCAGTTACATTCTGTTTGTCTGTATGCAAACGATGCTGGTTAATGATTATTGTTTGTCGATAGTTCAGTAAGAACCAGAATCCCTCTTGTGTCGAGCATTTCCTGTGCAAATATGTATGCGTCCATGTGCTGCTTTCCTGGGTTTATGGGGGATTTCTGATGGCGATGCACATTTAAGAGGCTGCATCATTCAAAATTCATACTGTTTGACACGCAGCTCCACAGAGATATGTGTGTGTGTGTGTGTGTGTGTGTGTGTGTGTGCGTGTGTGTGTGTGTGTGTGTGTGTGTGTGTGTGTGGTCAATCAGTCACGTTTGGCCTATATATATATATAATATGGGTCTCTTTATAGTACATTGTCGGTTTGATGAAGTATACAAAAAGAACAATCCTTCATCAGCAACTTTTCAACCATTTGACAATCAGCTCTACATGATCTGTCAGATGTATGTATGTGCGCACATGTTGTCATGTGTTTGTTAAAAACTGTGAGGTCATATATGTATAGGTTATGTACTGTATAGGACTATCTAAAAATATGTTAGAGGTAATGATCATAGCCCAGTTCTTGCAGTCTTGTCCCACATACTGTGTATTTATTGTACTTTTACAGTAACTAGGAAAAAAAAACTGCTGAACCTAACCTTACTCGGTATTTTCTTGTGTAAGTACACTGTAAGTGCACATAATGTAAAACCAGCCAGATTTTTGTTTAAATGAAATTCTCACTAATAACAAGTTGCTTATTAGCATGCTTTTTACTAGCATGTTGGCTGTTTATTAATTATAAAGCACATATTAATGCCTTATAACATGACCACATTTTTGCTCCCTTAATCTCTACCCCATACCTAAACTTAACAACTACCTTACTAACTATTAATAAGCAGAAAATTAGGAGTTTATTGAGGGAAAAGTCATAGTTAATGTTGTAGTAAAAATTGGACCTTAAAAATAAAGTGTGACCATTAGGGTGGATATATCGAAAAAATGGCAACCTAAAAATGTGCTTCATGTGGTAACATCTAAATAAATTAAATGCATTCAAATCAAAAACATTATGTAACATTACTGAATCAACCTAAATATATTAATTAGATTACACCAGCACAACTGAAGTGTAAGATCACTGTTTATTCACATTTGTGTCATTTCAAACTCACATTCTGCATGCACTGAAAACAAAAGGATTATGTCTTTTAATCATAGAGAGTTATAGTGACCACCAACATGACAGAGAAATGATCATAAAACTAGTTTGTGTTAGTTGTGCACTATATCCCAAGCCCTCTGAAGCCACACAGTAGCTTTTTGTCAGGATGCAAATATACTGTAAGATGCCTCTGATAATCTTCCCCTCCAGTGAACTGAACTGAAGAAGCGGATCAGTGAATGGATTGTCTTTCACAAATCGAAACTCAAAATGAGTACAACACATTGACTGAAGCTATTCATTTGCAGCGATTCTTGAGTTAACAGCTCACTGGAGGTCTGGCCCTGCTTGCAACAACCCCTTAAGCTCAGAAAACCCATATTAATCATTAAAAACAAACTATTATTACAGGTTTTCTTAACCTGGGGGTTACCTTACCTGGTTGCTGCTTTTCATGTTGGAATATAGCATACACTGTAAAAAATGGAACGGGATATTTACTTAAAAAAATTATGGTAACAATATTACACTTAATATTTTTGAGTAGTTTTTAAGGCTTGATTTTTTTAAATGGAATCTACCTGAATAAATCATGTAAAATCTCCTAAATTAATTAATGTATGACACAATGAATTTAATATAATTTGTGAAATGTGCTCATTTATTTTAAGTTGATTCTCAAAAGTCTGATTTTGAGCAAGGCCTGTTTGTATTTGACTTTGAGTTATTTTGTACATTTAAAAGACTGTATAGAACCAAACAGCTCAAGTAGGAAAATACTTGAGAAATACTGGAAAGTACTGCACTAGCACGAGCAAAGCTACTGCTCATTGAACAAGGCTTAATGCCTTATAGGACTATTATCCATAACCAGCTCTACTCTTCTGCACAATGGTAACCATTGCACGGTGCAATGGAAACTTCAATGTAACAGAAACTCTTTCAAATGTCAAACATAACTGAACATTAAACATTAATAGATGTTTCCCTTCACTCAAAAACACATAAAATAGCATTTAATTTCAAAATTTACTCTCCATATCCAGCCATATGCAAAGCATGCTGGGAACTAACAATCACCTCTAAAATAAAACTGCAAAATTAAGCTAATTCTCTTAAAATAAATAGGTAGCCTTCTTTCCTTATTTTTTTTTAGTTTAATCAGTTCCTCAATTCAAGCCTCAAAATTGCTTAAGTTCCCTTTAAAAAAATGAGGAAAACACATCTCTTGGTTTTATTAGTAAAAAGTCCTCAATATTTTCTATACAACACTGAATCACAATATCTTTAATGAAATATACTCACTATTTTTAATTATCACCTTGATTCATTTTTTACAGTGTATGGCTGGACTACTTTATTGGTGCTTTTTTTCTGTTACAGCATTGAACTGAGTAAGTGTGTCCACAGTTAAATCTCCACATCAGATATGTTCTGATTGGCTGTGCATATTGGCACATCTTACAGCAATTTCATATTCAGTCTGGACAGACAAATTACCTGATGCTGGAATGTGTCTGGTTCTGATCTAGAGTGAATGAGTTCAACAAGCCCAAACTAGCATCTCTGTGTATAATTCCCTGTGGATGCGTGGCAAACACAGGTTTGAGATCATTTGTAAAGTGTAGCTGGTTAAATGTGTCACAGCTCATACTCCTGACAGCTGCTCTATTGTGAGTAAGAGGCTCGTAAGCGTGAGTCAGTGCACAGCCGCAATTGAGGGCTTCACCTGTGTTATGTCAGCAGCAACACTTCACCACCTTCATCACTTCATTTCTGCCAACACTCTTCTGTGGGTGGAAATCACTAATTACTAGCTTTGATTTGAATGGTTTGCTGTGTTGAGCTGTTTATGCAGAGCTATACAAAAAAAGGTGTTATAAAACCTCTCTCATATCATTTAAGAAATTAAAGATAATATTATTGAATATAACTTTATGTGCTCTGCTTACTGGTTAATCACCGTAAGTCATAAATCATTGGCTTTCAAAAATGCATTTATGTTGTTGACATCTGAAGCAGAATGTGGAATTACAAACTAAGATTCCTTGATTTCTTAATAGACTAATAAATTTCCCCTTATTTCACAACCTCTTCCAGGTAGCTAAATGATTTCACATTTCTTTCCAAGCATTTTTATGAAATGAGGATTTAGGTTCACGTAAAGTTGTAAAGTTCACACTAGTGTACCCTGTAATAAATCACACATAAATTATAATAATCCATGGCATTTCTCTTTCAAAACGTTTAGATTTGTGCAATGTTCCACCTTAACTGGTATATGTTATTGTAGCACACCATTATTCTTGTGCTTTGTTACATAAACTATTTTTTTTGGATCTTTTCTCATAACAGAGTTGAAATAATGAGGTTAAGGTCAAGTGGAAAGACTGTAAGAAATACTTTCCTCTCTGCACGTGGCCACAAATACTTTATCAGAGATTAAACTATTATTACTATAAAGGGATGTCAAAGTGTAACAGGGTTAAAAAAATAAAAATAAGTAGTGACCCACGACAAATTTTACATATTCTCAGAACACATTTAGAAATAAGTAAATATTGAAAAGGCTAATGTTGTGTAAGCTATCAGGTAGTTATTATGCTGTAACCCAGGCGTTTCCAAACATGTTTGTCAACCGAACTGCTTAACGTACGTAAAGTAAGTTAATATTTAAATAATTTAAAGACATGTTTGCATGTTCTGCTTGGTTGTCTACTGCCGGTTAAGGGTCACATAACATGCAAGTAAACAGATGAAATAGGCTATCTAATCTTTTTTGCTAAGTGTTTTATTTTTAACATATGTGACCCTGGACCACAAAACCAGTCATAAGGGTACATTTTTAAGGGTAAAATGTTTAAGCTGAATAAATAAGCTTTCCATTGATGTACGGTTTGTTAGGATTGGACAATATTTGTCCGAGATACAACTATTTGAAAATCTGCAATCTGAGGGTGCAAAAAAATCTAAATATTGAGAAAATTGCCTTTAAAGTTGTCCAAATGAAGTTCTTAGCAATGCATATTACTTATCAAAAATGAAGTTTTGATATATAAAATATCTTCATTCATGGAACATGATCTTTACTTAATGTCCTCATGATTTTTGTCATAAAAGAAAAATCAATAATTTTGAGCCATACAATGTATTTTTGGCTATTGCTACAAATATACCCCAGCGACTTAAGACTGGTTTTGTGGTCCAGGGTCACATATTTATATAAAATATTTATATATATAATATTTTGTCTTATATTGCAATTGAACTGTGATATGACATGTCATTTCATGTCTAATATTGATATTGCTGAGACATCCAAACACAAAGAATGAAGAACACTCTACTGCTAATAGATAAAACTGGAAATAGATACTTTTAAGGGTATTCACACTTAGTTCACTCTTTACAAGAACCAACTAACACTACAAGTTGCAATACAATTGTTTTTGCATTCAGTTATTCATATTGAAACCCTTAAGATATTAACATGTCAAATCCTTTTGGCAGAATATCGATGAAATCGACAAAAATTGTCAGAAATTATGCAAGTGTGAAGCAAATGACTGTATTGATAGTATTAGTTGCGTTTTGATAATATATATATAGCTATTTTAGTTTTATTTATTAATTGTGCAGCCCTATTTGTTGTATTTTAATGTTATATATTCAATTTAATTAATTATTTGCTTTTCAACAACACACAAACAGTTATTTCAAAACCCACTGTTTGGGAAATCCTGGTTTAAACTATTAAAATGTTATGGTAATTAATGAGGGCTCGGAAGTCTGATATTCTGAGGAGAAAAAAAACTGGTCACACTTTATTTTAAGGTCCAATTCTCTCTATTAACAAACCATTAACTACGTCTTTTGTATTGGGTAGGATTAGGGATGTAGAATAAGGTCATGTAGAATATTTGCTTTATAAGTAATAATAAACAAGCAATAAGTTAATAATAGGCATGCTAATAAACAATTAGTTAATAGTGAGAAATGGCCCCTATACTAAAGTGTTACCTAAAAACTAAATTAAATAAATGTTAATGTAATAATAAGATTAGATTTGCTGTATAAGTGTAACATTAATTAGACGAGTTGTAAGTCATTGGGAGCCACACAGCAGCTGTTGTCCCAGAGCAACCGTTTGTATAACCCATCTCAGAGATCATTGAAATGTGCCCTCCATTATCTTCATTTAAACACCTCTTGACTGGCCCAGTTCTCTTCCTTTGCGTCTCCACAGCTGGACTTAAACTAACAACAGCCTCTCCTATAGGTTATAATTAAACCCCAAAGTCCCAAGAAAATTCAGGCTGAAGGAATTTAGTTCACAAGGAATGAATAAAACACAAGTGTCAGAGCGACTGAAGAATGTCTTATGGCGCAATAAAGAGCTGCCAGGACCGGACGCTCAGCCCTCGTCGCCCACGTTTCAACCATAATAACGTGACAGAGTGATTTTGTCTTTGCATTCCCCTCTCATACAACAGCGTACACCCCCTTCCTCACATCCAGATGTGGTGTCTGGACAGAAGGGGCCAATATAAACAGGCCTGTTAGGTGTCCGGCGGCCCAGTTTGTCTCATTCATGGCTGTCTATCAGACGGCTGGAATCAAGCTCTAAACTCATTTCCTGTCTGAGTCATCGCAGGCCTCAGGGTGTTCAGAAAGAAGGTCTCACTGTCTCATCTTGATGCCCCATGCCACATTGCACCTCAGATTTGCCTTGATAGACAAGGAGATTTTATATTTGATTGGATTCATTCCATAGAAGGAGATGAGAGATGAAATTCTGATGATAATCTGGATTTAATGGCATCACTCAGAAATATTATCATCATTCAAAGCCACTGTATTTAACAGATTAAAATTTGAGCCACAGCAAGGTTAGATATTCAGGCAGATAGAACTGTGGTTCCTCTGACTTTAGTCTTGTGTAGGCAGGCGTTTGACTATTGATTTATAATCTGGTCCTTATTGCAGGTTTTTCTTGGCAAGATGCTCCTACTTAGACAGGAAAAGATTATCTGACATATAAAGAAACCAACTACAGTTCATTATATATTTGAGAGGTATGCTGGGTAGTAACTGATTACGTAATCAGATTCCAAAAACTGTACTGTAATTGTAATTAGATTTTATTACATTCTAAAATACTTGTAATCAGACTACAGTTACTTTTTATTTATTACTTGATTATATATTTGATTATTTTGATTGCTGTTATTTTAAAATCATTGAATACATTATGATTAAATTAGTTCACCTCAATGAAAATGCTTCATTAATTACTCACCCTCATGTTTCCAAACCCGTAAGACCTTCGTTCATCTTTGGAACACCCTATTTTTGATGTCAAATCCAATGAGCTCTCTCTGACCCTGTCTACTCGTTAGTCCATGTCAGCTTGATGTAATTAAAGACTATTATTTGAGTTTAAGTCCTCGTCAGCGTGTTCCTGTTCCTCCCTCGTGTGTGCACCGTGACACATAGACAGCAAGGGAATGCTTCTAGTGAATGGCGGCAGACTGACCTGGAAGAGAAGAAATCTTTGAATAAAGTTGTTATATTTGTTTTCTTTGCGCACAAAAAGTAGTCTCGTAACTTCAAAAAATTAAGGTTTAAGGAATTAAGGAATGACTGATATCATATGGACTTTTTTAACAATGTCGTTATTACCTTTCTGTGCTGTGCAGGGTCAAAAAGCTCTTGTATTTCATCAAAAATATCTTAATTTGTGCTCCAAACATGAACAAAGGTCTTATGGGTTTGGAGCGACGTAATTACTGAGATTTGTAAGGGTCTCCGTTTAATTATTAGCTTTACATTAAACTCACGAACCCCCTGCAATTCCTTCACAAACCGTTTGGAAAACCTTGATGTAATGTATTGTTTAATGCACTTCACGTTGTTAACAACAACAAATGGAATGTATTTTCTCTCTCTTTGTAGTTTTATATCAATATGGTACAAGATTGTCCTGTTTAAATCAATGTGATAAACGAGTCAAAAGTTATCTAAAAGTAATCTAAAGTAGTCAAATATGTGTAATGTAATAGATTACATTACTAACTACAATTTTTGTCATGTAACTTTGCAAATCCTTGTGTTTTTTTTATCCAAATCCTCATTTCAGTGCAATCATCCTCAAGTCTGTGGAATAAATCTGAAATCTGGCATACATTTTAATACAAAATGGAATAAACTGATAGATATTTTGATTTCTTGCCACTAATACAAATCTGTAGTCTGCTTCTTTGTTAACATGACTTTAATTCCTTGTGTCCTGATATGGTTTTAATTTTCTAGTCAGGAAAGTCTTTATGTGCAATATGCATCAGAAGGAACGTGAATGGAAAGACCAATTTTTAAGTGACTTAGATTTAGTTACATAATTTGTGTTTCTTCTAAAAGACTTACTTGACACAATGTTGAGGAACAATTTGTCAGCTAGTCCATCTCACTTCCAGCAGTGAAGCCTCTGTTAATCTAATGGCACACTTGCATAGTTATCGTCCTCATGCAAATCATGGTAGATGCTAGTAGGATGCAGATACGGAAGCTCACGGAGACGATGCTGATGCTTTATGCAGCTGTTGTGAGCTTAAACTTTACTCACATTATTAACCTAGATGCTGCAAGCAAGGACTAAACCAGCATGAGAAGTCAGATGCAGGCAAACCACTAATTATATGAGAAACAGCACAGGGCCTCTGCCAAAAATACTAATCTAATTTGTGAACGGGAGCATGACACAGGATGAGCTAAAAATAGGGGAATCAGGATATTTTCTCATCTGCTAAAGGAAAAGGAAGCTTTCTTTTTAAAATCATTTTCCAAATGGACTCAAGATGTCAGGGTGAAATGCATGCAATGAATAAGGCATTGTGAGGGTGCGAGGTTTCTTCTGGAGTGAGGTTTTATTGAGTTACGTGTGGAGTGGGTGAATTCAATCAACTCGGAGGTTTTGTTTGTGTTTCATTTTTAAATGTTTGAAGCACCTTAAGGAGATACGCACTGCGGATTATCAAAGGTGTCTTCTGTTTCTGTGGAGGACTGTGAAAAAAAATACTTCATGGAATATTAATACAGAACAGAGATGCAGATTGTAAAATCAGCTTTGTGGCAGGAAAGGGTCAAAACTATATTTAAGGAGTTGTGTTTGCTAAGTCAAGCATCACTACCACAATTGCTTGTAGTTAGGGTTAGTGATTTAAACAAACTCCTAACCCTAAGTACTTCAGCCGTCCCGCACCATTTGTGCTGCAGACATGAATGATATTCCATTTTATGTGGCTTGTTGTGCTATTACTTTTCCAAATACTCAGATTTATGGTTATTACCATGTGGATCATTAAAAAAATCCCTTAGACTTAGACTGAAGAAGAGACTTGAGCCATATCAAGAGAACAGATTATTGCAGAGACTTTTGATTTTGGTGATTAATATCCATATATGTTTTAATGCCCTTTATGAAAAACTCAGGACATCAACCCCCACAACCACACACAACACCTGTTTTGCACAGGTAAACAACATCTAGTTTTGCATTAAAATGTAAGAAATAATAACATATCAAACTAATGTATCATTTCTCAATGCAGCTCTCAAAATATACATTTCAGATCTATATCCTCTTTGCTGAAATTTATGCTGAAACTTTTCCTTCTGAACAACAACAAAAAAGAGTCACGATAACATGTTTTCTTTGTGTCAGATGGCTTTCCCAGACTAATGATCTGTGCAGATTCACATATGGCAGTAACAGAGTCTGGAGTATCATCACCAGAATGAGCAAAACTCCAGATCTTTTCATCAGATTTAGCAGATTTAGCGGTTAAGGCTTTTTGGGCTTGTAAACAGTTCATTGCTCGTTCTAGCCCCATAAGGGAATGGCCCATGAGCAAGTGACATTATGTATTTGATCAAGACACTAACACAAGCTAAATGCTAAATCAACATACTTCTTATGTACCTGTCCTCATGCAAAAACACCATTCTTTGCCACAGTTGTAACCCAGTGTAACTGAAATTGTTCAAAATGTAATAGTAAACACAATGAAATATCCCCCTTTTCCCATCTTGCTCAAAAACACAGACATTATACGTACATAATAATATTTCAGCATTGTTACTCTCCCCATTAAGTCTCATGCAAAGCATGCCGGAAATTACAATTTCAGTTATGTCATCATACCTGAATCATTTTCAAGTAAACATTTTAGAGAATTACATTAACTGGAAGCAAAGAAATAAAGTTTAGAAGAGAAACACAATTTTGTTGTGTAGATCACAAATAACAGGATTGAGTAAAACAGACAAACACTTTATTTGGTCACACTTTATTTTAAGGTCCAATTCTCTCTATTAACAAACCATTAATTATGACTTTTGTCTCAATAAATTCCTAATTTGCTGCTTATTAATAGTTAGTAAGGTAGTTGTTAAGTTTAGGTATTGGGTAGGATTAGGGATGTTGAATATGGTCATGTAGAATATGTGCTTTATAAGAACTAATAAACAACCAGTATGTTAACAATAAGCATGCTAATAAGCAACTAATATAGTGAGAGTTGGTCCCTATACTAAAGTGTTACCAAAAATTGTAATTAAAATTGTAATTGTAATTAAACAAAATTGTTAATTTTATCTTATGTTATTTATTTATTTATTTTTATAGAGACCATTATTTGCTTTTAGACAAACAGAACAAAGATTTTCAGTCAGACCAAAAAATGCATTTTAAATAAATGACATGGCAATTTCATAGTTATTTCGCCTCTTTGTTTGTTTGTTTAGTGAGTTCATGGTGCAGTCCTGGAAACAAACTTAACTTGTCCTTGTTTTGTGGCTATAAATAAAGTTTGTGACTCATCACTGAAACCAGCTCAGATTCAGGTGCCACTCCCAACTGAGTGTAAACAGTCCCATTGTGTCAAGTTATAATGATGATATCAAACTGTAGCGAACAATTGTGTCAGTATGAGTAAAGAAAGTAATGAGGTCGCATCACAATTAACAATAACAAACATAATTTCAGCTACAGTGACTACGTACAGTACAATAACAGAAAACATTCCCAAGTTTTGCTTCCCCAGCAAAACTTGACCATATTTTGCTATAGTTGTCAGTGTGTTTTTTAACATTTTGCTATGTGTTTGTTAGGGTGTTGTGGGAGGTTGCCAGAGTGTATTGCTGTATTACTACAGTTGCTGTAAAGTTTGCTGAACGTTGTTACATGTCACTGTGCGATTGCTGGGATATTCTAGGTGGTTGCTTGGCTATTATACAGTAGACGGTTGTTAGGACATTGCTAGGGGTGCTAAAAATTGATACTTCCTTAAACAGCATTAAATCTAAATACAAAGCAGATTGTCTTAAAACTTAATAACCATGTACTGTCTCCATTTACTGCCTCATGCAACATTTTAACAAACTCAACTCACACTTCCTGATGAAACTTGACCTTGGTGAATTTATGGTGAGTTTTACCATCAAGCTGAACACTCATGATGATTGAATGCACCAGAGACGGATGTCGTTTCAGAGCAGAGGTGGCTGAACTGGTTTTACCTGAACAGTTGGTCTGTATAAGTATGCAAACTATGTGTATAGTGTGTTTTGAGAGCAGCGTGTGTGGAATAAACGCAGTCTAGCTGACACATCGTGCCTGTATCTGAGTACTTCAGTTTCCCTGGGGAAATCATTCTTCTGACAGTTTCCAATGTGGTCCGCTTTGAGGAATGACTACTATGCCAGATATGGGCAGAGAGTGATGGTACGTACCGCATATATTGTGAGATTTAAGATGGAAGACGTTGTGCTGTGTACTTACAGAGACAGAAGTATGCTTTTTGTGGAAATGTGAGGTGTAAGTGGGTTACAGCATGATAAGGCAGCTCTGTGTTTGTGTGGTTGCTATTGTTACGTGCTGTAAGTCATCCAATCTGCACTGCAGACGGGCAGAGACATCCTCTCTATTGTCCCGAGGCAGTCCTGGACAATATCAGGATGTCTATCTAAGACTTTTCTTCATTAGATGTTCCCAGTCTCAAAGGACATAGAGCTTGTGATCTGAACATTTCTCTTTAAAGCTGAACTGTCTTTTTTGTATCCCTGCAGAAGCAACTATAAGTAACCCATTGGTAGGTTGATTCTGTAAAACTTGTAAACACTAGCTATGTTTCCATCCAACGATTTGAATTAAACTTGCGTGCAAAACTGGAATATCGCATAAAACATTTGCGAATAAAGCACCGTTTCCAAAATCGTCACTTCCTGGTAAACTGGCACTAAATATCACTAAGAAAACTAGGAGAAGCCACTGAATATAATAATTTTCATATATGATAAATTACTTGTGCCTCAGAGTGAACAGACGAAACACAATAAATGCAGTCATTGCTTTCGGAGGTGGATGCCAGCTGTTTGGGAACGCAGTCGTGTAAGACAATTATACAGAAATACTTTGACGACAGACTTTGCTCAGGCTTTTCATGATGAGCAAAACAACATATATAGATAGATGCTGTGAACGACATCGGTCCGCTGCTAGTCAAGTTATCCCGTCTCAAAGCGCAAAGTCACATGACTTTTTCAATGCGCATGGAGGAATTTATTCGGTAAATGTGTTTCCATCATAGTTTATGCACAATTCTTCATTTTTTAAAAAGTTTATCCTACTCAAATGTGCGCATACATTTTTTATGTGCATTTTGAGAATTTATGCGCATCTTGGCATTTCCATCCAGCATTTTTTTATGTGATTTTCCAAAAAGGTGGATGGAAACAGCTACTGTGACATGAATGTTGGGTGTAACTGAGTGTGGCGGCTCTTGTAGAAAGTGTTTTTGTGCTTGGATTTGAGGAGAGCACAGCATTACGCAAGCTTTAAGCAGCCTTAGCAGTCACAAGACGGCTAATATCTGAGTCTGGATGCGAGGGGGATTCTTGAGCGAGGTTTAGATTAATCTGTGGACTGGTGAATTGGTTCACCTTTTGATCCCTTGTTGGAGGTGTTGTTCATGAGAGGCAGGGAATGAAATGGTTGATGGGAATGAGGTTTATTCATATGTAGATCTGTCCTGTATCCATACACTGCTGATGCTGTGTATGTAGGAACCAAGTCACATTGATCTAGTGAATATAACAGAAAGGTGTAGATCATATGAGTGGTGTTTGCCAATCCAACAGTCTCCACCATGGTGCTAGAGTATTGTGGAAGCCCTTTTCCACCACTAAATAAAAAATTAAAAAGGTGGTTGTGACCTTTTTAATCTCACAATTCAGATTTTTTTTCTCACAATTGTGAGTTTACATCATGCGATTCTGAAAAAAAAGTCAGAAAGATGTAAACTCGCAATTGTGAGAAAAAAAAAACAGAATTGTGACAGGTTTGCAAAACTACTTGTTTGTAGAGCTGCCCAAAAATTATATGTGTGGTTATATATCAATATGACTATAAAATAATAATAATAATAAAATTATTATTATGATTATTAAAATATTCAGTATTAAAATATAAAACAAAATAAGAAAAATTACAGTTATAATAACACTAATTTACTGTAAAATAAAAAAAACATTATTTTATTTTATTTTACAGTGCCACTAAAATCACAGTAACCAAATAAAATGTACCTATATAGAGCTTTTCACAATAATCATAGTTAATATTTATAATATCTAAATGCTTTATAGTTGCACTAAGCAGATTAAATCTGTACTGAGTATACTGAATGTATGTGGATCAAGTTGGAATTATATACAAATTGATTTAAAGAGCTCTGTTATAATATACTTTACATTTTGCTGCAATATAAACAATCACAAACCTGAGATTGGCTATATATATATATATATATATATATATATATATATACAGTATATACATTTTGTGAGTGTGCTGTATGCAGATCTGGTTGGTTGTACTATATATCCAACTTTTAATATATTGTTGGGCAATAATATAGCCAAGCAAGCAGCTGCCTTGACATCCTTTCGTCATCCGTTCCTATCAATATGCTTGTTACGGATGCGAAAATGCAGAAAATGATCCAAATTTTTTATGACGGACAGATGTTTCAGAGGAAGTGTGTGAACATGATTGACACAACGTGAGGTCGTATTTATTTTTTAACTTGCGAAAAAGTCGGACGAGAATTTCGGACTCAGTGTGCAATGACCTTAAATCTCTTCATTTTCAAACATTAAACCATCAGGCTTTTATTTATAAAACTACAGGGAATTGTTATAGTTTCTCCTTTGCTGGCAACAGGTTTATAAATATTTCTTATTACAAATTTGGTGAAACGGGTGGTGCACATTGCATTTTCAATTGTACTTTATAAGCGACCCAAACTCAAAGGAGGTGGAGCAGCATTTACTGCAAACTTAACCGCTCTGAGACACTGTTCATCATATCGGCATATTGAATTTATTTCAATTTATTTGGTTGTCAGAATGTCTGCCAGCAAAACCACAAGTCAATCAAACATAGAAAATTATTTGAGTTCCACTCACATTGGTAGCGTGCAGTGTATCATGCAAATTTTTAATAATTAGGGTTAGGAGTTAGTTGAAATGAGTAAACACCACTAATAAGTGCAGGTCTTAATGATGCACTGGCTGTATTGTGCTTGAACTGACATATAAAATGGTATTTAAATTCACACACTTGACACGCCAACGTCACAATAAAGAAAGCACATTGTTTGGCACGCAAGTTTCCTTTTCCCCTTGTTGGGTTATAGGTCATGTTTAATGCATTAGAGCCACAGTGATATCAAATTACCCTGTGCTTCCTGTGTGTGCGTGCTCACTAACACACAGTGGGGGTTTGTCACCGAGTCCAATAGGCCAACAATCGAAGACATTTGCCTCTTTTATTCCAGCATGGGAATTCTCTCAGATGATGTAGGATTTCTGTGCTGTAGACGTAGGTTTGCCTGTGGGGGATCACTCAATAAATGCTGCTTTATGCATGCAGTCAAAGAGAACCCAGAAACCATTGTGTGCAGCAGGACGTGGTTAGTGTCATCATTTTTGTCTTTATGGAAAACATTCATTGTTTCCATGAACCCTTGTTTTCTGAGTTCGCCGTAGCCGCAGTCACCCCACTATAGACGTCCCAGGCCATCAGAAAGCTTTGAACTAATGTTCAGTATCTTTTCATGTTTTTTTGGCCTAGAAAGGGTTTTAGCAATTGACAACTGAATGTGAAGTGAAAATGGGAGATGAAATTCAAAGCAGCTTAGTGGAGTGATGCAGATGGGATTTCTCTTCCCAAGCAATGGATACAGGAAGCTGGCAGAGAGCAGGCGAGCGCTACAATCTGCTCCAGCAGAAATACTGAAGTGACCTACTTCCTCTGGCTGCTGAATGAATCTCAACCATCTTCACGCAGAATCTGAGGAGCCTGAAGATGAGGAATCTGAGCCAGAATCTGAGGAGCCTGAACACTCAAACACTGCTGGTGTACGCTTTCACACATTTTCTGTTTTAATATTTTTTGTCCAAATGATATTCTTTAGATTTAACCAATATTTCGTCATGTCATGTTCATTCATTTTAGTCTGTTGCCAGACTGGAATGGCATATAATTGCAGTTGACAATAATGTACTCACTGAACATGAAAATCAGACATATAAAATAGTACCCTAAAGCTTATTTTTCATGTATTAGAGACTGCTATTAATTGCCAGTGTTTCAGAGACTGGTTGAGTTTATCTGTGCTTTCATTTCATTGCAAATGTAGTGGATCTATCTGATTAATTTCATATATATTGTATGCATTTGAGCAGTGTTGGGAGTAACGCATTAGAAGTAACACGAGTTACATAATCAGATTACTTTTTTCAAGTGACTAGTAAAGTAGTGCATTACTTTTAAATTTAAAGCAACATATCTGAGTTACGTTTTTCAAGCATGTAACGCAAGTTAATTTGTTTTCCAATTTATTCACTGACAGCTCTCCTGTCCCTGTGTTGAGAGAAATTGGGAGTGTGGGAGGCTTATTAATTTCACTTTTGTTGTGAAAGGGCCTTTACAGTTGCCAAAAATATAACTTTTTTTTGTTATTAAATATTAATAAGCAAGCCCAGCTAAGGTGACAAAAAGTAACACAAAAGTCATGTAATGCATTACTTTCCATAAAAAGTAACTAACACAATTACTTACTTTTTAATGGAGTAGCACAATAATGTAATGTATTGCTTTAAAAAGTAACTTTCCCCAATACTGCATTTCTGAAAACTTTCTTAACTGAATCTGGGCCCCCTTTTTAAAACATACTGTTTGTATTTATCAGAAATTTTGTTGACTAGAATAACAATGAACACAGCTCCATCTGAAAGACCTGTTTACTCGTTTATTGTGGTTTATTTATAGTATCCAATTCCCTGTGAAAGCATTTAAAAGGGAGACATGGTCTGTCTGCTGCTAATTACAGAAATATACGGAAGTCATCACTGACATACACAATGAAGAGATTTTACCAGATGCACAGTATTCAAGTTTAAGGTTCATGGCTGTTGTTATTTCTAGCTCACAGTCTTGGCAGCACACCCATAGACCATTCATGGACTACTTGATGTATTTTAAATGCTTAAATGGTAAGATGTTGCTAAAATTGCAACCTCCAATTTGATTGGCTTGTACTATACTATTTCCAGATCACCTACTACTTCCACCGTGATTCTGTAGTGCAAATCCAAAGGACACTTCACTATAGTTGTGAATGGAAGGGAAGTGACATGAAAATGCCAATACAGAACATACTTTTTAACAATCACAAAGTAGGTTCACACGTAACACCTTTGACAGTATATGATATTGGACGCAGGTAAAGTCAGATACAGGTGGCTTCAATGAATGCTTCTGAACTAGTCACTGGGTTTTATGAAGTTTTTGAACTTCACATCTTTAAAAACAAATGGGAATATACAGGTGTTCTCAATGTTATAAAACTGCCATGCCGTTGGTCACTTTACATGTCTAAGTGGGATGTTTTTGGCAGGGGTGTAACAACTATTTATATTTATCTTTCTCCCCCATTTTATTTTGTCCAACTAACTCTCCCACTTTTTGAGAAACAATCATATCATAAAAGTTTTGATTTGCATGGTCATAGTGTAAAAAGAAATACAAATACAACACAAAACAACCACTTAAAGACCTCTCTGTCAATGGAAACAGCTGCAGTGGGCTAAAAGAATCAAAGAATCAAATCAAAACCTCTTTCAAAGAAAGTCTGTTCACTCGGCAGCCATATTTGCAATGGCTCCAGACAGCTATTTTGGGCATCCAAGACCAAATATCTGCTTGAATGGGGAAATCCTGATAATTTAAATAAATAAATGATAAATTATTACATATTTCAAATAAGCAACAAAATCTGACATGAACTGCCCCATAAACATTTGTTATGCTTAAATAACAATAAAAAAAATTATATTTTAAGCTGAATGCACATGTGTAGTACCAAATGTGCGTCTCAGGACACTGACTGTTCTTATGGCAGCCACAGCTTCTAACAGCAGCTGCAGTGACTTTACCAACTGGCGATTGGCTCTTTTGTTTAGAATGTGAGAATTATTCCACCATATTGCATGTTGAGTTTTTCTCCCATTCATAAGTAATGTGAATTTTTGTATATCGAAAGTATTTGAAAGAATGCAGAAGCTGTTAGCTTCTGGGAATTGGAGAATTCGACTTCCTTAATGAAGCTTTAGAACAAAAAAACAACAGAAACCATCACAGAAATTCTAATGGTTTCCACTACAAATATCAAACATTACAAACCATCAACTATTAACCATTAAAACCATTAAAAAATGGTTTCCTGTAGTGTGTTTTGGGCCATATTCCATTAGGATTTAGTGGTTTTAACAAGCCACCAATAGAAGGTGACAAATCACCAAAGACTGTTACAGTTTTCATTAAAACCAATACAATTCCCATTATAATCAGTAAAACCATTACAAATTCTGTGATGGTTCCTATTGTTTGATTCACTTTTCTGCCAAGTTTAGATCTAAACATGATCAAACTCACCTACCTGTAAATGTCTAGTAATCCTCCTGAAGAACTTGATTAGCTGGTTCAGGTGTGTTTGATTACTGTTGGAGCTAAACTGTGCAGGAAAGTAGACCTCGAAGGAACCTGCTTGAGATTGTGCCCCCCCTCACTTCTTCAGATTGTTCATATGACCCTGGCTCTTTTTATGGCTATACTCATCAGAAGTCTGAGAAGAATATTTATGGAGGATCTCTCATTTTATGGCAAAGAATGTCTCAATTCATATAGAGTCCGGAGATACTATGACTGGAGTTTGAATGCTGAGGGAAACAGCTGACCCACTTTATTGCTGATTTGCATATGTTATGCTCATCTGCTCTTCAATGTTAAGATGACCACTGCTCATATAAACACATGTTTACAGGTGTCCTACCCTTGTGTTTTGTTACAGTCCCTGAAGATCTGTCCTTAGAGGAGAGAGACGAGCTGTCCAACATACGACGCAGGAAAAAAGAACTGCTGGATGACATTGAGGTGAGAATGTAGTCGAAAGAAAGAGAATTTGATGATGGAATTAATAAATAATAATAGTTAATTTTATATTAGATTAAATAAGTATTAAATTAATTGTATTATCCTTTGCTTTTCGTAATTCCTCTATAGTTAGTTGGCATTGCGTTCTGAACATAACCTTTATTTTTCTTCATTGAATGCAACATAAAAAGCACCTTGTTTGGTCTTCTCTGGTTAAATAGCTTTAGAACATTGTAAAATGCATTTGGCAGACAGTTTCATCCAAAGAAACTTACATTGTATTCAAGTTCCACATTTTTTCGTGGGAATCGAACCCATGACCTTGGTGTTGTTAGTAGAATGGTGCATTATTTGGGTTACAGGAGTGTCGTATAGAGTTTACTGTTTGATGTGAGTCTCTGTTTTACAGCGGCTGAAGTTTGAGATCGCTGAGGTGATGACGGAAATCGAGCAGCTCACGTGTGTGGGCGAGAGGTGAGTTATGAGAGATTGAAATGTTTCCTTTTCATTACTGTCCAACTGAAGCTCATTTATATTTGCACCTGTCTCTCTTTTGTCTGAGTGTCCTCACTGATCTGTCCTCTTCTAAACATTCATTAAGCGCTCTATTCACAATGTGTCGTCTGGTTGAAAGGTCATCACCGCTCACACACCTGAGGAGAGGACATGTGTGCTGTGTGTGCTTATGTGTTTTATTGTGCTTACAGGAATATGGATTGACTCAGTGTCAGGAAATGGATTTTGAATATCCATTATTCAATAACTCAAAATGTTTAGAGTTTCGTTTTTAGTTTAAGGCATCATAAGGAATATATTTTGTTTGTTGATTTTATTAGATAAAAAGTGATAAAAGGTGATGAGTACATTTAAACACATGTCCATGTTTATGACATTGATACTTATTGGTTGTTCATAAACTTAGATAATATAGGATAGATGTTGTTAGGTAAGTGTATATTTTCCCTGAACAAACTCCTTATTTGCTGCTTATTAATAGTTAGTAAGGTAGTTGTTAAGTTTATGTATGGGATAGGATTAAGGGATCTAAAATATGATCATGCATTACAGAATAAGACATTAATATAAGTACTAATGAATAGCCAATATGCTAATGTGTATGCTAATAAGCAACTAGTTAATAGTGAGAATTGGTCCTTAAAGTAAAGTGTTAATTTTTTTTTTTACTTAAAGATTGGTCTTAAGACAAAATGTATTTACTCTAAAGAAAGATAGAGCCTTTGACGTGTTTTTCATTGAGTTTCATTGAGTCAAGAAACGCCATACAGTCAATAACACCAAAGCCTGTCACTTTCTTTTGAAAAAATAAAATTTCTTAAGAAATATTTGAGAACTTTTTAAGAATTTCTCAAGAATTACACATAGGAACATTCTTATGAAGTTCTTGGAATTTATCTTAAGAAATGTCTTTTGTGAATCTGGCCCAAGAAGAACTTATGATAAGAGTAAAACTGGTAAAGTACAGTATGTAAAACCGATGCTGTGTAGCACCTGCTGCTCTGCAGATCCTTGTGAAGGATGCGGGATTCGATACTAATGGCTGAGCTTTGTATTTAGCGATATGACAGATCATTTCAGCCTAATCGTGAGCAGCTGATTTTAGTGCAGATTGTTTAATGAATATGTCACAATGTAACGCAGCTTTGCAAAAAGGCTGTTATTGAAGAATGCAGCTGTTAAATCTATATTTGACACATCATCAAACCCACAACACATAAGTAGACTATTTTCACATTTTCTGCACCATTTTTTTCTGGGAAAATCAGCTGAATTCTGTGGACTTTAAGCATGCAAAACTGTGCTAAACAAAGCTAAAAGTACTGCACTCTTATTGGTAGCTAAATATTTTAAACTGTACCTAAGCATTTCATAAACAAAGATGTAAGTGTGAGGGATATGGTGAACTTTGTGAATGAAGGTCATTTTGTGTGCACAGATGGTGTTTACATAGACTTCTTAAATGCACAGCAGTAAAACAGACGTGTAACAGTCAGAGTTGAAAAATGTCATTAAATGTTATTTAAGATTATTATAAGTGGACCTCACTGGGAAATTAAAATGAGAGAAAAATATAACAAGACAAGTCAAATCAACAACTATTTGTGACCATAAGCACAGGACTGTTAGTTATAAAAGTGTGGTTGTTGTTTTGAACTGAATTTACTCCATACTTTGTATCTGCAGGCAAATCATACAAGAGGTTCTTTGTCTGCCTTCGTTCTTATTAGGGGATATTTGTTAAGACATATTTACTTCCATTTGCAGCAAAACAACACAGAGAAACAAACAAATTGCAATGGGAAGAAAGAAATTCAACATGGACCCCAAAAAAGTAAGTTTCATTTTATTGTCTATCCTACAATGACCCAGATATTTGAAAATCTTCACAGATGTCAAATATTTTAATGTTTTTAAAGCCCTTAACCTTTACTTTATAGTATTTGTACTGAGCGATCAACATTGTGACATTTTCCCACATTGTATTAAATTTGGAAATTTTCCATATAATTTCCCTGACATTTATAGGGTTGATCCTAAAATCCTTTTTAAAATAAAATTCCTTGTAGGGGATCCAGTTTCTGCTGGAGAACGACCTCCTGCAACAGACCCCTGAAGACATCGCTCAGTTCCTCTATAAAGGCGAAGGCTTGAACAAAACTGTTATCGGGGATTACTTGGGGGAACGGTAACCCTTTACTTCATTCCTGTAGTTTTTTACCCTTGTTTATTCAGTGTATGTCAGTCACGCTGTGAGAGATATGTGCCTGATTCATTACACAAATCCTCCGGAAATTGATTGTCTGGGTTTAGAGAGCAAAGCAGCAGCAGTGAAACGCAACATGTGTGCCTCTGAGGGAAATGGACCACCTCTTGGGATGTGACTTGTCAAAACAGGATTTCTTGAAGCATAGCTATAGATACAAACAGACGAAGTGGCCCACAAATGCTGCTGAACATCTTGAAGGATCTTAAAAATCTACTTTTTTTAAAGACAAGCAATCGATCTTGCTTTGCAGAAAGTAACCATTTCTCCTGTGTGTGGTTGTTGTTTTCTCGTAGGGATGAATTCAACCTCAAAGTGCTCCAGGCTTTTGTAGAGCTCCATGAATTTGCCGACCTCAACCTCGTTCAGGCTCTGAGGTGGGAGAAGCTTCTCATTCTTCCCCAAAAACTGCATGCATTATCCCAGTAATACAATAATGAACTGGTTTCTACTTCAAAATCATAACACTCTAAAAATAAAGGTGCTTCACGATGCCATAGAAGAACCTTTTTTGTCTAAAGAACCTTTAATATCTGAAGAACCTTTCTGTTTCACAAAAGGTTCTTTGTGGCGAAAGAAGGTTCTTCAGATTATAGAAAGAGATGGTTCTTTAAAGAACCTTTGACTGAATGGCATCGCTGTGAAGAACCTTTTAAGCACCTTTATTTTTAAGAGTGAAGATCAGATTATTACTTTTTAATGATATAAATTTGGTCACACTTTATTTTAAGGTCCAATTCTCGCCATTAACAAACCATTAACTATGCCTTTGCCTCAGTAAACTCTTAATTTGCTGTTTATTAATAGTTAGTAAGGTAGTTGTTAAGTTTAGTTATCGGGTAGGATTAGGGATGTAGAATATGGTCATGCATATGTGCTTTATAAGTACTAATAAACAGCCAAAATGCTAGTAATCTGCATGCTAATAAGCAACTAGTTAATAGTGAGAATTGGTCCCGACTCCCTATACTAAAGTGTTACCATAATTTTTTATTATATATATATATATATATATATATATATGTTATTTTTATTTTTATTATTATTATTTTTTTCATTGTGTCATTGTCATGACAATTAAAAAAAATGTAATGTCTAAATATTGATCACTGTAATATAAAAGAAATTGTGAATAAATTATATTGTAAAGTATTTATATATAATGGTACTATTTATGCCTCTACCATTCTGATTTGGGGAAAAGCATTATTATGATTAAAAATACAATAAAACATTTTTTTGATTTTGTATAAATGTGACATGGGCTTGTTTAGATTCACTCATGAATATTTTATGATGGATTTGCTCTCTCCACACAGGCAGTTTCTCTGGAGTTTCAGACTTCCTGGTGAGGCCCAGAAGATTGACAGAATGATGGAAGCGTTTGCGTCCCGGTACTGCCAGTGCAACCCGGGAGTCTTTCAGTCCACAGGTCAGACATGTGCAAAACAGCCAGTGTCCATACTAATACAAACCTTCCTTCTGTCCTGACTCATTTCATAGAGAGATGTTTGTCAAAATAAACATCAGGTCCAAAACATGCTCAGTCAAATATGCATGTTTTTCCTTAGGTTTATCTTATAAATCTCAAGTCTGCAGAAAAACACATGCCATCTTCCATCTGATCACAGCTGATAGATTATGAATGTTATACTGAAAGGAATGGTTGGTTTGATGGAGGTAGTGTTATGTCTGTTAGTGCCGCACAGACTCACAGGTTAAACGCCCCGTCATCAGGCTGAGTTTAATGCTGGATGTGAATACTGGCGGAACAGACACTTGTTTAATGTCACTTGTTAGAGTTAAGAGCTCATGTCATGATGTGTTTAGAGAGTAAACAGTGACTGGTGTACTGAAGCTGTAAGAGAACAGCTCAGTCTGGCAGTGAAATCCCACCCACATACTCACCACACTAGTGACTCACACCCACGCTTATGTCAGGGTTTGGCTCTAAAGTAATACTAAGAGTTTTTGGACTGACTTAAATGTTCAGAATATTAGGATGAAGGAAGATTTGGTAACACTTTAGTATAGGGACCAATTCTCACTATTAACTAGTTGCTTATTAACGTGCATATTACTAGCATATAGGCTGTTTATTAGTACTTATAAAGCACATATTCATGACCATATTCTACATCCCTAATCCTAGCCTGTGGTCGTTCCCAATAACTAAACTTAAGTGCAATGAGATGAAGAGAGGTGTAAACTACCTTAACATTTGTAGAGGTTTGATTGTGTTTATTAATAAGTAGAAACGACAAGCAAATTGGATTTTTCTGAGTGAGGCAAAAAGGTCTTTGCAATGTGCTCTTTGAAGGTTTCAAAGTAGTAAATGGTTTGTTAATAGTAAGAATTTGACCTTAAAATTAAGTGTGACCAAAGATTTTATTTATGCAAATTTTCTTAATGACAAGCCTTTAAATTTAAAATAACAGTTTTCCATTTTAATATATTTTAATATTTAATTTATTTCTGTGATGGCAAAGCTGACTTTTCAGCATCATTACTCCAGTCTTCAGTGCCACATGATCCTTCACGATCCTTGCTCAATTATTAACATTTCTTATTATTATCAATGTTGAAAACAGTTTTGTTTTTATGCTTACTTTTTTGTGGAAACTGCCTGGAGTCAATAAAAAGAAAGAAAGAAAGAAACTTTTATTCAACAAGGAAATTAAATTAAGCAAACATGATGACAAAGACATTTATAAAGTTACAAAAGATTTCTGTTTCAAATAAATGCTGTTCACTGAACTTTCTTCAGAGAATGCTGAAAAAAAATATTACAGTTTCCACAGCAAAACCTGCATTCAACAGTAATAAGAACCATTATTAATAACTGAGTAGAAATCAGAATATTAGAATGATTTCTGAAGGATCATGTGGCACTGAAGACTGGAGTAATAATGCTGAAATTTCAGCTTTAAATCACAGAAATAAATTCTATTCTAAATTCTATTAATTTTAAAATAGTTTAAAATAGAAAACAGTTATTACAATATTACTGTTTTTGTTGTATTTTTGATCAAACAAATGTAGCCTTGGTGAACATAAGAGACTTCTTTCAAAAACATAAAAATTCTTAAAGATTTCAAACCTTTGACCATTAGTATATAAAAAAAATTTTTTTTTAATATTGTTGTATATTTACAGTAAAATACTTATAAGTCAAATACTAATAGTCAATATATTATTATTAGCATCTTAATAGAAGAACACTATTATTATTTGCTCTTTATGGAGTGAAGGGCTGCAACGGACATAGATTTGTTTTTGTTTATTTTGTTTTTTACAGATGTGTCAGATATTTGAGGCAAAAAATGTGTGATATTGTAGTATTGTAGTCAAGGTAGTTACTGAGTTTTGTATCTGTTTTTTTGTCTTTGCAGACACATGTTATGTCCTGTCCTTTGCCATTATTATGTTAAACACAAGCCTTCACAATCCTAACGTCCGGGACAAACCCGCCGTAGAGCGTTTCATCTCCATGAACAGAGGCATTAATGAAGGAGGAGACCTGCCAGAGGAGCTGCTCCGGGTAACAGCTGCTAACTGGATCTCTGATCGCTAAGCCATTAATGATGAATGATATAACAAAACATAACAGATAAACTAGCTGAAGTAAGAATTTCTTCCCTCTGCTGGAAAAGCCCAGTTTGGATGCCAAGCACTAACTGCAAGAACTTTATTTACTATCCTCTTTCTTCTTCCTCTCTCACTTTCCATATGACTGACTTTAAACCTCTGATCTGATCATTATTAATACAGCAACGTGTGAATGTACTCATCTGCATACATTAAGAGCACTAATGTCCCTTCTCTCTCTTGCAGAACCTGTACGAGAGCATCAAGAGCGAGCCCTTCAAAATCCCTGAAGATGATGGCAACGACCTCACACACACATTCTTCAACCCGGACCGAGAGGGCTGGCTGCTCAAGTTAGGTCAGAACCAGACTCTTTCAGCTCCTTTGGCTGATATTTTCTGCAGAGATGTGGTTTTTCACTGCGGTCTGTTGGAGCCTGTAGGTGGTGTCAGGGAAAGCTGTGAACACAGTGCTGCTCATTATCATCCTAATGGGTTTTTCACATCACTGCAAGGGATTCCTTCAGCAGAAGTACGCCGTCTCATAGGGACAGAGAGCCTGACACATGGAGTTACAGCCACTCATGAAAAGTGTGCAGTTTAGTAGGGAAACATATTGTGGGGAGACAAGAATAGGATGAAAGCAGAAGTATCAAGCAGAATGCAGTGTACTTTCTTGCTGTTACTATTGAATTTGCTTTTTAAACATCAGCTCTCACAGACAGGGTTTGTAAATTATGAGGTCCTGGAATGGGCTTCTGTTGGATCTGGCAAGGGAGGAAGGGACACATAATTAAGAAAAAAAAAGATGTGTAACACCCAATTGAAACTTTAAGTAAGCGGAATGTAAAATACTGAAACACTGTTCACAAACTATTTTACTTTATAATCTGATGTAAAATGGATTTGTTATCATATACATATCATGGATTTGTTTGGTTATAATAATGTTTTCTAATTTGAGTGGTACGGGTAGGTTTTTGCGGGAAATTTGAACATGGCACTGCGTCATTACGTCACGTCTGTAAACATAAAGAAGTTTTCCCAGCTAGTAGGCTATCGCACGTGAGGATCCTGCAGGTGGCGGATCATTTATAGCCTTATCTCACAGCAGCTAGAATAATTAAATGTATCATTTTGATGGCGGATTGTGATAAAGAAAGGATTATGTGTTTATGAAACACATGTGAATGAAATTAAATTATATTCCAGTTTTAAATGTGCTTCTGATTACAGAAAGCCTGGGATTACACAAGATTTGTATTCTAAAGAAAACCATTTCGAAGGGAGCATAGTTTGCTTTTGGGGGTTAAAATAATTTCTTAATATGAAATTCGAATGGTATGACAATTAGATTAGAATGTACAGAAATTGAAATCTACACGCTAATACACACTATACTCATTGTCACGCAATGCTGATGTTGTTACATTAATAATTTGAGAATAAAGTAGAACAATAATAATAATTTGCACGGTTTGATGTGATATGAGCTAACCGATCGTTAGATTTAATCACCATTGGTAGCGCGATTTATTGTAATGCTTTTTTCCTCAGTTGGGCAGAACAAACAGGGCAGACTTGTTACTTACTTGTTCAGATGACAATATACGGTGAAAATTCTTATTTGGGTCATATATTCCATAACGTAGGCTAGAATCTGTGATTGCGAAGTACAGTAAACATCCACACCGGTGCGGTGACTGAGAGACTGACACACATACTCCTCAAAACATTAGATTCATCTGCGCTGGAGCCATGCACAGCCCACGCAAGCAAGATAATTCCACACACAGCTGCAATTCCAGGTTTTCAAACATAGATGGCGACAAAGAGGCAAAACTTACGGACTGCAGATTTAAGTTTAGGGATTCTCACCATTAACTTACTATTAACTAGTGTTGTCACGGTACCAAAATTTCAGTATTCTGTACCGATACCAGTGAAAATCCAGTTCTCGGTACCAATTTCGGTACCAAAGCAAAACACAAAAACATGCTAATTAAAAACACACTATTTTTATTAATAAAGTCAAACAAAAATAAAATGTACAAAAATCACTGCCATTCTTTATACTTATTTAAAATTGTGTTTCAAGCTTTTCCGCAAGTAATAAAAGTATGAAGAACAGTAAACAAGTTCCACCCAAATTTAATTTGTCTTTTAATTAATGAAATTTAAACACATTTAATTTTTTTGGTAAATAAAGGGGATTTACTATTAAAATTTAAATATGGAAGAAATATTGTGTGATTATTTCTTTAAAAATAAAGATTTATTAATTTTGTCAACAGTAGTAATAGGATCACATACATTCTACTAAATAATAGTAATATATTTCTGGCACAATGTCTTTAAGATAAACTTTTATTTTGCCGGGTTGCCGGGAATACCTTTACATTTCTGTGTGTAGCTATATGATATGACGCTGATTTTACTCAAATCAAATGGTAAAATGATCGTGAAGTGACTCTCAGAGCAGTTCTGGAGATGTAGTTCATGTATTTATGTCTTCATTGAGACGGCAGATGCTGAAATCTCCGCGTGCGTCAGGCGCACTTCAGTGTATGTAGTAAAAAAATTCATTCATTCATTCACACAGAGACTCGCAGAACATGCAGGATTCATATTCGACTTTTGCGGCTTAATATTTACAGATACTAGTCCATGTCGCGATTTGATTTAAGTGTAATGACCTACTTTTGATTAATTCATCCAAACTTTGACAAATTTCATGACATTCCGTGCTAAACTGTAAATTCTGTTTTTATAACTGGATTCCGAGATTCCATCCGCGTATTCTGCATCACGGAAATCATAGGGCCATACGCATCAAGAACCGAGTTGACCGGGTACTCGGTACCACCGGTACTTAAAAAAACCTGGTGGTACCGTGACGTTTTCATTTTTTTAATACCGACTTGGTACCGAAGTACCGGGTCTTTTGACAACACTACTATTAACTATATTTTTTTCCTCAATAAACTCTTAAAAAACTGCTTATTAATAGTTAGGAAGGTAGTTGTTAAGTTTAGGTATGGGGTTGGATTAAGGGATCTAAAATATGGTCATTAACATGTGCTTTATAACTACTAATATACAGTCAATATGCTAGAAATGTGCAACTAGTTAATAGTGAGAATTGGTCCCTAGTGTTATTTCAAAATCATTTCAGTTAAACCCACCTCTAAATGGAAAACAAAATTATGACTGGTCACTTGACTTGTTATTTAGATTTTTTTATAGTGTGCAGCTGTTGAATAAGCTCCAGTGTGGACCAGACTTTATGCTGATAGTTCAATGTCTGGCTATACAAGCCAGATCTGGATGCACAAATGAAACCCTGTAGTAGGGGATTGTCCATACAGAAGGTGTTTTGTAGTTGCTGTGTTTCATTTGTACGTGTCTCTTTTATTTGTCTGTCGAGCATCAAATGACACGTGTTTGTGTGTTTCTGATGTCCCGTCTCCCATCTCCTAACATTATGTGTGTCATTTCTGTCCTAAATGTGTATTTGTATGTGTTGTGGTGGTGCTTTGTTTCTCATGTATTGATGTTGAACATTACTTCTTGTTTTCCTTACACACTTTGCCCTTTGACCCCTGCCCTCATTTTCTGTCCTGTGACTGGCTGTCTCTACAGGAGGTACGTAACCAGGACAGCTCGATCCCATCATTCCCTCATCTCAACCTCTGGCGCCTCTTTTCATCTCCTGTAACCTTCATTTTATCCTTTCCTGACTGTCATTCAAGGCCTTCCTACTTCCTGTCTGTAGGGATATGTATATTGTTAGGTTGCTCTTCTCTGACTGGCTGCTGCTGGGGTCAAAGGTCAGTTTAGTGCATATGGTCTGATTTAGCGTCACACCTCAGCTGTATTGTTTGGCTCGGGACACACAAATTCCTTGTTTATTATGTAATGTCCCAGGAGTCCTGTATAGATTGTAATAATGAAGGTACACATTATACCCACACAATCTTTATGTGTCCCCCTCAGTAAGCGGTGGGGAGCTTTTTCCACTCAGATAATTATGGTTTTCCTCACAAAAAAATATCCCTGTTGGATTTGTGGGAATATACACTGAACATGTTTGTACTTGACTGAGGAAATGTAAGGACTAAATCAGATAAAAAGCAACCCTGTATTTACTTGAGAACAGTTAATATTAATTAATTTGCTTGAGAAGCACTTAATGTATTTATGGATCATAAAATCCATAAAGATTTATTTGTTTGTTTGTTTGAATTATTTAATTTCAAAAACTACTTCCAAATAAATATATATATATATCATTTTCCCACCTTAGGTCCAAAGTATTTGGAACATGATCACCAAAATATTATTGCTCAATTAACAAAATCTGTTTTAAATATTCTATATAACTCAATGATGTTGAGAAATAATAAAATAATGTGACCATAAGTTCAGTATCTATATCAATTTCAATTTCCTGTTAATTATATCAACAGTAATTATTTCTGTGTTATCGCAGGGAAGTTGTCACAAAGTCTTTAAAAATATAATTTTTTGACCAGATTCTTCATCAATATCAAGTTGGAGCAAGTTTCATGTGTGTAAAATGTTATGAATTTATAAAGTTTATTATTGGCCAAAATTATGGTACATTTATTCATTTAGCAGCATTTGCATAGCATTTTTATCCAAAGCGACTTCCAGATGAGGAACATCACAAACAATTTGCAATGGACCAAGAGAGAGCAGAGATGAAATGCAGAGATTTTTTAATACAATAATTTCTATAATAAATAGGAGTGTATAGGAAGAGTAGTAAAGAGGAATTATATTAAGGTTTTATTTTTTGTATGTTTTTTGATGTTTCATGTTTTTGTTTTTTTATTCATAACTTTCATAACATTTGAAAAGGCTACAACAGGCTATTTGATGACGTTCCATTTGTTTATCCCATTTTTCCATAATTTACCCCATATAATGTGACAACATGCTATTGGGGCATGTTGTCACAAAAGAGTAATGTGTATTAAGCAAACTGTATCTTATACACTGTGTTCCAAATTATTATGCAAGTGAACATATCAGTAGGATTTCAGTAAAATAAAAATTCAGATTCAGATTTTCATAGAAAGTGTTTGTTGTTTTTCCTCATATCTTTTTAGATAACTGGCAGCAATCTCAGACAGGTTTGTTAAATAGTTTGCCAGGTCTTCTTAGGTAAATAGAAAACTTACTTAAAGAGGTTGTTCCATATTAATAAGTAAGTCACAGTTCTCATGCAATATGGGGAGAAAGAAAGATCTTTCTGAAGATGTAAAGCATTGAACAGTGCAACATATTGCAAAAAGCATGAAAACAACAATTTTGTGAAAACTGAATAGAGATTATTGAACTGTCAATAGATTTGTGAGTGATTCAGAGCACAGAAGAACTCGATCAGATAAAAGCTTATTAAGGAAAGTTTCTGTCAAACAAATTATTTGTATTAAAAAGACAGCTGTAAAGAAGCCACTATTGAGCGGCAAACAGGTATTTGATGCTGCTGGTGTCTCTGGAGTCCCAAGAACCTCTCCATGCAGGCTGACAGTTGTGTATAAAGCTGCAGTTCAACCACCCCTAACCAAAGCTCAGAGAGAGAAATATTTACAGTGGGTGTAGAAATAATACATGAAGACTAATTTTTAAATAGTTTTATTCACTGATGAATACAATGGCTGTAAGATGGATGGAGTTCTGGATGGTTGGTGAATGATAGTTTGGAACACAGTGTATGTATGTGTATAAATCCCCATAAATAAACAATAATTATTGTTGGATACGTATTGTCTAAAGCAGTGGTTCCCAAACCTGTCCTGGAGGACCCCCTGCCCTGCACCTTTTGTATGTCTCCCTAATCAGACACACCCAATTTAGTTATTGCGGTCTCTACTAACGAGCTGTTGAGTTGAATCAGGTGTGTTAGATAAGGGAGACATACAAAAGGTGCAGGGCAGGGGGGCCTCCAGGACAGGTTTGGGAACCACTGGTCTAAAGCATTGTCCAAATGAAGGTACCCTGATCTTTGCCCTGTAGGTCAGGACCTAACTGAAGCCTGTATGTGTTAATAGAGTCATTGAGAATGTGTCATCATCCCTCAACCATTCAGCTCTCTCACTGAGAGCCACAGGCCATGAAACTTCTCACCCTAGACACGACCCTCATTTCCCATCTGAGAGTGGCCTTCATTGCCATGAGCTGCACTGGTGCTTTGAATGTCTCTGACTGAGGCAGCATAATACAGATGAACATCAGAGACAGTGAAAGTACGACGTGGGAATAGAATTGCAAGTAGGGAACTGCAGATAGCACGACTCTAATCTCTCTCTATGCAGTACGTTTCCATGCGGATGTGCATTCAGCATCTGTGGGTTGGAGATGTTGGAGTCAGGAGAGGGGGTAGATAAGCCCGCGGCAGCATTGTGCTGGATACACCATGTTATTGCAGCCAAAAACAGAACAGAAGAGTGCCGCTTGCTCTAGAAAACCGCAGAGGAAAGATATGACTGTAGATGAGTCAGACGCTTTAATGTATATGAGAACATGCAGTGAGCGGGGGTGTAAGAGAGAGATGCTTTGCATGTCTATATCTATGTATCCTTTTCCACAGCATGATAGTGGCTGTTCTACATTTGCCATGAGACACGGTGTCTAATTCAATCGTAAAGTGCAATCTAGAACACTCTTGTAAGGTCTGTCTTTTTTTGTAAAAGACTGTTGCGTGACTGTTTCTGAAGAATAAACCAAATAAGGGTAGCGCTGTGATCCAAGCTCTCTTTGACATCTGTCTCAAATAACTTCTCTCATCGTTGTAGCATTGCTCCCAGACATTTCTGTTTTCGCTTGCTGTGGTCAGGAGTTGAAATCGAGTTGTGCACTGGCCTCTGTGCTCGGCACAAATGCAGAGCAGTCACGGATTTTAGCTGTTTATTGTTTTCTGAAAGGTTCAGGAGAATCTCCATGTGGAATCTCCACTTCGGTTCTTGAAGATATTGTTAAAGGCACCACAATCGATCCAAATAGAATTGCAAAAATAATAAAGCCTTGTTCTGACTGTCAGTCCAAATCCTTTTTTTGTGCATATCCGATTGGAATCTGATCATATTTAGCAAGTGTGAACGGCAAAAAAAAAAAAGAAGAAGAAGAATTCACATAAAGTCCGATTTTTCCAAATCAGTTTCAATCTACATTCATATGTGGTTTGGAATTCTATTAAAATTGCATTTTTGGAAATTCATTTCAGTCTGACCGCTCAGATCGGAATTTGCGTAGCTTTTTCACATTCTCACCCCACGTAAAATGTAAGCACATCAGACGTGTTTTTTTTATTTATAAGATTTATTTTTTGGCATTTTTGCCCTTTATTATGATAGAACAGATCAGAGATAACAGGAAGCGAAGTGTTATCTGAGAGAGATAGGGGGGTGGGATCGGGAAAGGTCCTCAAGTCAGGATTCGAACTCGAGACACTCGTAGTGCAACAGCGCTGTATATCGGCATGCTGCCCACAAGGCTATCGGCACTGACACATCAGACATTGTTTGTAGAAAACATTGGAGAAACAAGGTTGTGTTGTTGCAAAGTGCAATTCAAGCAGAAAATGACAATTGACAATATACTGCTGGTCTCTTTGTGTTTTGAGAATGGTAGAGACAGCAGCATGGAATAAATCTGCGCATTCCTGCTTCCTACGTTTATGCCGCTTCCTAATTAGATGTAATATAATAAAGCGCGACGGCAACATCTACAACCCCAAATCAGAAAAAGTTGGGACAGTATGGAAAACGCAAATAAAAAAAGAAAGTAGTGATTTCTAAATTTACTTTGACTTGTATTTCATTGCAGACAATATGAATACAAAATATTTCATGTTTTGTCTGGTCAACTTCATGTCATTTGTAAATATACATCCTTTCCTGTCATTCAGACCTGCAACACATTCCAAAAAAAGTTGGGACAGGACTAGTAATGAGGTATTTAGGGCTAGTAATGAGGTAAATTGGTTAAATAATGATGTGATTTGAAACAGGTGATGTCAACAGGTGATTGTAATTATGATTTGTACAAAAGCAGCATCCAAGAAAGGTCTATCCTTTAGGGCAAAGATGGGCCGAGGATCGCCAGTTTGCCAACAAATACGTGAGAAAATTATTGAAATGTTTAAAAACAATGTTCCTCAAAGAAAGATAGGAAGAGATTTGGATATTTCACCTTCAACAGTGCATAACATAATTAAAAGATTCAAGGAATCTGGAGGAATTTCAATGCGTAAAGGACAAGGGCGCAAGCCTAAGCTGAACAACCGTGATCTCCGATCCCTCAGGCGGCACTGCATCAAGAATCGTCATTCATCTATAAGCGATATCACCACATGGGCTCAGGACTACTTTGGCAAACCTTTGTCAAGTACCACAATACGTAGTTACATCCACAAATGCCAGTTAAAACTGTACTGTGCCAAAAGGAAGCCCTATGTTAACAGTGTCCAGAAGCACCGTCGACTTCTCTGGGCTCGGAGGCATCAAAGAAGACATCTTTTCCAGGGACGTCCATGCATATTTCAACAAGACAATGCAAAACCACATTCTGCACACATTACAAAGTCCTGGCTGCGGAGGAAGAGGGTACGGGTACTTGACTGGCCTGCCTGCAGTCCCGACCTGTCTCCAATAGAGAATGTGTGGCGCATTTTGAAGCGCAAAATGCGACAATGAAGACCCCGTACTGTTGCCCACCTTAAGACTTGTTTGCAGGAAGAATGGGACAAAATTACACCTGAAACACTTCATCACTTGGTGTCTTCAGTCCCTAAACGTCTTTTAAGTGTTGTGAAAATGAATGGCAACATTACAAAGTGGTAAATGCTTTACTGTCCCAACTTTTTTTGGAATGTGTTGCAGGTCTGAATGACAGGAAAGGATGTATATTTACAAATGACATGAAGTTGACCAGACAAAACATGAAATATTTTGTGTTCATATTGTCTGCAATGAAATACAAGTCAAAGTAAATTTAGAAATCACTACTTTTTTTTATTTGCGTTTTCCATACTGTCCCAACTTTTTCTGATTTGGGGTTGTACATTGTAAGCTGTATTGCCAATACAGATATTCAGTAAAACGAAAGAACCCGATGGGGTACACAAATCGGATCTGAGCAGTTGCGATACACAGTGTGGACAGTCATTTAAATCAGATTCCAATCATATGTAGACAAATAATCAGATTTGGACTGACAGTCTGAACAAGGCTTACTGTTTCCAAACAAGTTTCCATATTGTCTTGCCATCTTCCATTGTTCTAAGAAACATGCAGTCCTGCCCAAACTTACACCACTGACATATCCAACCACTCCAATAAACAGAATGTTGTTCTCAAGTGCCACAGGCCACATCTGTCTTAAATGCTGTACTTAATGTAGACTTGTGGTCTTGTGTCCTTCAATTGCATGTGTCCATGAAGTCCACCAGACCATAGTATCCTATTTGTTATGAATCAGAAAGGTGGTCCAGAGTGCCTCTTCATGGCTTCAATGTGTTCTTTTGCAGAGCTTGCACTGGAGATGAATTGTCTATGTTGCATTATGTCACTCAAATAAAGAACACAAGGCTGAGGCTGGTATTTATTCAACCAGTTCATGGTTTATAGACTAATTAATGGTTTACAGTTGCCTCTGTGCATTAAAATGGGACAGGAGAATATTGTGATTATGCAGATCTAAACTTGGCCAGATCATCTGCAAATAAACAAGTGTTCCACCAGAAGATATTGTTGATGATATTCCAGAAATGAGAAACAGGAGCTGTATGTTATTGTTGCATTGGCGCTAGTCATTTACTGCTCAGAAATTGGGTCACTGGCCTTGATTTGTTTCTGTTTGATGGTTCATAAGTTCTGTTTAATTTTCTTTGCAGGTGGGCGAGTAAAAACTTGGAAGAGGAGATGGTTTATTCTGACTGACAACTGCTTATACTATTTTGAGTACACAACAGTAAGTAGTTTTTGTTATTATTGGGTTGTTAAGTACATCGTTTCTGGGGTGTACTGTACACCAGGACTGCCAATCCTGTTCCTGGAGATCTATGTACCTGCAAAGTTCAGTTCCAACCCTGATCCAACACACCTATCTATAATCATCAACTGCTCCTGAAGATCTTAATTAGCTGGTTCAGTTGTGTTTGATCAGGGTTGGAGCTAAACTTTGCTGGAAAGTTGGATTGTGCACCATGTCCTGTCTGAGAGTTTGAGGGATTATTCTCATCCTATATGCATTTTTATGGGTTTCTCCTGCCTACAGGACAAGGAACCACGTGGAATTATTCCTCTGGAGAACCTCAGCATCAGAGAGGTGGAGGAGCCCCGGAAACCTGTGAGTGTCCAAATAGACTTATGAGTTAGAGCTGTACAAGATCATGAAAACATCATGCCTTACATTTTATGTTTTGTTTCCTTATGTAGAACTGCTTCGAGTTGTACAATCCCAACCATAAAGGTCAGGTGATCAAGGCCTGTAAGACGGAGGCAGATGGGAGGGTGGTGGAGGGAAACCACGTCGTCTACAGGATATCAGCGCCCACACCAGAGGAGAAGGAAGAATGGATCAAATCCATTAAGTAGGATTTCCTGCCTATTGAACATATTCTAATCATTCTTGTTCTTGTCATTCTTGTAATCAGTCATGTTCAGTGATCTCATCACTGGGTTTCACCCGGCTGCTGAAGACATACAGTGATGACGTTAACACGTGTTTACACATAATGTTCCTCTCACACTAAACCTGACCATAAACGTAACCAAAAATTAAAAGAATAATTTAGAAATTTAGAAGAAAATAAGAAACTACTGTATGTTTATGTATAAATAAAACAAAGGCAATTTTTAGGAGCATTACAATTTTTGGTAACACTTTACAATAAGGTTCCATTTTCTAATACCTTCTAAAGTATTTATTAATCTTAGTTAATTTTAATTTCAACATTTACATTTATTAGTGCATTATTCAAATAAAAAAAAATTGTATCTGTTTATATTATTTAATGGACCTGAGCTAACATGAACTAACAATGAACAGTTGTATTTTTATTAACAAAAAAATTCAGAATTAACTAATAAATTAGATTAATAAATACAATAACAAATATCTTGCTTATTGTTAATTAATGCATTAACTATTATTATTATTACTATTATTAATACATTAATCTATCTATCTATCTATTTATCTATCATCTGTCTATCTATCTATCTATCTGTCTGTTGGAGGATTACTTAAATGGCATGAAAATAATGTCACAGTGCAAAAAATCTTAATGGTCTTAGACTCAGTCATGTTATTGACATGTTTTGTGAGTTTCACCTCACTAGTTTTTGAAACAGAGCTGTTAAAATCCAGCTGATGGTTCCCAAATATTTGGACAATCAGCTGGATTTTAACAGCACTAATCACGATGGTGTTTTGAATAGAAACAGCAGTCTCATCACATAACCCCTGTTTTCATGGGGCGTCAGTGGAGATTAGTCAGAGCTTAACCCCCCCCACAAGCCATCAACTCCAGCGGGACCAACAGACCTGTTGCAGACCTATTCTCTCTGCTAATCCAAGCCTAGCACTAGCGTGTCTCATCTCTCAGAGACATGCTGTTGGATGAGAGGGTTTATCACAGCACATTTTGCCTAGTCGGCACAGTTATGACCCACTATCCTTATCTGCTTATCTGTAATCATGCCTTATACGCTCAGGATAGAGGACCATTCAGTCACGCTTTGGAAACAGTCTAAGGAACAAAAACAAGTGTTTCCCATGGGTTTTAAGTCATTTCAGCAGAAATAAGTTATGGCAGTGTATCTGATGGGTATATCTGTGCAGAATCTGAGCCCACAGAACTCAGAATGTAGAACTTCATTGGAACACTTTTAAATCCATTCAGCAAAATTCTTAAGATTTTCCCCCAGAATCAGTGTAGAAATTGTGAAAAGATGAAGAATATGTTCAAAATTGATCATTACTTGCTAAAGCCATATACTACCAGCAATTAAAAAATAGTAAGTAAACAATAAAATAATACCTTGTTGATGCATGACATCATCATATTGTATGTGAGTGACATCCTGTTAGCTTTTTGGAAAAAATAAATGATTTTTTTAATTTTCAAAAGTACAATAAAAAAAACGTACATTCATATATTACATACTAAAGAAATACTATGCTATTCCGAACATATGTGCAAATTAAACACGTTTCCCAGCAGCCTCTGTTCCAAAACCTATTGAGCTGCATAGACACAGACAACTACAAAGACAGATGAATCTCAGACAGAACCTCATAAGTGACCATTTAGAAATGTTTGACATAGCCTTGCAAAAAATAAGTGTTTTTATGTGCACTATAAGTGAACATTCAATACAACTCATTCAATAATATATATAAAGAACTGTACTTAAAAAATTTGAACTGTACTTGAAAAAATAATATAAATGAATAAAAGTCAGCTTAAGTGTATTTAGTACACCTTTCCTAATTCCATTATTTAAAAAGTAATAACGTTAAATTCAAAGTTTTACAGTTAAATCAGTGTTGTAATCTTATTTTAAAGTTCACTTGTTTTGATGTGTTGACTAACATACTAACGCACAAGTCAAGTTCTTTAAGCAATGGGTAAGCAATGAGTCCAATGAGCGTGTGACAATAATATATATATTATATCATATATAAAAATATGTTATCCAATATTACATTTAAATTAAGTATATTTTAAATGTAATATATTTAAAATGTATTCAAATATATGACATACAAGTTTAGACATGAGACAACATTTTGTTTTACTTTTGGCAGTACACTTTAACCACAGTCATGTATTTACGTAATTGCTTATATATTCTTTTCAAGTATATTATTTCCACAGTAAGTTAAATACTTTTTTAAAAGTATATTAATGTATAGTTATTTTCACATGAATCAACTCCACATGCCACACGTGTTTGTCACTTTTGATTCCAGTAGACTTTAGCATTAGCATGTTGCTAAGCTAACAGCACATTATAATAAACATGAAAGATAAATAGCATTAAACTAAATACAGTACACTTTTTTTCACCTAGTTTATCAGTGCATTGAGGGATTACCTAATAAATTAATTACACATGTGATGCTGCCTCAGATATTGGCCAAAATAAGGTTTCCTAAAAAGCACCATAATGTTGCTGCCTATCTGGCTGGAGCACACACGTGATGCTTTAATGTGCCGTCTACATAGGGAGCTAATTAGGTTTTGGAACAGAGCTGTATTCTCCTCACAATGAAAGAGGCACTTCCTGCAGTTGAGGATGATTTTCACACTATGCGCAGTGCTAACTAGATTTCAAGCCGTGAAAACTGTGGCAACATCAGCAGAGCATTCGCGACTCTTCATAGAGCGCTTTGTAGAGCACAGGAGCATTAGATATCGGTCGCTGACCGATTTAAACCAGCCTTTAATCTTAGCAGGTCTGGCCTTGCACTGGACAAGACTCAAAAACAAGAGGCGGGGTTAAACGGGGGCGTGGTCTGTCCTCAGAAACCATGGAAACCAAATTAGGTCACTGAACAAACTATTTTCAATGATGTGTGTACTGTATATATGTGCTACATTTCCATATCAAAGATGCCGAAGTCTCTCTGCCTTTCCTCACATCTCCTTTAATTGGTTCCTTCAGAGCGAGCATCAGCCGGGACCCCTTCTACGACATGCTGGCCACCAGGAAGAGACGAATCGCCAACAAGAAGTGAAGTCTGCATCCAAACCGCTTCCCCAAAAGCAACACACACGCCTTCTGGGACAGCCTTTGTGCAAGTGTGTGTTTGACGGGCCCAGCAGCTGAAGAATTCATGTTTATAGTTCCGTTCTTGTGTTTCTATGCGTATAAAAACACAGCTGTCCTGATCTGTTTGTATTTGCATGGATGTATACCTGGGTGGCTCACTCGAGAGTCCAGAGGAAGTCGTTTGTGATCTTTCACTACAGATGTCAGATAGAAAAGCCATTTATTTCAAGAGACTAGACCTATTTCGACAGCCAACGACCTGACAATGTGATCGCACAGGGCTCTGAGACAATAAGCCTTCGTGGCCGTTATCGCTTATGGTGCTAGAAGACTTCCTGCGTGCATGTGACCGCACTAGAAGCTCAAATCGACGTTAATGATCCAATGCTAACACTAGGTGGCGGTCTGGAGTCAGCTGGACTGATTTCATGTTGTTAGAGTAAGAAACAGCAAATATGTAACATACACTGCCGTTCAAAAGTTTGGGATGAGTACGATTATTAATGTTTTTTTAAAAGAAGTTTCTTATGCTGATCAAGGCTGCATTTATTTGATCAAGAATACAGAAAAAAGCTGTAATTTTGTGAAATATTCTTGCAATTTAAAATAACAGTTTTCTATTTTAATATACTTTAAAATATAATTTATTCCTGTGAAACAAAGCTGAATTTTCAGCATCTTTACTGTCATATAATCCTTTAGAAATCATTCTAATATGCTGATTTATAATCAATGTTGGAAACAGTGCTGCTTAATATTTTTTGGGACCTATAATAATTTTTTCAGGATTCTTTGATAAATAAAAAGTTAAAAATAAATTTTGTGTTACAATATACACTACTATTCAAAAGTTTGGGGGGTCAGTACATTTAAAAACAAAAATAAATTAGTACTTTTATTCAGCGAGGATGTGTTAAATGGATAAAAAGTGACAGTAAAGACTTAAATTGTTAGAAAATATTTCTATTTTGAATAAATGCTGTTCTTTTTTAACTTTTTATTCCTCAACAAATCCTGAATAAATATCACAGTTTCCAAAAAATATTAAGCAGCAAAACTGTTTCAGCATTGATAATAAATCAGCATATTAGAATGATTTCTGAAAGATCATGTGACACTGAAGACTGGAGTAATGGCTGATCAAAATTCAGAAATAAATTATATTTTATATAGGAAACCAATAATAGAAATTGCAATAATATTTCACAATATTACTATTTTTCAAATAATCACTATCAAATAAATACAGCATTGATGAGCATAAGAGTCTCCATTAAAAATCTTACTGATCCCAAACTTTTGAATGGCAGTGTATATAGATTTAGTTTCTGGGTTTCCATTAACCTTTCCGTTCTGGTCTTAGATGACACTATCTACTGTTTCGTATGATGTGTTGATGTAATACGAATGAATTTGCTTGCTTTTGTGTTCTTATGACAAGTATAGGTAAATATCTTTTTATATTTATTTTCTTTGTGAAATGATTTTATTCTACTCATAATTGGTAAACTATAGATCTAAGTTATGTGTAAATACTGTAAACATTTGTCTTCTTTTTTTGTGTAAGTACAATCTCTATAGCATATAAATCTACTGGCTTTATAATGTTAGGGCTCTTTGCTCAGCAGCCTTAAACTAATGTACTTCTGTCAGGGAAAAACACCTTGTAATTCTGGAAAATTAAGTTGTTTTTTTCTAAATCCAGTAGCAATTTATATGTGGTTGTAAAATAACAGCCCTGTCCAAGGACAGAATACTATCTCCAATGCCCTTTGGGGCTCCAGATTAATTTTTATATGTCTGTATAAGCTATTGGTCGAAATGTATATGAAATATGAATACATAAAACATTCATAAAGCTAAAACTTTCATGAGTGATTTTTTTCCCTCACACATACAGCTATTTGATCCAACTTTGATCATACCTTTACCGCTTTTTTGAAATGGCTCTAAATCACATTCTAAGTATTAAATTGAAGCTTCAGTGTATTGATATTGAAGTGACATGAACAGTGAAACGTTGGTTTTGAGAAGCCGAGAGGAAGTGGAGCTGGAATCAACAGTAGATAAAGGATGGCTAATGAAGAATTAAGAAACATAGAAAAACAAGGAAAGTTTTGCAGTATGTTTAGATTATATCCATTGCACTGTAAATGCAATCTTTCTGACACTTACAAAATATATAGAAAGCATCATCATACATTAGCTATGACAAAAAGACGCAAAACAACATTTCAGATACAAAAAAAGAGAAAAGCAACATTTGTAATATATGTATACTATACTGTGTTATATGTTTTATCAAACGTGGATGAGCCAAAGAAGTGTTGAATGTTTACAAAGAATTTGAATGTTTCATTAGTTTGGTTTTGTATTCATAGCAGAAAATAAATTAATTTTAAGTAAGCTGTGGACAACAATATAACATTACAATTCCATCACAAATATTTATAAGATTGGCAGGTTATGTTCTACACTGTACAAAAAAAAATAATTGAGCAAACTTAAAAGTCTAAGGCAACCAGCTTCAGCAGATTTTTGAGTTTTCTCAACTTATTTTTTAGGAAATTTCTGAGTTTTCTCAACTTTTTGTTGTATAAACTTAAAACATGAAGTTGAGAAAACTCAAAAATCTGCTGAAGCTGGTTGCCTTAAACTTTTAAGTTTGCCCAACTTTTTTTTTTTTACAGTGTACTTTGATGTGTTTCATTTCAGATGTGCAATAATACATGATATTTGTGAGATTTGTGGTATATTTGTTCATTTGTATTTTTTTCTAGTATATAATTATATAGTATATTAATTTCTTTCTAAAGATATAAAAGAAATTCTGCACTTATTTACTCATAGTTTTGTCAGAACAACTGCTATACAATTTGATATGAATAGATATTATATTGCATTGAATACATAGTATAATACACATTAATTTTGGACTATTCTTGAAAGCAGATTGATCTAGTTGAAGGCTAGTGTTTCATAATGGCTACAATTTATGTTTGTATAAGCACCATACATATTTACATTGATCAACACCCAGTTGTACATTAAACTTAAAAGATTATACATCTTAGTGTGTGAATCACTCCAGAGAAGAATACTATACTGCCACCTGCTGGAACAAAGTCATTAACTCACTACAGAACAGGAAAATGACAGTCATACATTCTATCAGTCAGTTCCCTTTCATAAGCCAAAGACACACATATACTGTATGTTTCAAACCCAGTTCTGATGGGCACTGAACTTCAGCAGGGAGAGGAGGACACCTGGTCGTAGTCGGGGCACTTGAGCAGGGCAGGGTAGCTGGCGTTCATCTGGAGCGAGGTGTCGCTGGAGATGTCTGACGGGCTGCGTCCTCGCGTCCAGGTGTCGGGGTGAAGGAACTGACCCGAGTAATCGGAGCAGTTGCTCAGGCGAGGCCGGTAGAAGCTGGGGTGAGGCTGGTAGATTTCCTCCGCTGTGTAACGCTTCATGAACAGGTAGACGGACATCACACCTGCACTCTGAACAGAGAGAAGAAAACATTTCCTGAAGGAAACACCAGGCAACAACAGAAAAGATTTAGAGAAGCAGGCAAGAAAAAAAGATTAAGAGAAAATGGTTTTGATTATGACAAATGATGACTGCTTATTTATATAATAAGGTAAAAATATACAGTGGTGGCCAAAATTATTAGAACTCTAGTATTTTCAGCAGCTAAAAAATGGTTTTAAGTCAGTTATTTCTATCTTTTGCAGTAGTGTGTCAGTAGGAAATATCAGTTTACATTTCCAAACATTCATTTTGCCATTAATTTTAATAATCCAGTGAGATTTTTGTGTTCCACACAGAGATCTGATCTGATAATCATCCAGTCTGTCTGGAATGACATGAAGAAACAGAACAAACTGAGACAGAATAAATCCAGAAGAACTGTGGCAACGTCTCCAAGATGCTTCAAGAAACCTATCTATCAGTTATATTTGACACACTACAGCAAAAGATAGAAATAACTGACTTAAAACTTATTTTTTTTAGCTGGTGAAAATACTAGTGTTCTAATCATTTTGGCCACCTCTGTATCTAGAAACACTGTACACCAAAATATAGATTGAAGGAGAGAGACTAATATCTATATGCAATAAAAGTGGTAAATAAAAAATAAATGGCAAGTAGTTCACCATGGGATGCCAAGTGCCATTTGACCTTGACATGAAAATCATTGCAGATAGGCTCACAGAACAGTGATTTTAAAAGGTTTAAAAGGAAAACAGTGAAAGCAAACGAAAGAGCTAACAAGAGTACTGTAGGTTGTTGTTTCACTACAAAGAGCGCAATACACTGAGCAATGCTGATGTACGTCAAGTAAAAAGCCTGAACTGTTTAGGTCAGTGGGAGATTTTCAAAATTTATAGGAATGTTGCATGTGCAATACTCTATCAACCAAGATTCAGAACTTACAGTAAAGTGAAACAGTAGATACTATTCCACAATAAATGTTTCAAACAGCAGTATAAGTGTGCATCATTACAAGTTCAAGGATGTGAAAAGCTAGGTTGTCATCTAGTAATTATGATAATTATGAAATGGCATGCTGCATTGTTGTCGCATAACCTAATTTAGTTCGTCACATGACCTCATCATATTGCATGGTTAAATCAGCATATGGCTTTTAATCATTTTCTTGGAAATAAAAATAGTTATTTTGTATTTTTCCAGTTTCATATTATCTTTAGTTCTGTCATCAGTTTAATTAACCCTTGAGAAAAAAGTATAATTGAAAAAATAAAATAAAAAAAATACTTATTACGGCTAGAATTTAAAAGAATATACTTTACTGTACAAAATGTAATGTTTTCAGATTCTTAATTGAATGTTATTTGCACATAAATGAAAATGTATTATAGTTTACATTTATATTAAATACAATTAGTTGAACTTAGCTGAGTGATTTATGTTTAAGTTTAATAATTAGTTTATTATACTGCCGAATATACTGGCAAGCAATATAATTTCTATTGAAACTAGTATGTCAAGTATTCAAATATTTAAATACATTTTTCATTAAATGTATTAAGGTTATTAAGTTAGTACATATAGTACATACAGGTGCATCTCAATAAATTAGAATGTCGTGGAAAAGTTCATTTATTTCAGTAATTCAACTCAAATTGTGAAACTCGTGTATTCAATAAATTCAATGCACATAGACTGAAGTAGTTTAAGTCTTTGGTTCTTTTAATTGTGATGATTTAGGCTCACATTTAACACAAACCCACCAAGTTACTATCTCAACTAATTAGATTACTTCATAAGACCAATAAAAAAAATAATTTTTAGTGAATTGTTGGCCTTCTGGAAAGTATGTTAATTTACTGTATATGTACTCAATACTTGGTAGGGGCTCCTTTTGCTTTAATTACTGCCTCAATTCGCCGTGGCATGGAGGTGATCAGTTTGTGGCACTGCTGAGGTGGTATGGAAGCCCAGGTTTCATTGACCGTGGCCTTCAGCTCATCTACATTGTTGGGTCTGGTGTCTCTCATCTTCCTCTTGACAATACCCCATAGATTCTCTATGGGGTTCAGGTCAGGCGAGTTTGCTGGCCAATCAAGCATAGTAACACCATGGTCATTGAACCAGCTTTTGGTACCTTTGGCAGTGTGGGCAGGTGCCAAGTCCTGCTGGAAAATGAAATCAGCATCTCCATAAAGCTTGTCAGCAGAAGGAAGCATGAAGTGCTCTAAAATTTCCTGGTAGATGGCTGTGTTGACTGTGGACTTCAGAAAACACAGTGGACCAACACCAGCAGATGACATGGCAGCCCAAATCATCACTGACTGTGGAAACTTCACACTGGACTTCAAGCAACATGGATTCTGTGCCTCTCCACTCTTCCTCCAGACTCTGGGACCTTGATTTCCAAATGAAATGCAAAATTTACTTTCATCTGAAAAGAGGACTTTGGACCACTGAGCAACAGTCCAGTTCTTTTTCTCCACAGCCCAGGTAAGATGCTTCTGACGTTGTCTCTGGTTCAGAAGTGGCTTGGTAGCCCTTTTCCTGAAGATGTCTGAGCGTGGTGACTCTTGATGCACTGACTCCAGCTTCAGTCCACTCCTTGTGAAGCTCTCCCAAGTGTTTGAATCAGCTTTGCTTGACAGTATTCTCAAGCTTGCGGTCATCCCTGTTGCTTGTGCACCTTTTCCTACCCAAATTCTTCCTTCCAGTCAACTTTGCATTTAATATGCTTTGATACAGCACTCTGTAAACAGCCACACCTTTCAGTAATGACCCTCTGTGACTTACGCTCTTTGTGGAGGGTGTCAATGTTCGTCTTCTGGATCATTGCCAAGTCAGCAGTGTTCCCCATTATTGTGGTTTCAAAGAACAAGAGATACCCAGAATTTATACTGTATGGATGGTCATTTATTGAAACTCAAATGTAAATATTCTAATATTTTGAGATACTGATTTTTGACTTTCATGAGCTGTAAACTCTAATCATCAAAATTAAAACAAAAAAAACTTTTGAAATGTTTTACTTTACATGTAATGAATCTAAAATATATGAAAGTTTCACTTTTTGAAATAAGTTACAAGAAAAAATGAAACTTTTTCACAACATTCTAATTTATTGAGATGCACCTGTATATATATATATATATATATATATATATATATATAAGCCTTATAAGCCTATCAAAGATGTTTAAAATTCTTCAAACTGAGAATGCAGGTTCAGTGGTCAGTATTCAAGCAAGTATGCACTGTTGCATACTGCTCATTTTGACAAATGCACTCATCTGGGTATGTTATGCTCAATGCATACTGTACATACAGCATCAGAAAGAGCAGTACTGAACACAGTCACTGCAGATTTTATGTCAAACTGAGGAAGATTAAATTATAGCATGTGGTAATTTTTTGTATTTCACAAAGAGAGGTAAAATTGTACTGAACTCTTTGACATTCCTTTCATCTTCCATTTCTTTAAAGTCAGACTTAAATTATGCAAAAAACAGCGTTTGAATGGAGTCAGTACATTAAACTTTCAGGCTGAATTAACTGCAGAGAAGTTCAATCCAGTGCAAATGCCCTAATAATGGAGAAAAGTGAGAGAAGAATGACAGTAAATGGTAGTGTCTGAATAAAAGAGCTTTTTACCTCAGTGAGCAGGAAGGAAATGGCAGCGAACGCAAACGACCAACCGTACTTATAGATGAAATATGCCTCATTACTCTTGGTCCTGTTGAACATCTCGTCATTTATGCTGGAGATGTAGAGCACCAAACCAACCACCAGAGACAGACCTGAGAGACAGACAAACATGAGTCTGACAAATGAGACGTGTCAGACTGACAGAGGAGGAAGTGGAAGAGGAAGCGTACCTGACAGGATGAAGAAGATCCCAGAGACAAACGCCAGTATGGTGTGATGGGGCCGGATGTGTCCGATATTGTTGAGCACAAAACCAATGAACATAAAGAACAAACTGACCAGGGGGAATGGTGTGGCCGAACGAATCATCTCTGAAAAGATATAAGAAAGAGCATTTGAGTATAAACGCCTGTCCACACCAAGAACAATAACTAGTGACTATATAGTGACTATAACCATAAAGTTTTCAAAACTGTTCTAGCCATAAGACATCAGGAAAGATATCATTGGAACTACAGTGGTAAAACCTAACAAATATTCTAACTAATGTGGTTTAGTCAACTTTACTGTCCATCTGTAAAAATCTAGTAATTTACACACTATGCTAGGTTAAGATAAGTTAAGATAAATAGTTTTCTATGAGTACCGTTATGTCAAGAAAAATTGTGGCGAAGCCGTCTTAATATAAATTTCCCCCACTTCTGCAGTTATCTTTCCCTTAGTTGCATTCACTTATGTTCAAAAGTCATCTTGAATGTTGTTAAATTGTCAACTAAACATTTTGTGAGAACATTACATAAGTTGACTACATGAATTTATGTTGTTTCTCTAAAATGGTTTTGTTTGAAGCCACCATTATTTTGTATTTTGCAATCAGTGCAACAGTATAAAAAAAATAATTTAAACTTAGCTAGAACACTAGACTAATTTTATGTGGCAATGTAAAGCTATGATTAATAAAATTGCACTTTTAACACATTTATTATAAACATCATTCTATTGTGATAAATCTATGGAAGCCGTTTCTGCCACTGAAAAAAAAAAAAAAGGTTATTGCGACTTTTTATCTCACAATTCTGACTTTTTTCACAGAATTGTGTGATATAAACTGTGAGTTAAAGTCCAGTTTTGAGGGGGAGAAAAAGACTGATATGTTCTCAGAAATGTGAGTTTATATCTCACAATTCTGACTTTATAACTCGCAATTGCGTGTTATAAAGTCAGAATTACTAGCTATAAACTCGCAATTATATTGTATCACGCAATTACCTTTTTAATTTTTTATTCAGTGGCGGAAACGGTCTTCCATATAAATCAGACTAATAATGCGGTTGATGTATTTCCTATTGTCACACTCTCGGATGGGAGCAAGGAGCGAGGAGACCAGGAGATAGTGCGATACGTCTTTTATTTAGAATCCAGGAGTAAACACAGGGAGCGTGGGGTGAAGACAATCAATACCGGACGTGGGAGACAGGGAGACACAAGGATTTTATACAGAAGGAAATCAAACGAGGAGAACTGAAACAGGTGGGGAGCAATCAAAACACAGATGGAGACTAATGAAGACAAACGAGGACAGGAACAGGAAGACCAAATATGGGCACGAGAGGAGGGGAAACACGTGACATGGGGAACACAGGTCTGACACCTATTTTACTGTGACAGTATCAAGTGCCTTTAAAAATATTAGTGACATCAACATTTTGAACAAAACACAACAATATTAACAATCAAAATAATTTTGATAGTAAAACTGAATATTACAAAACATTTTTGCTGTCTTTGTTGTGTCAGTGTAACTCAGTGTAATTTCAGGTAAACATAACTTACTTTTTTAGGCATTAAGTTTATTTAGCTTTTTAAGGCAATGGTGTTCCTCACTTTATTTCAACTGAAGTAAATTAATCACTCTTTAACAGTGACAAAGTTTTCAAAACTGTTCGAGCTCTAAGACAACAGGAAAGATATTGTTGCAAACACTTTCAGAAAGATTTCTTTCAGCCAATGACTGATAAAAAACACTGGCAGCCAATTAAAATCTTTCCTTTTAGCACACGCTGTGATCATGTTCACACAAAACTGAAGCATATATTTAAAATAAAGAACATTGTCATCTGCTGATGTGTGTGCATATTTAACATTTAATATAACACTTGAGTTATTTTTATAGTAATTAACCTTAAAAATCATTCGTTCATTAGTCGGTCTACATTGGTCGTGCCGTTTGTTTTTGTGTGCAGCCAAAAAATAGAGGTTTCATTGAATTCAAATGCTTTTGCACAGTAGCTTAGCATGCTATCTTCTGGAATCAGCTGTGAATGTCAGTTGAGTCATGAGAGGAGCGCTATTTCTGTGAAGCATGTGAGTGACTGTTAATGAAGCTGCTGACAGTGATGATGCTGCCTGTATAGCAGCTCAGTGAAGGATCTCTCAGCGCTGTCTTGCTGTCCATCAGCTCAGACCCTCAGCAGGGTTATTACCAGCACATTGACAGGACGGCGCACCGAAATAAACTCACCTTTCAGAACTGACAGCTAATAACCACCCATCCTGCATTAGCTATACAGTTTTGATTGTATAAGCAGTTTATGCAACTGGATTTGAATATATTATATGGATTTTAAATTATGGGGGTTGTTCTGTGCTGACAGCGGTGGAAAAGCAATGCTAACTGCAAATTAACCATAATAATTGTGCAGAGTGGTTCGGATATTTAGAATGACTTCATGGACAACACCTTTACCACAGGCAGCTTTACTGCACTATTTACATTAAGCAAATACCATCTAAATACTATTTTTTACAATACTTTTTTTGCTGTTCACACAGTGTAAACAGCATCTATTGCTATTAAAAACATGGTTTGTGGCAATTGCAGGGTTTTGTGCAATGAATTATTGGGCCTTTTTACACGTTAACTTCATGTGTTTTTACTGATCGGATAGCATTTTGATTTGTTAAAATGTTTCCATTTACACTTGGCCACATAAATGTCTTTCCATAAAATGGATATAAATGCAATCTTCAATTCCCACGCTATAGGCAAATTTAGATATGCAACAGATATGCACTGTATTATATTCAACATCTAAGACTGCAATAGGAAAGAGAGCGGCATCTGCACTGGTAAGATAATTCAGTCTCACTACCTTTTAATGAAGATGTTTGTGTTGTTGAGCATCTGCGACTTACTTTCGGTTTAAAAAACACACTTAAGTGACCAGATGTACACAGGCCCATTGGCTCTCAAAAGATAGAAATCACTGAATTTAATCATTTAGAAACAAAAATCCAGTCAACTCTGTGTCTTGAGGTAAAATCAGTTAATCACTGTTATAGGTTTTGAATGAATGAATGAATGACGCACTTATATAGCGCGTTATTGTGTATTGCTGTAAATCCAAAGCGCTTTACAATCATGAGGGGGTCTCTTCTCAACCACCACCAGTTTTGCAGAAGTTCTTGAGTGTTCAATGATTTGACTAACGTGTTTGTCATGAAGGCACAGTATAATCACTTACTCAGGACACTGACAGTAGACTCACTGGTCAGCTGAACGCTCATGGGCATCACATACTCGATGGTGAAGCAGCGCCCTCTCTCCTCACCTGAGACAGAGAGATCACAGAGACGTTATTATTACTCTGAGGTTGTGCTTTCATAGTTTAGGACACATAACAAGGTTGCGTTTGTGTTTAAATACTACAGAACAGGGCTTTGTTCACACCGATCATATTCAGAAAAATAAACGCAATTAATAACACAATTTCAGAGTTTTTCTAATTTAAAGTTATATTCTATTGACATAATTTCTAATTAAATTTTTTTAATTATGTATGGCAGGGACTCCATCGGTTGTTGTTTGGATGGAGGCAGTTGCTCATGCTAGTCTAATGCTAGGCTAATGTTTATCTTGCCCTATAGACCTTAACTGTAACAATACTGTACACACAATTTGTTTTTACAAATTGAGCCACAAGTCAAAGTTACTTTATGAGAACTCACAGTATGTCACATCATACATTTGTAGCTTAGGTTGTGATAAGTTTCATTTTAATTCTTGTAACACTTTTAAAGGGAAAGTTCACCCAAAAATTAAAAGTATGTCATTATTTATCATGTCTTTACAAACCTATATGGCTTTCTTTCTTCTGTGGAACACACACACACAAAGACATTTAGGGAAATGTCTCAGAGTTCTTTTTTTGTCCAACATACACGTTAATGACAAAATTTTCTTTTTTTGGTGAACTATCACTTTAAGGACTGTCATCTGTGAGTCAGAGATCAGAGTCACTGACACTTTCCTCATGTGGTGCGACCTACAGGATCATGATATCTCAGTCAGTCTCATATCACATTTACACATCCAACACTATAACACCCGCAGCAGTGCAACCCTCTCACATCAAAACAGAAATAATGTGAGACTTCTGGACTTCTGAAAGTTTTGGGAGTTTTAAAGCAGAAAGCCGATGGTGATCCCAGCAGCCCGTCCCTGTAGAGCTCAAACGACTGCTCACATCTGTTCACAGTAATGCTCAATTTAACCGGCTGTAAACAGCGTGGGTTTGGACCAAACTCAGTCCAATCACGCGCCCACATCTTCACACACACAGAGCGCATTCTTTCACTGAGACTAATGTGTGTGTTTGTGCCACAGCAGGTCGTTGTTTGCCAATTCAGAGGAGTGTGAGCTCAACATGTCATCTAAACGATAACGAAACATCCTGCCTCGTGTGGATAGACCTCCTCAATACAGCAGAAGACATCCCATCATTAAACATGTCCAGAAAATTGCCATGGAGATGTCAAGGGAGGGCACAAGCATAGAGCTGAAACATTTGTAATCAGCCCAGAAAGCCTTACCAGCCAAAAATAATGGCGTAAACCAATAAACCTCTTTGAATGTGTGAAGTGTATTGGAATGAACTGAAATGACTGGCTATTTGCAGAAGAACAATTTACAATACTCACAGTAAGGACTTATCAAACACTGCACAAAATAAGAAGTAAAACTCTTAAAAAAAATGAAAAATGTTTTTTCCAACTCAAGAGGATAAAGTGATCTTTTCACTTTCATGCTGTAGCAAAATCACTGGGTGTTTGTTAACATATGCACTATAATATCTCGTTTTGTATTATTGTGATGTAGCTTAATTTCTGGGAGTTTTATTCACACAGTGATCTCAATTCACACCATCAGGGAGGAAACATTCACAACGGATGGTGTCGTGACAAGGCGTGTGAACACCAGGGAACCTCAACCAAAAAAATAAAAAAAAACCTTGCAGTGAATGGAAATATCTACTCTCAAGAAAAAAAAAAATCACAAATTAATCAATTAATTAATTAATTAATTTAAATGAATAAATAAATAAACAAACAAACCTGTTCTATATATAAAAAAGTCAGAATTGTGAGCTTTTATCACGGAATTCTGAGGAAAATCAGAATTGTGAGTTTTTATCACAGAATTCTGTGAAAAAATGTCAGAATTGCACATTTATATTACAGAATTCAAGAAAAAATGTCAGAATTGCACATTTATATTACAGAATTCAAGAAAAAAAGGCAGAATTGTAAGGTTTTATAATGGAATTCTGGGGGAAAGTGTCAAAATTGTGAGTTTAAATCACGGAATTCTGGGCAAAAATTTTAAAATTGTGAAATTATATCATGAAATTCTGAGAAAAAAAATGTCAGAATTGCAAGTTTATATTACAGAGTTCAAGGAAAAAAATCTGAATTGAGAGTTTTTATTACGGGATTCTGGGGGAAAAATCAGAATTGAGAGTTTTTATTACGGAATTCTGGGGGAAAATGTCAGAATTGTGAGTTTTTATAACGGAATTCAAGGGGGAAAAAATCAGAATTGAGAGTTTTTATCATCGAATTCTGGGGGAAAATGTTAGAATTGCGAGTTTATATTACAGACTTACAGGAAAAAGTCAGAATTGTGAGTTTTATCATGAAATTCTGGGGAAAAAGGTCAGAATTGTGAGTTTATATAACAGAATTCAGGGAAAAAAAGTCAGAATTGTGAGTTTAAATCACGGAATTCTGGGGAAAAAAGTCTGGATTGTGAGTTTATATCAAAGAATTCATGGAAAAAGTCAGAATTGTGAGTTTATATCACAGAATTCAGGGAGAAACGGCAGAATTGTGAGATAAAAAGTTGCAATTACCTGTTTTATTTTTATTCAGTAGCGGAAAAAGCTTCCATAGAGATGTGTATTACCGGTAATTAAAAAAAACAACTTTTCAAGCTGTAATGTTATGCATATAGTCCAGGCAAGTCACATATTCTGCTAAATGAATAACTGTAAATGTAACTTGAGGTTAGAGAATCAGCCATGTACTTACCTGCCAGAAAACAGACTCTCCAGAGGCCGGAGTGGATGGACATGCGTATGTCAGCGCTCTGGTTCAGAGGCAGGATGACACCCTCCTCCAGGTAGAGCCAGTAGTCAGTGCTGACGGCGATACCCAGCATCCCCAGACTGCATACCGCAAACACACTGCTGAGCAGGGTCAGAGCCTTCCTCCCGCACGCGCTCATGCCACTCAGCCTTCAGCAGGGGGCGCTCACCACACACACAGATAATCTGAGGGAAACGCAGATGCAGTGCTGTCAATTTACTAAGAGCTGCTTGCTGACTGTAAATCAAGCGGGCATCAACTTCCATCTCTAGCAAATCTGACACATAATGAATCATGACACGCCTTGAAAACGAGATGAGAATCAACATCCTTATGGAAACAAGTGTTTGCGGAAGCACACAGATGCAGCTGGAATGCCAACAACACAGCTCACAATGTGAGATTGACAAGCAGCACATTCAGTGAAAATCCACACAAGGAGAGAGAAAATCGTTCAGTTGTTTCTGGACAAAAATACACCTGCACACTCATGAATTTTCACATCTGTACATGTGTCATCCGAGCACAGCTGGAGCCGCTGAACATGTGATATGTGTGAGACACTGATGCACAATGCAATATGAAACCGAATCACGCTGCTTGCTGTGTGGCATTGCAAAACTGATATTAAGGTGACATGTTATATATGAAGTGCAGTATACCTGTAACTCAGAATGTGAGAGCGTCCATTGCTGCTGTGATGATGCACCTGTTTAAAGAGGGACACATTCATGAGCTTCTTTACATTTACTGACAGATGTGGGACATTTACTGTGCAGAGATTATGTGCATGTTCAACCAGTTTAGCCAAAAAACTAATCATCATTTGGGTTTACTGTCTTATATGGCACATGTAAAACTCTCCACTTAAAAGTTTATAAAGAATGACAACTGTGTCCCTCACTTTTTGAGCTGAATAACAACACTTGTTTTCTGTAGAGCTGCTTTATAGTTGAATTGAGTGTTTCACAGATGAACTTTGCAACATTGACACTGTTACTAAAATAAACTTAACCAACACAACTGAAAAATGACTTCTGTAGAGCTGCTTTATGGCTGAAATTAAATTAGAATCATAACTGATTTTGCAACACTGTTTATTTCTATACAGCTACTTTGAAACAGTCTGTATTGTATAGAAATAAATATGACTTGATGTTTGGCTTCATTTTTTATATTGGTTTATTACCAATACAATGGTTTGTCTCAAAACTAGCAAATAGAAATGTTTTGGCGTGCTGTTGGGGAGGGCTGGCTGGCCCGAACCCAGAGAACTCATTTTTTTATAGTTGGGGTGGAGGAGGGTGTGTTTGTTTATTACAATAGCAATGCAGACTATTTAGGTTTTAAAAAAGAGCCAATTTACCATTATTGTTAATAAATTATTGTGCTGTATTATTACTATGCAGTACAATTAGTAGTGTAGAGTATAAGAAAACTTCACATATATCAGAGATATCTTTCTGTGATTTTTGTTTATTTTTATAGTGATGGATAGCAGTAACTATTTCTATTTATTGCAAATGACAGTAACTGTAGTAACCATGATAATTTAGCTGAAACTATGGTGGTAACCATTGTGCATTTTTGCAAGGGCGCACACTTTGGGGCAAATCAGCAGCATCACACTGCGATCATCAGCCTAGTTAGTCAGCTCACTAGGTTTTGAGACAGCTTTTATCTTTAAAATCTATTTAAATTTTCTCCGCTTTTTCTGGTTTCATCACTGTAAACAAAACGTGTCTCTCTGCACATGTTGCAGCAAAATGACTGAGTTCTGAACGTTATGTTCCGCGCACAGCTGCGTTCTGGTTATTATAAACATATGCAACAAATTAAGCAATTTAAAACACATTTTAATACTTTTAAAACATGTACACTATATCAACCATATAACCATATTTAAAGCACAAATTTTAAACACGTTTTAATATATTATATGCAATGTGTAAATCCCACTAAGTATATAAAATAATGCATTTAAGACGCATGGATCTGTGTTGACATGCAAAAAAATAATGACATCAACTGTATATTCCTTCATCTGCATTGAAAAGATGGTAAATTACCTGAAGGATGTTGTTGATGAGAGTAAATCTGAGTGTAATCCAGCTGTGGAGTGAAGCAGCTCCTCGCAGCGCAGTCTGACCACGAGAATGAACACGAGCCAGCGAGCGTGTGTGTGTGTGTGTGTGTGTGTGTGTGTGTGTGTGTGTGTGTGTTATGTGAGAGTACGTGGGTCGCTGGTGCAGGTTAACGAGTCTGTTCGTTCAAACAATTTGTTCAAATGAAATGATTCACCATTCAGTGATTCGTCATCGAGTCATCACTCAAAAGCACAAAAACACTCAGAAAATGATAAACTGAGGAACTTTGTTGCCATCGGTTGTGTTTTTGTACTTAAATGCAAACACTTTATTTATTTATTTACTTAGGCTCTCAGACGTTTGCATAATCTCCGGTTCGAGTCCTGGTCTTTTTGTTAACCCTGTGATAGACTGGCCACCATGTTTCTCTGAATGAATAATAATAGAATAGAATATAATTTTTTTATTTGTCACATACACGATTATATAGAGAGTATATAACCAGCAGTGAAATGTATTCTCTGCATTTAACCCATCCTAAGTGAACACACACCCGGAGCAGTGGGCAGCCATGTTACAGCGCCCGGGGAGCAGTTGGGGGTTCGGTGCCTTGCTCAAGGACACCTCAGTCGTGGTATTGAAGGAGGAGAGAGCACTGGTTATTCACTCCCCCACCAACAATCCCTGCCGGACCGGAGATTCGAACCCACAACCTTTGGATTACAAGTCCGACTCTCTAACCATTAGGCCACGACTTCCCGAATGTTCATGGGATAAATGGTAGTCTATCCACTGTATCAAAAATATACTGCGCCATCAATGTAGGACCGACAATGACAAATACTCTTATGAGCTGGGTCTATTTGGAGAATAAAAAGTATACAGGGCATCTAGTGTAGTGCAATTCACAAACAAAGACTCAAAAAAGTTGCCTGATTGAATCACTCTGATTGAAAAGTTAGTACTATAGGCCTACTGTACTTTCAGTTTTGTCAGCCCACATGAAAAAATACTACAGTAATTAGGGGTGGCACCGTACACAGATGTCATGGTTCCGTACGTACCTCGGTTCGGGAGGTCATGGTTCGATACGATTTCGGTACAACAGGGAAAAAAAAATCTACTATGCTTGGTTTCTTTTCATTTATTTTGAACAGACAGTAGTGCAAATTACAATTTTTTCCACCTAGATGTGAAAATACTAAATATCATTACATTATGTTATATATATATAAATTCTGCAGTACATATATACATACATACAAGGAATAAATTCTTGAAATATATTTGATTTAGTTAACAGATAAACAAGGGAAAAAAACAGTGCGACACGTAACAGCCTATTTATGCTGAGTTTCAGTTCATTTTTGTGACAGGCTTAATTTGTTCACAGAAAGGAAACTCAAATGGCAGAAAGCTACATCCTATTTGTTCTCTTTTTTTGTTTTCATTGGGAGTGTAGACAAATAAAAGCAGACCTTTATACAGTGATGCATTATTAATAAGACAATAAGTGTTTAAAGTTGATTCTGCTGGTATAAGGAAACAGTTGAAGTGATCGCGCTGGCACACACACACGCTCACACACACACACACACACACACACACACACACACACACACACACATCAGTTCCAGCATTGCTAACTTGACAGCACAGTTGGTACTTTATCAAAATAAAATACAGTGAGCCAAACATCAGCACACCCGCCTCTGTGTCACCGTTGGAACGCGACTGAGGTACAAAGCCTATAATTTACATAATAAATAATAGTTTAGCATTCAGATATGTTACATCGCAAATATGGAAATATTACAGAATATTTGGATTTTTGCCGAATGAGAGAGGTAGGATACACGAGCACAAAGCTCAATTTCGCAAACAGTTGAGTGCACAAGCCTTTAAAGTATACTCCTCTGTCAGTCTATGTGAGAGACGCATTCAGAATCAGCACGTTCACTGTCTAGGGGTCTTTGTTTTCAAGTGTGCATTCTGCGCAACTCGTGGCATTCGCTGTTCTTCTGCTGGCGGTTATCAAATAGCGTTGCATTGCTGCAGGCGCCCCCTTCTGGATTGGGGTGAACTGCCTGTATTCGTCGTAAGGCCTCATGCACCGAACCAAGATGTCCGTACCGTGACGGTTCGGTACGAATACATGTACTGTGCCACCCCTAATAGTAATGTATAGTATATACTATAGTGTGTTTGAACCATACTATAGTAAAGTGTATACTGTATATATTATAGTATTTACAACACTTTGTCAATGAATGCTACAGCATACTGTAGTATTAACTACAACTCGAATTCCGGAAATGTTGGAACGTTTTTTTAAATAGTTGGGACGGGGGCATGTTTACCATGGTGTAGCATCTCCTCTTCTTTTCAAAACAGTTTGAAGACGTCTGGGCATCAAGGTTATGCGTTTCTGGAGTTTTGGTGTTGGAATTTGGTCCCATTCTTGCCTGATATAGGTTTCCAGCTGCTGAAGAGTTTGTGGTCATCTTTGACGTATTTTTCGTTTAATGATGCGCCAAATGTTCTCTATAGGTGAAAGATCTGGACTACAGGCAGGCCAATTCAGCACCCGGACTCTTCTACTACGAAGCCATGCTGTTGTGGTTTTGCAGTATGTGGTTTTGAATGGTCCTGCTGAAATACACGTCGTCTGGAGGGGAGCATATGTTGCTCTAAAACCTTTATATACTCTTCGGCATTCATAGTGCCTTCCAAAACATGCAAGCTGCCCATACCAGATACCATATGGTCTCCCTCCTCTTTAGCCCGGAGGACACGGCGTCCGTGATTTCCAACAAGAATGTCAAATTTGGACTCGTCTGACCATAGAACACTTTTCCACTTTGAAACAATCCATTTTAATTGAGCCTTGGCCCACAGGACAGGACGGCGCTTCTGGACCATGTTCACATATGGCTTCCTTTTTGCATGATAGAGCTTTAGTTGGCATCTACAGATGCCTGGATTGTGTTTACCGACAGTGGTTTCTGGAAGTATTCCTGGGCCCATTTAGTAATGTCAATGACAGAATCATGCTGATGAGTGATGCAGTGTCGTCTGAGGGCCCGAAGACCACGGGCATCCAACAAAGGTCTTCAGCCTTGTCCCTTATGCACAGAGATTTCTCCAGTTTCTCTGAATCTTTTAATGATGTTATGCACTGTAGATGATGAGATTTGCAAAGCCTTTGCAATTTGACGTTGAGGAACGTTGTTTTTAAAGTATTCCACAATCTTTTTACGCACTCTTTCACAGATTGGAGAGCCTCTGCCCATCTTTACTTCTGAGAGACTCTGCCTCTCTAAGACATCTCTTTTATAGCTAATCATGTTACAGACCTGATGTCAATTAACTTAATTAGTTGCTAGATGTTCTCCCAGCTGAATCTTTTCAAAATGTCTTGCTTTTTCAGCCTTTTTCAACTTTTTTGAGACCTGTAGCAGGCATCAAATTTGAAATGAGCTAATTTAGTGGATAAGTGTAAAATTTCTCCGTTTAAAAATGTTATGTTCTCTATGTTCTATTGTGAATAAAATAGTGGCTCATGTGATTTGAAAGTCTTTTAGTTTTCATTTTATTCAAATTTTAAAAACGTCCCAACATTTCAGGAATTCGGATTGTATAGTGAACTGATAAACTGTAATAAATACTGTAGTATACTTTAGTTTTTACTACAGTAAACTGTAGTGTTTTGTAGTATAATATTCCCTATAGTTGTAGAAATCTTAGTACAGTATTGGGTAAAGTAATTTGTTTATATTACTATAGTTGTTATATTACCACAGCAACTATAGAATTACCGCAACAAATTAATTCAAGTACTTTACTATGGTATGGTTCAAAAACAGGTTATTTACTATAAATTACTATAGTATTTTTTCTTGTGGGAGTTTTCAAAAATAAAGTGAGTTTCATTGTAAAAATGCTGAAACTTATCACTGACTGGCTATCCACATGGCAGGCATTCAGTCTTTTAAAAAATCACATAGAACAATATGCTGTAAATAGGCTCTTTATTAACTTAATTGGCCTAAATGACAGTCACTTTCTTTAAAAAGACACACTCTTCGGTTTTTTTTTTTTTGGCATTTTAGCATTTATTACAATAGGACAGTATGATGACTGGCAGCGAAGTGGGAGAGAGAGAGGGGGACGGGAATGAGAAAGATGGACGAACCAAGACTCAAACTCAGGACGCCCAAAGCCAACTGTGCTATACAGTATGTCGGTGCGCTGCCCACGCGGCTATCAGCACCGATCGCTCTTAGTCCAGGTGATATGTTCACTGTTTCATAAAAGCATGAAACTTGGTACAATTGTACAGGTTGGGGCCCTGAACATTTTCAGAAATGGAGCCATCGCGAAAATACCTTGTGGTGGCCATGGCAACCATTTTACTTTCTTCCATAATCAAATTATGCGTTTTGTGTCATATCTCCTGAACCAAACATGATAACACAGAAAAGGTGATGTCTACCTCTATGTTTTAATGGTCAAGGATTACAATGATACTTTAATATAATCACTACAGCGGTCAATCATTGGCAGCGTGATTGGCTACCTGTCAACGTCCGGCCCACACCTAGACACATTTAGACACATAGGCCTAAATATTATTCCCCCATTACATCAAATATTAGCAGTTCACCTGCTTGTACCCACCCGGGTTCAGGACTTTGGCTTCCCCCATGATGAAACTAACATAGCTAATAGATAACAAGAATGTATTGGAAACACACTGCCACTTACCTGACTCTGCCTGAGAGGTATGGAAAAAATAGACTTACCTAAGATTATATTTTTAATACCTCTGAAATAATAATATTCTTGAAAACAATCTTTTAATGTATTATTAAATAAAATATTAGTTAATTATCAAAGAAAGACAAAAATGAATAGCCATAATATGGACTATTGTAAATGCTGTGATACTGTGATGCTCAGATACTGTGATTTTCTTCTCACATTGCTGATTTCACCAATAACTGTTCACCTGAACTGTTTATGTTGTTGTATGTGGTATCATTTTAATCCTTGACCATCTTTTCTATGTTATCATGTTCGGTTCAGGAGATATAACACAAAATACATAGGCCTAATTTGATTATGGCGGAATGTAAAATGGTTGCCATAGCCACCACAAGGTGTTTTTGCGATGGCTCCATTTCTGACAATGTTCAGGGCCGCAAACTATACAAGTGTACCAAGTTTCATGTTTTTATGAAAAAGTGAACAATATTTCCACATATCACGGTCTATCTTTAGTTTTATCATTTCAACAGTTTTAACAAAAGGGGAATTGAGAAGGGAAGGGAATAGGAAGAACCAATAAAAATAAAAATAATGATAATTTTAACAATAATGATATGAATAATGTAGCTATAGATATTTTAATATACTGTAGATGTTATTTTTTTATATAAATTGCTATAGCTACAGCTGTTATGTTATTTAACTTAGTGCGCACTTTACATACAGACAAAAGGAGATAAAAAAGCCTCACAACAAGAGGAGACATTATTTTATTGCTGAGCTATTAGCTCAGCAGGTACCTGTTCAAATTACAAAATTATTCTTGTTATGGGTTCACTCAAGTGCAGCAGTGTTCTCCAACAGAAATCTTTAAAAAAGAGATATCTTCATTTTTTTCTCTAAGGGTGTACTGAAATACTACATACAGTATACTGTACTGGCTTTAAAGTACTTCTGGGGAGAGATTACATTCTTACATTTTGAGTTATAACAGTGAAGTCCTTATTTGGTCAGAAATTGCATTCAATTGTACTGTTTCAAAACCCCATTTTAGCCCTTTTTGGGATTGAAAAAGCCCTTGAGCTGTACTTCTAACAAGAAATTGATAAAACTTTTACTGAAAAGAATGATGGTCTCTTACAAAGAAAAGGTTGTTTTGTTATATTTGGTCGGCTCTGTTCTGTACATCCCCTGTACTGTTTCCATGTTCAAAATAACATCATTATTTTATAATGATGTGTGGTTAAATATACACCATGCATTTTGTTGGTAATATTTTATGAAGATTAATGAATCAAATAAGTTACCACAGTTTTCTTTAGCATTGCCTTTCTTTAGCATATCACCAATTATTGAAATGCATATACTGTATGCCACCTTTACAAAGACATTTTTAAAAAGTCAATAAAAAGTCTGTTAAATGACCTTTTGTTTTAAATGTATTAATTCGCCGCATCTTATCATTTGGCACTGTGTTTCATTTTTTCAATGCGTATTCCTTAAAAGTACTAAAGTATTGTTAATGGAACCCTTAAGGAACAGGAATCATTAGGAGGCATCAGAACCAGAATCAGAGTTTAATACTTTATGATTCCCATCTTTGCTAGTCTCGGTACTGTGGGGAGTGTGTGATAAAGGGGGACTTTAGACTTTGGTTTCTTCATTTTGAAGAACTAAAACATGGACAATATCACTTTTGTCATACATTTATTTATACACATTATTCTTCACAAAGAACAGAGGGACACAATTTTGTAAAGAAAAAAACAAAGATGAGTGATTTAACTTTAACACTGTCCAGGAATCCATAATTTCCTAATAATAATAATAATACATATATATTTATAATTCCTGATAGAATCTCTAATTAGAAATGGCTGGGTGGAATGTTCATATTCTTCAAATGTCCAGGGAATGTTGGAATGCCAACTCAACATGCAGAAAAACCACAATCAAACACGTGAACATTACATCCCCAAATACTCTCAATGTGAGACACTTGTGTAAACCTGCATCCTGCAAGACAACCACTTAAAAGCTTTCTGAATCACTTCATAAGAGGACCGGCTCTATTTCCACTTGTTCATCATGCATCCATTTACTTCTGAATGAATGAAGAAATAAACATCTGAAATATTTACTTGTTTTTTTCTTCAATACACAGGGGCTTCAAACATCAGGTCTATTCAATTTCTAAAATAACATACTGAAAAATGACAGATCAAAAAATGTGCTCATACTGATGAATCAGTGGTGAAATTCAACAATGGTGCACCTGATAACTACAGTATTTCCACCGAGGGCTTGGCACAAGACTAGAGCCCAAACCGAGCAATCTAATGTGTAAATACAGCATTTCAGAGGAACTTTTTTTTTTACTAGAATACACAAAACGATGTCTGAAGTGTGGTAAAACTGAATTCCCCATCTTTACCCAGTTGTCATATACAGATCATTCAGACAGAGTTGCTCAGCAGAGGTCGGAATCTACGCATTACGGAGTCTAAATCTTCATCCACAGACTGAAACTAAACAGGTAAAAGCAACAACACAAAGGAAGAGAGCTGAGGTGGGACAGATATGGTACTCGGTGTGACAATCATTCCATGCTAGAGGACTCCGGATTCCTGGAATCATGCAACACGTTTTGCATGCGCTGATTTGCCCCACATGCACACAGCAGCTGCAGTACAAACACACATACAGTATGTAGGAGCACAGAGCCCAGTCAGTCTACATACAGCTCCTACACTTATATACTATCAGCATAGAAAACAGAGCAGATAAATACAAGAATTACATGTAACAAAGGATTGCAGATACCAAAGCTATCTCAAATTAGCCAAACTAGTCTTTTTGGATCATCTAAACATAGAAACCATCTAAGTTAGTAAAAGCACATTCAGTTCTTAGTATAAAATCTACAGGATAATGTACGCCTTCTCTGCATTTACAAAAATCTTGGTATATATATATATATATATATATATAGTGTACCTTTAGTGTAACAGTAAACATAGCGCTCTACGTAAAAGTACTCACAGAGCAGAAATGCAAGATGATCGTAAACTAAGACCTAAAAAGATAAAAATATCCGATATATACTGGAAAGCTCCCTTTGATAAGAACATGTAGTTTAACACGAAGAGTATTGATAACCAAAGGACAGAAACACTAACAGAGACAGGGTTATATTAGAAGTTATACATAAGTGACCTCCCACCCCCCTCCAACATTTGACAAAAAAACATGTTGGGCATTAGGGAGTCATAAATTGTCATGATTTATATGCAAAGAAAGTGTATTTGAAGACCATTAGGAGTTTTTGCATTGTGGCATAATTTTTATGACAGTCATGCACATTTTAATTACATTAATGTTTTTACTTTTTCTGCAATTCTTTGTTCTCAATAGTGATTTTCAGTATGTCAAATAATTACAGTAATAAGCAGCATAAACCACAAAGACTACCATGATTTATAAATACCTAATGAACATTGAATAGTATATCTTCATTTCACATTTTTCCACATTAAAGTAAGGTTAAATAAGTCAATTTTTTAATTAATTAATTCATTTAGCTTTTAGAGTAAAGGTGCTTAACAGTCATCAAAATGCCACAATGCAAAAAATAAAATAAAATAAAATAATTAAAAAAAAGCTTAATGGTTTTAAAACTTGATTTCTTTTTCTTTAAGCAAAGAAGAATTTCTGGGGTGAAATATGTCCTGGACATGCTTTTGACAGGGTTTTCATCTCGTTACATGTTCTTTATATTGTAGCAGTGGTGGTTTTCTTTATGCAGGTGTTAAATCAAATAGCACATCTATTTCTTTCAGAAAAGACTCAGTTTGTTTTGAAATGTTTACTCTTTATCAGGCCCAGGCAGAATCTGCAGACATTTTTTGTGCTGATCATGACAGAAAATCTACAGGATGGATTTAAACATGGTAAAATATGTTAAATAAAACAGTATCATTCAATTATCTGAAGTATTTCATAAAAACAAACATGCAAGCGGATGAGTAGGACAGCTGATCTAATTCTGTGGAAATCTGCAGGATTCTGCGGGTGCGTAGGCCTGCGCTTTACCAACGAGGAATCACAATTCATACATTTAGAGCGAGAGAAAGGGTTGTGTATATGTTGAATATGTAGGAACCAGGCGAGCAGGCAGTGACGAGATTGGAAGTTGTCATGCTAAAACTCGGGGAGCGATAAGGGTTCAAGTTTCAGCCCAAGATAAGGGACACCACCAAGAGATCTAGTAGGAAATCAATATGCATATATAGAGCTGGATATAAAAACCTTTTGATGCAGTTATATTTTGGCACTCCTATAACAAGATTTTTTTTTAGATTTACAAATATATAATTCAGGAACATTAGAAATGGCAGTAGAGGATATAAGGAACAGGACACAAAAACCTGTTTCATGTCAGCATGCTTCACACACAAACAATCTGAGGACTGGAAAAAGGGATTGTTCATTATCTCCACCTTCAAAAAAATATCTGTTTTGTAAAATATACTGGGCCTGCACATAACATCTATCTGCATGCAAGCATTAGATGAACTGTCATTACTGTGAGGACATTTTCACTCTGTTTCAAAAAGTCTAGAGAGCTGCCTCTCTGTCTACTGCCTACCCAAGCAGCATCCTAACCGAAAGGGAACCTCATAAAATAGCCTAATAATTTGTCAGGAATGAGTCTGTGCTGCCTTAAAATGCTCATGATATATTTCCCTTTAGCCATCAAACCCCCTTCTCCAGCCCTCCTCAGTTCAGATATGTTCAGATAAAGGGTATTCAACTGTCTACAAAGATTTGGTGAGTTCATAAATAACATGAATGTGGTTGTTAGTTTGAGCTGGACGGGCGGTCCTCTTCTTCATCGGGCCGTCTCATACCACACTGTGAAATGACGATGGCTGGATGAACTCTGGGTTTATGTAAGAGAATCCAGCGAATTCGCTCTGGTCGATGTTGGCGATGACCAGTTGGTCTGGAGGGGTCAGCATGGGCTGCGTGCGGGTGAAGAATTTGTCAAAGTTCTCCGCCGCTTTGCCACACTGTGAAAGGAAGGGGAGAAGAAAGACAGCGGGTTATTTTTAGATTCAATTGAAAAGCTGCCCGTGTGCCTGAGAGAAAATTAATTCACGTAGGACTTCCGTTATAGATGTCACGTACGCTCATATGTCCAGTAAATGGAGGATTTTTAGAAAGATGATTGGAAGGGGAATATTCAGGGTTGTGTTAAAGGTCGAAATGACTGCAACCTGTGGGGTCCTTTGAGGGGGCTGTGCAAACAAACATGGGTGGGCACAGGTTGAGATGAATCAGGTTATACCCATAAAACACACATATATACACAGAGTGAGGGAAGATCAGCGCAGAGGGTGGGTGGTTTTGATGCAAACACATGAAAAGACTCTTAAAATAGTCCAGGCCTTTATCATGTGGATTCCCTTATTAGGCCAAGTTGACTAAATGCTGGCCCACACTAAAAGATTTTTAAAAACTTATCAGATTTTCAACATGTGAGAGACCACAAACATAACGATGAAAAATCATAGATTGAACAGGTTTGTTCCTATACTTTTTATTCCACACACTAACAGATGACATTCACAAGTAACCAGAGTCACGACTCTGAACAAGTCCCCCCCCGATAATTAGAAATGGCCAATCCGTCCCTCCCAGTATTTGAAATTCTTGCACTGATCTGCTGCACTCCATTACGCAGCACTCTATTTTTAGGTTGACAAAAAGGTTTAAAAGTTACATTTTTAGCCTAGTCTGCCTCAGCGGTCTAACAGAGCTCGTCAATGTCAAAATGACTGAGATGGCCAATCAACTCAAAGTAGGCGGGGTTTACTGTTCATAGAAGCAGAGCGCGAATTCCAGTGTGAAGCCTCAGTTTAACGCTGAAAGAAAGCAAGGTAAGACGCAAGTTGCAAATCATTTAATATTATTCAACTGTTTTATGATAGAAACGTTAAATAACAGACAGCTACAAACAATGAAGCTGAGTTTGGTCACTTCAAAACAGCGATTATAACACGGATAGTTCCAATCCTTGATTCTGATTGGTTGAGCCGTGTTCGAAGCTGTTTTAAATTATTCTACAAACATACACCTTTGTTTATGTCTGTGTGTTGCTCGCAACCACTTTGTTGTAACCACAACCGTTTCTCAGGAACTACATTGTTTGGCGGAAGAATAATGTTTTTATTTATATCATTAAATTTGATTTACTTTGTTTTATTTTGTGAAACCTTGCTACATATATGGAATAACCGTTTTATAAAAGCAATAAGCCTCGTGAAGCTGTGGTTTACAGTGAATTCATGACAGCTAAAGGCTTGTGCACACCGGGCCGATTATCGCGCGCGATTATCGCAGACGTTTAACACCTCGCGACTAAACAAAGGGTGCCAATGTGAGTGTGCACATCGATGCCCAAAACGACAGCCGTAAAAGCTGTAACAGCATTTTTTTTTTTAAATGCCTCAGGCTAATTTTTTTGGTTTGACGCGCCGCATTAAAAACTGGCCGACCAATGAGATTGGCACTTTTGTTCACGTGCCTACAGCTGCTGAAGTTACAGTAAAACACGACTTGGTGGCGCTAAAGCACACAACGGTCTTGCCGAGCACATATTGATACCTAACGACGAAGAGGAAGTAGACGAAGAAGATGCGTCGAGGCAAGATGAATGTAGAACTGCTTTTCATTAAGCGCCATCTAATGTCAGGGAGTGAATTTGCACGTTCACTCGGCTCATCGCCAGTGAAAATCGCTTGGGTATGAACACAAAGGCGTGTCGAAAAACGTCTCGAAAAACGTGCAAAAATCGTCCCGGTGTGCATGAGGCTTAAGGGGGTTTTTAATGCTTCGCATCGTGCCTAACAACGCCCCTTAGCTATTATAAATTCACTGTAAACCATGGCTTCACTGGGCTTATTGCTTTATTTTATGTTGCTGAGAGATATAATGTAGCGATTCAGTATTGAAGCTAATTTATAGCGTTGACAAGTTTCTGTATATGCGCAGCGCGATCTGTGCATTAAACGGTTTTAATGCACACCTGCATTTTATATATATAAATAATGGTCTCCCCCAATGTTCAAGACATGGTTACGGCCTTAAAGCGTGAATCAAATGGATGATGGGCAAGAAGAAATGATGATAATTGTATTTGGATTAATTTTTTACCGAAAATTCATGGACAAACCGAAATAGGTTTGGATGAAGTCATGAAGACGGCGTGAACGTGGAGTTTACATGTTACAGCACAAGCTAGAGGTGAGTAATACTTCTGTCTTCAGTCAGCTAACTTTATGATTGGGAATTGTTTCGTTCCACATGACAATCAGAGTGCATGCATGTTTATCCCTTTACACAAAAGGATTTCTCATAATATAAATATTCAACATGTTAGATATTTATGATTTGAGATCAGTGAGGCCCCGACATTCTTCCGAGCATATTCAATCACTCTTAACCCAACCCACAGCACAGGAAAATCTGATAAGATAATATTTAGAACCATCAAGATAATCGGGAACTAGGATGGTCGGAAGTGCAGAATTCGGACCAAAATCTGCCCGATTATCTTGTGGTGTGTGCCCCACTTAAGTGTGGTTTTAGACCTGTAGACTGTCCCGAAACAGGAACTTAAATTGTTATGATAAGGGCTTTCGCACCGGGTAGTTATAGGAACTTTGTTACAAGAACTAGCCACCAGGGCGGTCCCGTGAGAACTACATTTTCCCCTAGGGCCATTTTCCTGGTTGCATTCGCAGCATCAGTAGGAACTCTGAAGTGACATAAGCTGGCCTACAGTGATGTCATTTAGCTGTCAGCAACTGGAGGAGGGAGGACAGATAAGTGCCAGCGTCGGTCCATCTACCTCGGTTTTCCATGTTCATGGAATAAGTATATGTAAACTGTGTGTTTACACAGCTTTTTTGTATGGTATGCATTCGGCCAATCAACATACACTTACGTCACTGGTAGTTCCTATTGTCCTGGTTTAGATCCTACTGTGAAGTTATTCCCCCCAAAAAGCATTCCTATAACTAAAATCAGTCCCAGTTCCTGCAATATGAACACGCCAAAGAGAGGGTACTTCTGCCAATAGTTATAGGAACTATGAAATCGTCCCTTTGGTGTGAAAGCCACTAATGTTGCATTTTCTACTTGCTTTATTTCGCTTCCAAGCATACCAAAAGATGCCATGTTCATATATGACTTTACGAACTGAACAAAGGCAGAAAATGCTCCAGGTCCTGAAACAAATGCTTCAAACGAGCCAGGTATGAAAACTCCCCAAGAGTGTGAGAGTAGGACTTAATCACCAAAACTGATTGATTAAACTGGATGGCAGGTTACAGATATACTTCATTTTTCAATATGATCACTCCTGGCTTCTCCAGTTCACTGAAAACATCTTTTTCAGATGCATTAAAAAGGTCTGCACAGCTTTCTGTTTCTGTTTGATGGACTTGTTCAGTGTTTAGATGAGATTAGAGCCTGGTTGGCAGGCAGTTTTCAGAATGAGAATCAGAATGAGCTTTATTGCCTGGTATGTTTACACATACGAGGAATTTGTTTTCGTGACAGAAGCTTCCACAGTGCAACAGAATGACAGTGACAGAACAAAAACACAGATAATAAAAGAATAAAAATAGAACAAGTAAATAGGGAATAACAGTATACAAATTGACAATTGTATGTACAGATATATTACAATAGACAGTTTTGTATGTACAGGTATATTATGTGCAATTTGAAATGTAGACTAAGTATGTGTGTTAGATAAATAAGTGTATAAGTGTATAAATAGTGTGTGTTCCACAATTATGGTCAAGTGATCATGCGATGGATTGCCTGAGTGAAGAAACTGTTCCTGTGCCTGGCCGTTCTGGTGCTCAGAGCTCTGTAGCGTCGACCAGATGGTATCAGTTCAAAGAGGGCGTGTGCTGGATGTGAGGGGTCCAGAGTGATTTTGCCAGCTCTTTTGCTCACTCTGGATAAGTACAGTTCTTGGAGAGTAGAGAGGGTTGTACCAATGATTCGCTCAGCAGTCCGGACTACCCTCTGTAGTCTTCTGAGGTCAGATTTGGTAGCTGAGCTGAACCAGACAGTTATTGAAGTGCAGAGGATGGATTCAATGATGGCGGAGTAGAACTGTTTCAGTAGCTCCTGTGGCAGGTTGAACTTCTTCAGCTGGCGAAGGAAGTACAACCTCTGCTGGGCCTTTTTAACAATGGAGTCAATGTGAGTGTCCCACTTCAGGTCCTGGGAGATGGTGGTGCCCAGGAACCTGAATGCCTCCACTGTCGTTATGCTGTTCATGATGGTGAGTAGGGAGAGAGCAGGAGGGGGTTCTCCTGAAGTCCACGATCATCTCCACTGTTTTGAGTGTGTTGTGCTCCAGGTTGTTAAGACTGCACCAGACAGCCAGCTCCTTAACCTCCTGTCTGTAAGCAGACTCGTCACCGTCCTGAATGAGGCCGATAAGTGTGGTGTCGTCTGCAAACTTCAGGAGCTTGACAGAAGGGTCTTTAGATGTGCAGTCGTTGGTGTAGAGGGAGAATAGAAGTGGTGGAGAACGGAGCCCTGAGGAGCTCCAGTGCTGATCATACAGGTGCTGGATGAGAATTTTCCCAGCCTCACTAGCTGCTGCCTGTCTGTAAGGAAGCTGGTGATCCACTGACAGACGGAGGTGGGCACGGAGAGCTTAATTAGTTTGGGCAGGAGGAGGTTTGGAATGATAGTGTTAAAGGCCGAGCTGAAGCCTCAACACACCTCCACAAACAGGATCCAGGTGTGTTTGATTAGGGTTGGATCACATAAGTCCCTGGTCTGTCTAGATGTTGCAGAACATAATGCAGTCCCATATTGACTGCATCATCCATGGACCTGTTTGCTCTGTAGGCAAACTGAAGAGGATCCAGCAAGGGTCCAGTAATGTCCTTCAGGTGGGCCAGAGCCAGTTTTTCAAATGACTTCATGACCACAGACGTTAGAGCCACAGGTCTGTAGTCATTTAGTCCTGTAATTTTGGATTTCTTTGGGATGGGGATGATGGTGGAGCGTTTGAAGCATGAAGGGACTTCGCACAGCTCCAGTGATCTGTTGAAGATCTGTGTGAAGATGGGGGCCAGCTGGTCAGCACAGGATTTCAGACAGACTGAGAAGGAAATGTTCTTGCCCACAATCTGGGCTTGGTGCTTTTTTCCTTTTCTGCTTCCGTTAGACCTGGCGCACATCGTCTTCGCTGATCTGAAGTGCAGGTGTGGGGAAGAGGGGGGTTGCTGGAGGTGTTAATGGTTGTGAGGAGAGGTGTTCAGAGCGGGTGTGGGGTGTTTTTTCAAACCTGCAGTAGAACTCATTCAGATAGTCTGCCAGTTGTTGATTGCCCACAGTGCTGGGGGATGGGGTCTTGTGGTTGGTGATCTCTTTCAGACCTTTCCACATTGATGCTGAGTCGCTGGAAGTAAACTGAATCCTTAGTTTTTCAGAATAATTCCTCTTTGCCACTCTGATCTCCTTTACCAGTGTGTATTTGGCCTGTTTATACAAGACTTTGTCCCCCTTCCTGTAAGCATCTTCTTTGGCCTGACGGAGCTGTCTGAGTTTTGCAGTGAACCACGGTTTGTCGTTGTTGTAAGTCAGATGAGTCCTGGTAGGAACGCACATATCTTCACAGAAACTGATATAAGATGTTACAGTCTTTGCAAGCTCATCCAGATCATTGGCAGCAGCTTCAGAAACACTCCAATCAGTAAGGTCGAAACAGGCATTTAAATCATGCTCTGCTTCATTAGTCCATCTTTTAACAGTCCTTAATACAGGTTTAGCTTATTTCAGTTTCTGCCTGTAGGTTGGTGTAAGATGAACCAAACAGTGATCAGAGAGTCCTAAAGCTGCCCGTGGGACAGAGTGATATGCATATTTTATTGCTGTGTAACAGTGATCCAATATATTACTGTCTCTGGTGGGACATGTAACATGCTGTCTGTATTTTGGCAGTTCACGGGAGAGATTTGCTTTATTAAAGTCCCCGAGAATTATTAAAACAGAGTCCCGGTGTTGTTGTTCTGTCACTGTGATCTGATCAGCGAGTTTCTGTAAAGCTGAGCTCACGTGCGCTTGCGGTGGAATGTAAACACTCACGAGAATGAATGAGCAAAACTCCCGCGGTGAGTAGAAAGGCTTACAGTTAATGAAAAGCGCTTCTAGATCGGGACAGCACATCGTCTTTAACACTGTTACATCTGTACACCACCTTTCGTTGATGTAAAACATGTCCCGCCGCCACGCGATTTCCCTGTTGATTCTGCGTCGCGGTCCACTCTAAACAGCTGAAAGCCCGGCAGACTTAACGCGCTGTCCGGAATGGCGTCATTCAGCCAGGTTTCCATGAAACACAGAGCAGCAGAGTTTGAAGAATCCTTATTTGTCCGGGAGAGCAGAAGGAGTTCATCCGTTTTGTTGGGTAGAGAGCGGAGATTCGCCAGATGGATGCTAGGCAGCGCTGTCCGAAATCCGTGCTGTCTGAGCTTCATAAGCACGCTGGCTCGCTTCCCCGGTCTGCGCGTCCTGAAGCGTTTGATCAGGGGCGCTGCTCCGCCAACTACAATGTCAAGCAAAACATCAGAATAGTCGAAAACCGGTGAAATATCGGGTGGTGTGTACTGCCGAATGTCCAGCAATTCATCTCTGGTGAAACTGATTGCAGGGATATAACTAAAGACAGGACATACAAACAAAAACATAAAAACAACTGCGGAGCACGCCACGGAGGCTGCTATCAGCGGCGCCATCTTGATCTTGATCGCCAGTTTTCGTCATCTTAATACTAATAAGACTTGAGTGTGTTGTCTTTGGAGCCTCTTCTGCTTCCAAGCAAATTATAAGTAGGTTGGCCTCTATGAAGATAAGTGTTTCAGATCATGTCAACAATTTGGGTGTTATAATGGGTTCAGCTTTAGTTTTAGATAAACAGGTTACTAGTGTTGTGAAGGCTGTTTTATCAACTCAGAATTATTTCTAAACTGAAATCAATTCTCTCTTTTAAGGACCTGGAGACTGTTATTCATGCTTTTGTATCATCACGCATTGATTACTGTAATTCTGTATATACAGGTATTTCACATGGTCAATGATCTCATCTTCAATTAGTACAAAATGCTGCTGCCAGACTTTTGACTCGCACAAAGAAGAGAGAGAATTACCCCAGTCTTGGTTTCTTTACACTGCTTGCCTGTAAAATTTAGAATAGAATTTAAGGTTTTGTTGATGGGTTTTAAAGCGTTGCATGACATTGCCCCAAAATATATTGTTAAACTTTTGATTCCTTATCAAATACAAGGAACATGAGATTTTCGATGATTCTACATGTTCCTAAAACGAGATTAAAATCAAAGGGTGATATAGCTTTCTCAGTGGCTGCTCCTCGATTATGGAACCCTCTTCCAATGCATATTAAACCTTCCCCATCTGTGGATGCTTTTAAATCTAGATTCAAATCGTACCTTTTTAGTAGAGCTTTTAAAATTGATTAGAGTAATCAGGTTTTCATTTTTAATGTTTCATTTTGTTTGTGTGACTGTATGTAATGATTCTGGAACGAACTTTGGTCAACGGCAGTTGTTTTAAATGTGCTATAGAAATAAAAATTGTATTTATTGTATTGTATTGTATAAACTCTCTGGGCTGGACTAGTGAGCTTCTTCTGAGGAACTTCTGAACACAGTTCATTGTGACTTTATAGACAGACTGATCTTGTGTCAGTGTCCTCATTAGCTGTTCAAGGCTATAAGCAGTCCATTGAGTTGTAACAGCATGGACTCTCAACCCCCCTTTATTTCATTAGGCAGTTCACCAAAGTTCACAATCCCTTCCTGTCAAGCACTGAACTAGTGAAAGAAAGAGAATAATTTACTCATCTCAGCGATCAGAGAGATGGTCTGATGGTTCTTTTTAGCAGCTCTGTAGCTTTTAACCAAAAATGTTGTTTCTCATCAGGGGTGAATTTCCTGTACAGTGACATAACTCGCAGATAACTACCATAGTGCAATGCACTGGAGAAATGAACTAACTAGTCATATCTGTTTGTGTAGTAACTTCTATTGTCACAGATCTTTCATTAATGAGGCCAAATTAATGTAATTTAATAAAAACATGATTTTGGAGGACTAATTTGCTATTTTGTTCTATGTGGTTTTGATTTATTTACAAATGTTTCAATCGTGGTTTCCTCACACTCTTCAAAAACTGTGTTGACATTCTCATGACAAACTAAAAGGTGTAGAATTAAATTTGTGCATATTTTGATAGACAGATATAGATTGTACTGGATGTTAGTCTGCTTATTTTACTCAAGAGAATGATCTATCGAAGTCAATGCCATTCTAACTAATCGCAGGTCGAGCAGTATCAACTATAATACATTGCAAAGCTGTTTGCAAATGTTCATTGGAACTACGGTTTGGGGAAACACAGAATCATGGAATTATGACGCTTTTAGAAAAAAACGCACCACTGATTGTTAAAAACCAGAGCGCTCCACACTAGGAAGTATCATAGCAACAGCTAGCATTGGTGGATGCACTAGCTTCAGCCATCTTAGTGTATAACATGTATTAGATGAGCAGGGATCGGTCATTTGAGGCTGAGACTATGACACATCAAACTATTATCAAAGAACAGGGGTTATGTAAGTAACTAAACAACATACAGTGTGGTCTACTGTGACCTGAAAGAGCGAGCTGTCATCAACACCAACAGCACTGGCAAAGGTCACAGACATACAAACACATCATATTCACACTCACCACTTTGGGTTTGAAAGGAGGCTGGATCTCTCTGTTGCCCAAACGTTCCCAGTCGATTCTGCGGAAGAAAGCTTGCTCCTTTATATCTCTCTCACCCTCTGAACTGCAACCTAGACGCTTGGATGGATGCTTCGTCATCAGCTGTGCGTGTGGAGGAGAAGAGAGAGATTATTAAACCACAGCCCATCTACCTCAGATTTAATCATGAAGGAGCATCTGGCTAGGTAGGCTAAATCTGAAGCATAAAATATGTATATAAATAATTCATTTTTCATTTTATAGAAACCACTAAAATACACTAGTGCAAAGTCTTTTCCAATTTGGCTATGCTAAATTTGAACTGAAATCACTTAAGTGAAAGAAAACATTTTCCATTAACTAACATTAGAGTCTTATTAACACTCATTTGCATTCATTTATAATCATTAAGAAAAATTACACAGTGCCCAAAACATCTAATATACATACATATTATTTAAAGTTTAATGACATTTAAAACTATTCTAAATAATTAGTAATCATGGAGAGCCGTTATTACAAAGTGTCATCACTGCCTTTACTGAAATTTATATCACAACCATGAATCATATTATTTTTTTTCTGTTTCGCCGAGGAACATAATCAAACAGAATGGTGGAAAGACAAATGAAATGTAATTATCTTCCACTCAACTATTATAGCGGGTAATATTTCCATGACTTGAGCTGACAGCAATATTAAAGTACGGCAGTTATTAATCCGAGCTGAAAAATTAATTCCAATACAGCCTCTGAATTATTAGTTTCTCATTCAGCGAGTGATGGCATACAGACATTAAGAGGAATAAAGGAGCTCCAGCTGATGTCTCGGGACTCACCCCTTTACAGATGGTCACTGCCTCTTTAGACAGGGATTTGGGGTAGGACACATTGTGCTCCATTATGGACTGAAACAGCTCATCCTCATCCTCGCCATCAAATGGAGGCTGTTAGAAACAGAGCAGATGCTGGTTTATATTAAACATACATAGAATATAATTATGTACAATGGCGTTCAAAAGTGTGGGATCTGTATGCGGTCTCATAAGTCATAAGTCTCTTATGCTCATCAAGGTTGCATTTATTTGACCAAACATTCAGAATAAAACAGCAATATTGTGAAATATTATTACAATTAAACATAATGGTTTTCTAATTTAATATACTTTCAAATATAATTTATTCCTATGATCAAAAGCTGAATTTTCAGCATCATTACTCCAGTCTTCAGTGTCACATGATCCTTCAGAAATCATTCTAATATGCAGATTTATTATCAATGCTGAAAGCGGTTTTGCTGCTTAATTTTTTTGGGGGGGACCTGTGATACTTTTTTTAGGATTCTTTGAGGGATAAAAAGGTAAAAAGAACAGCATTTAATTAAATAGTAAAAACTTACTTTGTTAGAAAAGATTTATATTACTTTTCATCAATTTAACACATCCTTGCTAAATAAAAGTATTAATTTCTTTTAAAAACATAAAAAGAAAAAAACTACCGATCCCTAACTTTTGAACAGTAGTGTATATTGTTACAAAAAACTTCTATTTTGAATAAATGCTGTTCTTTTTAACTTTTTATTCATCAAAGATTCATGAAAAAAGTAACACAAGTTACAAGTTACCAAAAATCTATTAAGCAGCACAACTGTTTCTAACATTTAGAATAAATCAGCATATTAGAATGATTTTTTTTTTAACAACAATATACAAACCGGAGTAACAACATGGTATCGCATATCAATTCAACTCACCCCCCTGCGGTCTCTTTAAAATGGGGTACCTAATGGATAGAAAAGTTAACAGAAAACCAAAGCCACAGGAATCATAAACATTAATTCCAGCAATCAATAATGCAAAGGAAAAAAATAAAATTAAATAAATAAATAAATAAATAAAATATTAGAATGATTTCTGAAGTATCATGTGACACTGAAGACCGTAGCAATGGCTGATGCATCACAGCAATAAATTAAAATTTCTAGGGTAAAGACCATCTAATAAACAAGTACAAACTGTCTTGAAAGTTTTCAGCCCCCATTGTTTTGTTCTACATGTTTTGTTCCATTATCTTGAGAGATAATAATTGCATCAATACTGTGCCTGTTTAAAAAAATAAATGTGCACTTTCTTCTAACACATGACCAGAGTCTAATATTGTCATGATTATACTATAAAGTCGCTGAGCAGATTCAACAGACCCATGTTTTTATAAACTTGAGGTAAAGGGTAAAACAAAGGCATGCTCAAAGTCTCTTTCTATCCTTTTTTCACAGCTTTAGGACCCTAAATCTCAATCCGTCTTAAGTTCTCCAAAAGTACAGACAGCTTCCACCCCTCATCCTGACAGAGGCGGGTTATTAGCAGACACCCACTGTATACTCAATACTTCAGAGTTTCTAAAAAGGAGCTATACACATTTCTGTCATGATTCTTGAGTCATTTTACACTTTTCACATTTTATTTTAAAACAGTGTATCCTCAGAGCAGTGGGATGATATATTACATAAGCAGGAATCATTCCAGGATGGGGTGTCCAAGACAAAATCATCCAAAGGGAAACACATGAAGTGTATAACAAGATTCTTCTGTTGGGTAATTGGACCCGGGAGTCAGCGGGAGAAAGCTGAGATGTAAATGACGTAACCTTGGTAACCGTTCTGGCAGAAAGTATTGCCGACACAGGAAGTGTGATTCACACTGAAGCCTGGGCTGCACTCTATATAAATGAACCTCACTGAACTCAACAGAGAATATTCCGAAATGCACAAGTAAAGCAGTTTATTATGTCAATGCATGTGAATTAAATGTCTGTGAGTATTTGTGTATAAAGCCAGTGCTGCAAGTACAAACATTGTTTGGTGTTTTGCAGAGTACCACTGCTACATTCTAAAAGTGAAATAAGATAATAATAAAATATAAAGTGAAAGTGAAAAATATATAAGATATAATATATAATATAAGATTATTATCTTTTATCTCACTATTATCTCACTATTAACTAACAACCAACTATGACTTTTGCCTCAGTAAATGCCTACTTTGCTGTTTATTAATAGTTAGTAAGGTAGTTGTTAGTTTAGGTATGGGGTCGGATTAAGGGATCAAAATATGGTCATGCAGAATAATGCATTAATAAGTGCATTGTAAGCAGGGGCGCCGTAAGGGGGGGAAAAGTTAGGACGATTCTAAGGGCCCACGATGGGAGGGGGCCCCCCGAGGGAGAAACGTGATTTCTACCGAGGGGAACGCTAGAGCCCTGCATTTCAGCCCGGCCCCGACCGGGCTTCGATCGGGACAATTTTCACGTCATAATTCAGACTTTTAGGCTTCTCCTTATGTTTATATTTTAGACATCCATCAATTAGTGAAGAAAAAAATTGCCACGCTGGTGGAAACAACACGAGACCGTGCTGCCGCGACTGTCAAGAGCGTCTCTGTGTTTAGAGTCCTGCAGCAGCAGAGAGCCGTCAGCGCAGCTGAAGAGTTCTGCTTCAAATACACGCAATAAAGCTTGCCATAAACCCCAGCAAAAGTAATTACCATGAGTGTGTCAGGGGGAAATAGTAAGGAGATATTTGAATTATTTACTAATAACTAGTGTTTTCTGTGTCAGTGTCGCAAAGATGAAGAATCAGATGAAGGTCCTGACTCACCATCTCTTCATTAGACTCGCCTTTAGAGAGAAGTGCATCTTCACGGATTATAATGAAAGAGTTTTTGTTTTCGATTTGATTTATTTCGTTAAGTAGTAATTTAAAGCTTTCTATAGATATATTTATCATGTCTGTGAGTCATGTATTCGCTGACTTTCGGTTCATTTTTGTGAAGTGCTCCTGTTCAAGACGAGACAGCACATCATTGTTTTTTTTATTTTATAAAATAATTTTATATATTCAGGGCTCTAGACTGCGAACATTTTTTTGAGAGTGTGCGAGTAAAAATTTGAAGTGGTCGCACTTTGTGTCACACACCGCACTCGTAAGCAGAGCAGAGGCAGTGCAGAAGCAGTGTGTATGCAGAATGGGCGCGTCAGCATGAGCGCAAAGGTGCGCGCAGCGGACGGAGCACAACGGAGGATTTGGTTTTCAAACTAAAGTAAAAGACTGCTTCTTAAAACAGAGAAGGTGAACATGTTGGTATTCTTGTAGAGAAGTCCTGTCAGCGACAGACAGTTTTGTTTGACTTTTTGTTTTCGTTTTGAAAAGCTTGTTATCTTTGCTGTTTACCTCATGTTACACTATGGAGGCTTTCCTTATTTTTTTAATATTATTATTATTTGATTCCTCAGTGTTTGCTAAACATTCTGTTATGTATTAGTCGGTATAATACAGCATGTGATGTGTCCTATGCCTCATCTTATTCGTTTTTGTTAATAAATGTTTGTCATTGTAACATACTGTTTTATTGTTGTTGTGCTTTTTAATTAAGAATAACAATGAATCCATCTTTTGTTTTAGTCTTAAAAAGTGAAAGGTGTATAGATATAAGCAAAACAGACCATTATCTTTTCTTGTAAAGCTGACACCAAGATCATGAAAGTGAAAGCAAAAAGAGGAATTCCTGTCACAAAATATAAATCACAAATAATACTGATGAAAAAGAACGGGTTGAATGTTGAACACTTTCGTTACCATATAACTATAAACTATGATAAAAGTTCATCAGCATGCATTGATTAATCAAATGTTGTATCAAAAAAAAAAAAAGAATTTGCTACCAAATGATGTGCTTGTGCGACCAACTGAGAAAGTGGGAAGAATGACTCTAGAGCCCTGATATTTTATAAAAAGCTTTGTAAAGTAGACCCTTTACAGTTCCGAATGATGTATTGCTCTTACTTTTATGAGCAAAAATTACTGCAAGTTGTTTCAATTGAAAAAAATGCAATTGATTGCACTGGTGCCTCCATGTCACTCTCCGCACAAACTAGGATGCAGCGCACATTTATCTAGGTTTAACATTTAAACATTGTTATATGCTTGAACTGTTTTAGTATATCTATAGATTTTATTTTAGGCAAGTCGTGATGATTTGAGAAGGCTAAATTGATCAAACATGGCTATGATCAGCTCACTGTCTGCCGCTGGCCGCTTGGTCATTACTTTAAGAAAGAAAAAACATATTTAACGAACAAAAAAAATGCTCCAAACGTTTTTCTAAATTAACTTTATAAAAAACCAAAACGAAATATTATCACTTTGCCATTATATACAAAACTGAACGATTTTAATAGCTGAAACAGTATAATCTGATTTGGGAGAAGGGGAAAAAAAGACTGGCCCGGGAACGCAATCGCGATTTCTATAATATATAACCCCCCCCCCCCTGGAACGCAGGAGGGCCCGAGTGAATATGCTGTCCAGGGGGCCCAGAATCCGTAGCGGCGCCCCTGATTGTAAGTACTAATAAAAGCCAATATGCTAGTAATATGCAAGCTAATAAGCAACTAGTTAATAGTGAGAATTGGCCCTTAAAATAAAGTGTTACCTATATATTAAAATAAATATATTTTTTAATAACAATAATAATCTCCATCAAACAGTAAATGAAGCTTCCAGATTCTTTCTCAGAATTGGAACTGTAACAAAATTTTGCAAAACAAGGATCTAAAGCAGAGTTTTTTATAATATTGAAACACAGAGGCTTTTTAATATTAAGAGCCAAAATTCAAACTTGAGGGTTTGAGGGTTTTGAGCCAAAAGTAAATGTTGCATTACATCCAACTATATCATATTACAATGTATTACATAAAAAAAAAAAAAAAAAAAAAAAAAAAAATATATATATATATATATATATATATATATACAAATATACTGTATATATTTATTTATTTTTTTGTGATATGGCATGGCAGGCCAAATTAAAGGTCATCACAGTCCAGCTGTGGCCTGCGGGCCCTGGTTTGGACATCTCTGATCTAAAATATCAATGCAACATTCTAAAAATAAAAGATGTATTGATATCAGTGCTTTTATCACATCAGTCTCATGTCAAGATGTCAAAACAGTGTGTACTTTCAAAACTTTTTATTTACGCAATGTTTTTGTCCCATAGAGTTTCACTGCAAGTGTATTGCTGTAAATGCACTTTTTCTAACAGAGATATTTGAAAGTTATTTGAAAAAAAAATAGAAAACTGAAATCAACATCATGCACTGTCAGAAAAAAAAAAGTGCACAAATTGTACCTTTAGGGGTACAACAGCTTGTCACTGGGGCAGTACCCTCAAAGGGACACTGTGGCGAGGGGGGCGTGGTTCAGCGAGGTTTGCAGCGGGAGAGAGAGTTGGGAGACGAGCGGTGAGTAAGTGGGTCAAGTGCAAATGACAAACACCTGTGTCTTGTTCCAGTAAGTGGCGTGGAGAGACAGCATAAAAGGGACCGGGAAAGGAGAAGCAACCAGAGAGGGACAGACTGCTGACTGGCGAAGGGACTGTGGAACCCGTATTGCTCTAGAGAGCCCCAAGTTTATATTGCCTATGCATTATGTTATATTGAGCGCTAGTAGCGCGACTTTCTGTTTGTGTACGAAAAACTGAATAAAAGCCAGCAGCAGTCAAGCCGACCCCTTCCTCTTCCTTCCTGATCATTGACATCGTTACACTGGTGCCGAAACCCGGGAAGGAAGCAGGAGAGCCGCTGCCATCATGCAAACTCCGACAAGTACGCCATTTGCGGATGTCATCGCATCGCTCGCGGTCCTCCATCAAGAACAACATCAGGCGCTGCTGGATATGCGGAGTGACCAGGAGCGCCGCTTCCAAGCCATCATCCAGGCGCAACAGGAGGACCGCGCAACGTTCCGGAGCTGGATGGACCGGGAGGTTCGGGCAGAAACAGCAGCTCAGCAGACCCCACCCCCCCACCTGCCGCTGAACAAGATGGGGACGCAGGATGACCCCGAAGCCTTCTTAGATCTTTTCGAGAAAAGAACAGTGGCCGGTGCGTCTGATACCGCTGTTGTCAGGGGAAGCGCAGGTGGCTGCTCAGCAACTGCCCGTGCAGAACCTCCTGGTCTTCGATGATCTGAAAAAGGCCATTCTCCAGCGGGTCGGCCGAAGCCCAGAGCAACATCGCCAGCGATTCCGTTCGCTGGTCCTGGGCGAGAGTGGCCGACCCTTCGTGATGGCACAACAGCTCCGGGACTCATGCCGCAAATGGCTGCTGGCTGAGGGAAGCGACGTCGAGCCCATCATCGACCGGGTGGTACTGGAGCAGTTCATCACTCGTCTGCCAAGGAAGACGGCAGAGTGGGTCCAGTGCCACCGACCGACGTCCCTGAACTCAGCCATCCAACTGGCGGAGGATCAGATGGTGGCGTGCCCCGGGGTCGGCGAACCCCTTCCAGCTGTCTCTCTCTCCTCGCCTTTGTGTTCTCCTTCTCTCCCTCCATCTGTAGCTAAACCTGTCCCTTTTCCCAGGTCCCGTCCTCCAGGCCCTCCTCGAGTCTCACCCCGAGGGCGGGGTGGAACCGGACAGGATTACACCGCGAGTATGAGAGCTCCGCCCAGGGGGGCGGGGCTGACCACGGCTGGGACCGATGCCGCTTCTGTTTCTCCGGTCTCCCCACGCCACTCACTTGACCCACTTCCCGCCACTAGGGCGGCGGGGAGGTCTGGGCCGGCCTGTTGGCGTTGTGGGGACCCGGAGCATTTTATTGACAGGTGTCCCATGATGGAGGTGGGGACAATGATCCGGGTCCCGGATGCTCCGCAGGTTGCCCCCGGTCAGGCTAGCGGGTACGAAATACCTGTGAGTATTAAGGGGGGTACCTATCAGGCTCTGGTGGATTCAGGATGTAACCAAACCTCTATCCATCAAAGCCTGATGCAGCCCGAGGCATTGGATGCAAGCCGCATGGTTCAGGTGCGGTGTGTGCACGGGGACGTGGTGAAATATCCTTTAATGTCCGCTGTTATACAATTTAGGGGACAAAATCATAGTGTAGAGGTTGCAGTTAACCCACACCTCCGACATCCGCTGATTCTGGGAACTAATTGGCCTGCTTTTAGTGAATTATTGGGATGTTTGTGTGCGGATGTCTCTTGGGGAAAGAAAAAGCAGGGAAGGGGGGCGCTCGTACAGGTGGGAGAGGCTGAACAGGGACCACTGAGCTTTGAACCAGGGGTACAGAGTGAAATCGAGAGGCGGATCCTCTTGGAGCGCGATGACTTTCCTCTGGAACAAACTCATTTGTTCGTTATATCGATGGTCAACCTCTCCAACCTGCTCGTCCGCTTTCCTATCCATATTTCTGTCAGGACCACTATCGTCAAAATGATAGATACTTAGCATAAAGTTTGGTTTGGCGGTATGGTTCTGTTCTGTGCAAAAACTCCCTGCCATCCATACAGCCCGTCATGAATGAGCAGGGAGAGCAGCAATAATAATAACCCCCCGAGGGATAACAGAACAGAACAAAGCAGATATCATTAATGTACTTAATGAAATTTAAGTGTATAATTCAAGAAAAGAGTCTGATTTAGCAAGGAATATCAGAAAGCCAAGTCCTGACTGCGAAAGGAGGAGTTGGGGATGGAGGAGGGTGATTTGCTCCTGAGCAAGCGGGAAAAGCTGCTGATTAATACTGAATAGAGCTTATATAGGAATGCCGTGATAGGTGTCGTATTCCTATAGGTAGATGTGATCAGCTGAGAATCAGCTGATGCAAGCTTGACTCACGTGACCTGCCAGAACTATCGCTAACGCTCAATTTTGCAATTATAAAAGACCGGTTGTATCGAGTAACCCAAGATGCTCAGACAAAGGAGGATACAACACAGTTATTAGTGCCAAAAAGCCGTTGGGAAATGCTATTCCAGGCGGCTCATTGTAATCCCATGGCGGGGCATTTAGGGCAAACAACAACACTAAATCGTCTCATGACCCGTTTTTTTTGGCCGGGCATTCACGAGAATGTACGCAGGTGGTGCGCGTCTTGTCGTGAATGTCAGCTGGTAAATCCGCCGGCCTCCCCAAAAGCGCCATTGCACCTCCTTCCGTTAATGCAGGTCCCCTTCGAAAGAATTGGGATGGACCTCATCGGGCCATTGGAACGATCATCAAGAGGACATCGTTTTGCATTAGTTCTGGTGGACTATGCAACAAGATATCCCGAGGCAGTGGCGCTCCGCAGCATCTCCGCCAAGAGTGTTGCGGACATGCTGTTTCGCTTAATCTCCCGAGTGGGGATCCCGAAAGAGATCCTCACTGATCAAGGCACGGCGTTTATGTCACGTACTTTACGCGAGCTATACGAATTATTGGGGATTAAATCGATTCGCACCAGCGTCTATCACCCACAAACGGACGGACTGGTGGAACGATTTAATCGCACGTTAAAAACCATGATTCGTAAGTTTGTTCACGAAGACGCCAAAAATTGGGATAAATGGTTGGAACCCCTCTTGTTCGCTGTGCGGGAGGTCCCGCAAGCCTCCACGGGGTTTTCCCCCTTCGAACTTCTTTATGGACGTCAGCCCCAAGGGGTTTTAGACGTCCTGAGAGAAACTTGGGAGGACGGACCTTCTCGAGGTAAAAATGAAATTCAGTATGTAATGGACCTGAGAGCAAAACTCCACACTTTGGGGTGGCTATCTATGGAGAATTTGTTACAGGCTCAGGACAAACAAAGCCGGCTATACAACAGGAGAACTAATTTGCGAAAATTTGCACCAGGAGATAAAGTGCTTGTATTACTCCCAACTTCAAGTTCCAAATTACTTGCAAAGTGGCAAGGACCGTTTGAGGTCACACGGCAAGTCGGGGATCTCGATTATGAGGTTATACGAACGGATAGGAGCGGGGCACGCCAGATTTATCACCTCAACCTCCTAAAAAAATGGAGCGAGGCGGAGGCAGTGATGCTGGCGACGGTAGTGAGTGGAGAAGAAGATCTCGGGCCAGAAGTGAGCACCAAGACGCAATCTCTCGCTCTGGCCCCGGGAGGAGATCATCTCTCGCCCTCCCAGCTCACTGATGTGGCCAAGTTGCAGGCAGAATTTGCAGACGTGTTCTCGCCCCTACCGGGTCGAACGAATCTCATTTAGCATCATATTGAGACCGAGCCAGGACTAGTAGTGCGCAGTCGGCCGTATCGTTTACCTGAACACAAGAAAAATTAGAGGCGATGCTCGAAATGGGAGTAATAGAAGAATCTAACAGTGATTGGGCAAGCCCGATAGTTTTAGTTCCTAAAACGGACGGCTCGGTCCGATTCTGTGTGGATTACCGCAAAGTAAATGTTGTGTCGAAATTCGACGCGTATCCAATGCCGCGAGTTGACGAATTGCTTGATCGGCTGGGCACAGCTCGTTTTTATTCGACACTGGATTTAACGAAAGGATATTGGCAGATCCCCTTATCGCCGGTATCTAAAGAAAAGACAGCCTTCACAACGCCGTTCGGATTACACCAATTCGTTACGCTTCCGTTCGGCTTGTTCGGGGCGCCGGCTACTTTTCAGCGACTCATGGACCGCATTCTCCGCCCCCATGCTGCATATGCCGCTGCTTACCTGGATGACATCATCATCTATAGCAATGACTGGCAGCGGCATATGGAGCATTCGAGGGCTGTTCTGAGGGCGCTGAGGGTGGCCGGACTCACGGCCAACCCGAAGAAGTGTGCGGTTGGGCGGGTGGAGGTCAGGTATCTGGGTTTCCACTTGGGTCACGGACAAGTGCGTCCCCAAATTAATAAGATTTCAGCCGTTGCAACTTGTCCGAGACCTAAGACCAAAAAGGAGGTGAGACAGTTCCTGGGGCTGGCGGGATACTATAGAAGGTTTGTGCCTAATTATTCGGACCTCACCAGCCCGCTGACTGATCTCACTAAAAAGGAGGCACCAGATCCGGTCCAGTGGACGGAGCTGTGTCAGCAGGCTTTTACCAAGGTAAAGGCTGCTCTGTGTGGCGGGCCGCTATTACATTCTCCTGACTTTTCTCTCCCCTTCTTGTTGCAGTCTGACGCGTCGGACAGGGGGCTGGGTGCGGTCCTGTCCCAGGAGATGGAGGGAGAGGAACGGCCGGTGCTGTACATTAGTCGCAAGCTCTCGAAGAGAGAGACTAAGTACAGCACCATAGAGAAGGAGTGTTTGGCCATCAGGTGGGCCGTCCTCACCCCCCCGATATTATCTCCTGGGGCGGGAGTTCACTCTCTGTTCGGACCACGCCCCTCTGCAGTGGCTCCACCGCATGAAGGATACCAACGCGCAGATCACTCGTTGGTATCTGGCTTTGCAGCCTTTTAAGTTCCAGGTGGTCCACAGACCGGGGGTGCAGATGGCTGTGGCGGACTTCCTCTCCAGAAATGGGGGGGGGGCTGCAGGCCGGACGGCTCCCCGGCCTGAGTTGGGAGGTGGGGGTATGTGGCGAGGGGGGCGTGGTTCAGCGAGGTTTGCAGCGGGAGAGAGAGTTGGGAGACGAGCGGTGAGTAAGTGGGTCAAGTGCAAATGACAAACACCTGTGTCTTGTTCCAGTAAGTGGCGTGGAGAGACCGCATAAATGGGACCGGGAAAGGAGAAGCAACCAGAGAGGGACAGACTGCTGACTGGCGAAGGGACTGTGGAACCCGTATTGCTCTAGAGAGCCCCAAGTTTATATTGCCTATGCATTGTTATATTGAGCGCTAGTAGCGCGACTTTCTGTTTGTGTACGAAAAACTGAATAAAAGCCAGCAGCAGTCAAGCTGACCCCTTCCTCTTCCTTCCTGATCATTGACATTGTTACAGACACCTTCGTACCTTCTTTACCCCTGAAGGGTGCATATTGGCACATTTGAGTAGTAACATGTGTCATTAAGGTAGCAATATGTACTGGTAGTATTATGAACTCTAGGAGTTAAGATGGTACAGAGGTCCCCCATTGAGGGTACTGCCCCAGTGACAAGCTGCTGTACCCCTAAAGGTACAATTTTTGCAAAAAACAATTCTGACAATGTGACACAAATACTGCCCACAGAAATCAAACTGTATTGAACCCACGAGATAAAAAAATACATAATTGCAACATAAAAATGCATAAAAATTCTTGTTCCGTCAGAAGCACCTTGTGCAAACCAAAATCTCAATCCTCTCTGTGCAATGTTGCTCGGAGACAGCATGTTTTGCTGCAAGTCATTTTCTGTGGCTTTCGCTGATCACAGCAGGGCTGCAATCACAGTTATTCAAAGTGGCTCTGAAAAGCCCTGGCGTCTGACTCATTTGAGTACTATAGAGAGTAATAAATGATTCACAAGAACTTTCTGCACATGTCCACCTACCTGCCCAGCCAGCATCTCGTAGAGGAGCACACCGTACGCCCACCAGTCCACCGATTTCCCGTACGGCTGATAGGCGATTATCTGGGGGAAGAGGAAATCAACATGTGCATCATTTTCTGTCCAGTCATTCATTCAACTCTCATGGGAAACTCTATTCAATCTCCATTCATTTGCCAAGAGAACAATGCACATTTCATTACTGCTCAAGGGGGTGGTTGGCGCTCTGCTATTTTTAACCATTTGCTGTAATAACTGCTTTTTTCCCCTCGCTAGTCCATTTACACCCACATATTCAGCACACACACACCAATGAGTGTGTATAATCACAGGGGTAGTTAATCAGAGCTTTGTTAAGCATAGAGAGTGTATGTTTCATGTCACATTTTGAACTTTCTTCCTCTTCATGTGTGCTTTAGAAATGACTGCACAGTTGTGCCACTTTCCACAAATAGGGCACAAATTGGTGCCCCGTTTCTTTCTTAAAAGCAATGAAGTCACACATGCCACATTCTTTCAAGAGAGAACTATTAGATATGTTACCAACTGTAAAATCAGTATAGCGTGAAAAGTAGCTAACTTTAAACACACCAAATATCTATACAATTTTGATCTAATTTTGATTTGGCAATATCTAACAACCGAAATCCTAAAACAATGATTTTGACAAAAATAAATGCTTATACAAAGCAAGTATTTTTTTAGTCTAATGCTTAACTTATTTTAATTACCACAACTTACCAAATATAATATGACTGATATTTAAGTTTTCTACATATTGTTTGCAAACCTGTTACTTCATGATTTCCCTTGATTAAAAAAATAAAATAAATTATAAAATAGAGACACATAGGAAGTGAAATCACCTGGATCTTTTTTACAGCATAATAATAGGAAGACAAGAAAAGATTCTTATTATATTATGTAGTGCATGTGTCAAGTACATCAGTTCAACCCTGTTACCAATTTATTATCAGAAAAATGGTCTAAATTAATATGTATTTTTTTAAAACACATGAGACAAACAACATTTTACAAAGGCTAAATGCTACTACAAGTTTGCAGGTTAGATTTAGTTTGAAAATACAATCATAGACTCCTGGTTGCCTAATCAGAGCATGCTTTGGATGAGCCTTTGAGTGACACTGGCTGTTTTAGAGAAGAACAGGAAGCTCTTAGGTATCTGATCCACTACACACAGGGTAAGGTCACAGTAAGCATGTTTTATGTGTCTAATGGCCGTCTGCTCATAGACAGAGCAGACTGTCTGCCAGCATTCACATCAACAGCCTGACCTCAAACGTCCTGACACAACACACACAAATAAACAGATGAACACATGATACATTCCTACTAACAAAACGAATGACTTCTGAGAAATGTTGTCGTTTTTCACATTGCTCATGATGCTATGTCTAATTTAGGTTCTGTAATAACACTCTTATAAAATAATAATAATAATAAAATGGAAAAAAAATGGCCTAGCATAATTTTTCCTGTGGTCTGTCTAAATACTCAAAATATTTCAAACAAAAAAGAAAATCTTGCCAAAAAACATGGTAAGTGAGTCAATACTCCAATTAGAGAAAGTAGTGGATCTCGCTTCATGACTGTGGCTACAGTATAAAAGCATTTTTCCTTTATGTGGGCAGGTATTTTTCTGTTTAGTTTGCTCAGTTTTGTACGCATAAGGCCAGGATGTAATCTGTCCTGTCCAATTTATGTAGAAGTCAATTTATTCTAAAAACGGTCATTGTTTTATTATTGTTTTGCAACACTGCTATGACAAAATGTCACTTGTTCCAACATACTGAGCTGTGATTCTCAGGCAAGCAAGTTTAAATCTGTCTCATGTCAATTTCCCCTCTATTCCACATAATTTTCACGTCATCTCTCGAATTTCCACTGTCAATAAGATGGCAGAAAGCGTACAGATGAGCGTAGCTGTTGATAAAGTCTTCTTCCAGCACCTGTTTTCCAGAGCAAATTTACAATATTGAGCTATTCATGGGGTTACAATTGCTTTTAGAATCAGGAAGGTCAATATATCGGATCATGTCTTCATTAGCATTTGTCTAAAGACAGGATGAACATTAACGATTGCCTCATTTCCTATGACAGTGTGAATCTGGAAGCCAACACAATGGTTTCTGGACTCCTTGAAGTATCCCATAAACACCATGGTACATTTTTGATATTCATCGACCAAATGACATCGCCACTGCGCTATGGTAATTTTTTTTCCCCAAAATGTAACAGCTAAGTTTGAAGTCTGAAGAACCAAACATCTGCTGCTCAGACCAGTCATCTAGACTAGAGCACTGTATGTATACAAATACAAACTTCATTGTGTTTCTAAAAATAACATCCCATCTGCAGTAATATAAAGACGGCATACGGGGGCTGGTGTGTGATTGGCTGGGGACTGGAGGGTTTGAATAAAGTCGGGACAGATGAAGAGGTGGAAGGGCTGCTTATGGATGAATAAATGATTTGTGTCAGGACACGGACGTGCTGGATGTTCTAATGGAGAAGCTGAGATGATGGAGTCACGTTGACCTTCTTTAGATTCAGAATACACTCAAGGCTCTGAAGACACACTGGTGGGAGGGCAGCATTTTTAGCAGTGTGTGTTGTCTGCAACCCTTATAATTATTCTACATTTCTATGAATGTATTTAGAGCTTTTCCTTAATGTGCGAGTTAAAGGGTGTAGTTCACATAACAGTAGATACATTTACAGTATAATCAGATTGATAGCTCAATTGGACAGAGAAGCTTCACGGTAACGCCTCAATCATTCAGATTGAGCTCAGCACAAATAAAATTTCAATCCGATTAATAGAGGTGGTGTAGATCTTAAACAATCTGTTTAATGGGACAATTTTAGTCACGTGAACACTTGAATACAACTCAATCAGACTCGAAAATATTAGTACTCAGAATACTCAGAAACACGTGCAAATTTACCAAAAATTTGCAAAAAAAGATTTTCTGACATATATTTTTTAGACATAAAAAAGGCAAAATGGGCAATTATGTTGGTTACTCCAGTGACATTTCATAGCTTTCTCTGTTTCAGAACAGTGACTGGGCACTGTGCTGAAGTTTTGTTTCAAATAGATGCACATGTAAACAAATTTGTGAATCAGGTTGCAATGTTTAGATGAATAGAACTTTCACAATCTGAAATCGATTGGTAGCATTCAGAATGAAGGAAATCAGTGTGTGTAAACTGAAAATTCTGTTGTTTACGCACCATCAATATTATTTAATATCTAATATCTAAATTACGGAAGTTCTAAGCGGCCATGCATTATTATTTTTTTTCCTTCTCGTTTTCTCATGATCTCGACATAACAAAAGTTGTTTTCTCGTTATCACAACTTAATTTTCTCGTGATCACGACATAACAAAAGTTGTTTTCTCGTTATCACGACAATTTTCTCGTGATTTCGACATAAAAGTTGTTTTCTCGTTATCACGACTTAATTTTCTCGTGATCACGACATAACAAAAGTTGTTTTCTCGTTATCACGACTTAATTTTCTCGTGATCACGACATAACAAAAGTTGTTTTTTCGTTATCACGACTTAATTTTCTTGTGATTTCGACATAAAAGTGGTTCTTTTAAACAATGATTGTTTGATTTTTAAAACAATGCATAGTGAGTCTACTGTTGCTATAGTAACGAACGCAACCTTGACAGGAACATTCTAAAATGCTTAACCTGGCTTAATGCATTAATTGAGAGTGTTTTTAAAAGACAAAAGTCAGCATACATATTATTAGTAATGTACAGACAAGAAGATGAGCCCATAATAAGAACGCAATGCGTTTAATTCCACGTAAAGCATTTTCCTCCATAGAATACCGTATGGACAACACATAACATGGCTTAATGCGTTAAGGCAGTGTTTTTAAAAGACAAAACTCAGTAAACACATAATTAATAAAGCATTCTATGTAGCCTACAGACAAGCAAATAAGCCCATAATAAGAATGCAATGCGTTTAACACATTAAGCTTTTTACCCATAGAAATATAAGAAAAACGCGTTGCGTTCGCATCCTGGACTCATCTTGTCTGTACATAGGCTATTATAATTTACTAATAATGTGTTTACTGAGTTTGGTCTTTTAAAACACTCTCTAACGCTGTCAGTCCTCTGTCGTGTGTGTCATGTGTTCCCGCCTCATGTGTCCATATTTGGTTTGTTTCCTGTCCTTGTTTCATGTCATTATGAGTTAATTTGTGTCCAGCTGTGTTTGTCTCGTTATGTGTTAATTATGATTTACCTGTCTATTTATAGTCCTGTCTGTTCAGTTTGATTTCGTCTGGTCTACTCGTTACTTCCCGGTGTATCCTGTCTCTCTGTCCTGCCTTGTCTTGCCTTGATGTCAGTAAAGACTATTATTTGAGTTTACGTCCTCGTCTGCGTCCTTGTTCCTCCCTCGTGTGTGCACCGTGACAGAAGACCAGACCTAAACCGTAAGCGGCGCCCATTCACCCCGTTTTGTTTTCCGTTTTCAAAAGTCTTTTGTTTGTTCCTGTTTGTTTGTCCCGCGGCAAGGAAGTCGCCGCTCGTCATCCCACCATAGCCCACTGCAAGTCGGCGTGGGAGTTTGGCGGGATCGCCGCGAGTCCTCTAGCCGCGAGCCCTCATACCCGCCGATCGCGGGAGATATCCGCCTCCGGCTGTGGCTATCCCAAGCCCGCCGGCTGGTTGCCTAGTTCCCGGGTTGCTGCTCCCCCAGGCGCGCCGTTCGCGGGAGATCACGCCACCGGATCGCCGCTGACTCAATTCCAGCCGGCCCGCCTCTGACTCAATGCCCGCCGGCCCGCCTCTGACTCAATGCCCGCTGGATCGCCGTTGACTCATGCCCGCCGGATCGCCGCTGACTCAAGCCCACCGGATGGGCGCTGACTCATGCCCGCTGGCCGCCGCTAACCCTAGCCCCGTGGAGAGTCCACATGTCACGGCCAGGAGTGCCGTGTGTCTGTTTTGTTGTGCCCACAGGAACATTTTAAACTAACCTTGTCTTGTCCGTGGAGACTCATCTGGGGCAGGCGGCTCCTCTTGTTGTGGCCATGGAGGTCAATATATCTGATCATGTCTTCTAGCCGCCTGCCCCCTTGTCGTGGAAATGGAAGCGGTTGCTGAGGGACCCTGTGAGGGCCTCTGACTCTTCGTCATGCCCAGAGGAAGCCTCAGCTTCCAAGCCAGCCCAGGAGGGCTTCTGGTTCCTGTGGGCTGTCCTGTCCTGTCTGTCTGGCCCTGGAGGGCTGTCCTGTACTGTTCTGTGTGTCTAGCCCCGGAGGGCTCCTGATACCCCCTGACTTCCCCAGGTAAATTTTTTGGGGGGGTAAAAGGGGTTCCGGCTGTAGGGGCCGGGCCAAGGGGACTGAGGCCAAGGCCCCCGAAGACCATCTGCCATGGCCTCCAGAGCTCCCTGCACCGCCATGGCCTCCAGAGCTCCAAACACCGCCATGGCCACCTGAGCTCCCTGCACCGCCATGGCTTCCACACGCCTTCTGGGAGGGGGGAGTAATGTCAGTCCTCTGTCGTGTGTGTCATGTGTTCCTGCCTCATGTGTCCATATTTGGTTTGTTTCCTGTCCTTTTTTCATGTCATTTATGAGTTAATTTGTGTCCAGCTGTGTTTGTCTCGTTATGTGTTAATTATGATTTACCTGTCTATTTATAGTCCTGTCTGTTCAGTTTGATTTCGTCTGAACAAAACAGTCTACTCGTTACTTCCCGGTCACACGGTATCCTGTCTCTCTGTCCTGCCTTGTCTTGCAGAGCTTGATGTCAGTAAAGACTATTATTTGAGTTTACGTCCTCGTCTGCGTGTCCTTGTTCCTCCCTCGTGTGTGCACCGTGACAAATGCATTAAGCAACGTTAAGCATTTTGGAATGCCCCCTTTGATGCGCAAATGATCGACAGATAACTGCGCGCTCTTATACTGTATCTTGTTCAGCAAATATGTTGCTTCACTTAGAAATAACGTATACAATAAATAAAAGCGCTGACAAATAGGCTAATCACTGCTGATTTTGTCAAGATACAGTTAGGCTTTTCAATCTACGCTAATCGCCACATTTACCATATTTGAGTAATTAACATGTTTAAATGGTCTAACAACAAGCATTAACACCGCAAGCGCAGGCGGTGCGCCTTAGAAGAATGCAAAGAAGAGCTAGCCTATTCTAAAAATCGTAAGATGCTTGGATTAAACTCATTTAATTTTTCTCGTTCGTTTGAAATAAAATAATATATAATATATTATAATAATTTGTTTGTGATTTTTATTAGTCATGTATGATAGGCTGTGATGTGCGTTAAGCGTGGATGCTGTTATAATAAATGTGTGCCTACTGTGGTTTACAAAGAAAGGCTGTAGAAAATACAAAAAAATTAGGCATTTTTACAACACTGTATAACTGTCACGGTGCTATATGTGTGGTTTTAACTGGTTACACGAGTAAATGTATGCTACTAGGAACAGGAACACGGAGACGAGGTTAATTTTAATAAACTCAAATAATAGTCTTTAATCCAGACAAGGCAAGACAGGGCAGGACAAGGCAGACAGGAAACACCAGGAGTAACGAGTAGACCAGACGAAATCAAACTCAAAAGACAGGAGGTTGTTGCTAATATACACAGGGTAATTAACACATAACGAGACAAACATTTACAGCTGGAACATACTTAACTCATAATGACATGAAACAAGGACAGGAAACAAACCAAATATGGACACATGAGGTGGGAACACATGACACACGACAGAGGACTGACATTACTCCCCCTTCCCGAAAGGCTCGGCCCGAGCCTTAACAGTTCCATCGGGAAGGGGTGGTGGGCGCTCTGGAGGCCCCTCAGGACAAATACGGACAAGAACACAGGACGGGGACCTCCAGAGTGGAACAGAAAGACAGGGACCATGGCGGAGCTGGGAGCTCTGGAAGCCATGGCGGTGCAGGGAGCTCAGGAGGCCATGGTGGAGCTGGGAGCTCTGGAGGCCATGGCGGAGCTGGGAGCTGTGGAGGCCATGGCGGAGCTGGGAGCTCTGGAGGCCATGGCGGAGCTGGGAGCTCTGGAGGCCATGGCGGTGTAGGGAGCTCTGGAGGCCATGGCAGATGGTCTTCGGGGGCCTTGGCCTCGGTCCCCTCGGCCCGGCCCCTACAGCCGGAACTCTTACTACCCCCCCCAAAAAAAATTCCCTGGGGAAGTGAGGGGGTATCAGGAGCCCTCCGGGGCTAAACAGACAAGACAGTACAAAACAAGACAGGAACGCCCTCCAGGGCCATCTGACAGTAATATAACAGGACAGGACAGCCCACAGGAACCAGAAGCCCTCCTGGGCTGGCTTGGAGGCTGAGGCTTCTTCTGGGCATGACCAGGAGTCAGAGGCCCACACAGGGTCCCTCAGCGACCGCCTCCATTTCCGCGACAAGGGGGCAGGCGGCTAGAATGGCCTCCATGGCCACAACAAGAGGAGCCGCCTGCCCCAGACGAGTCTCCATGGACAAGACATGACAAGGTTCCTTAAAATGTTCCTGTGGGCACAACAAAACAGACACACGGCACTCCTGGCCGTGACATGTGGACTCTCCACGGGGCTAGGGTAAGCGGCGGCCAGCGGGCATGAGTCAGCGCCGATCCGGTGGGCTTGAGTCAGCGGCAATCCGGCGGGCATGAGTCAGTGGCGATCCGGCGGGCTTGAGTCAGCGGCGATCCGGCGGGCTTTGAGTCAGAGGCGGGGCGGCGGGCATTGAGTCAGCGGCGATCCGGTGGCGTGATCTCCCGCGAATGGCGCGCCTGGGGGAGCGGCAACCCGGGAACTAGGCAACCCACCGGCAGGCTTGGGAGAGCCACCGCCGGCGGCGGATATCTCCCGCGATCGGCGGGCATGAGGGCTCGCGGCCAGAGGACTCACGGCACTCACGGCGATCCCACCAAACTCCCACGCCGTCCTGCAGTGGGCTATGGCGGGAGGACGAGTGGCGACTTCCTTGCCGCGGGACAAACAGAAGAAGAACAAAACAAAAGACTTTCAAAAACGGAAAATAAAACGGGGTGAATGGGCGCCGCTTACGGTTTAGGTCTGGTCTTCTGTCACGGTGTACACACGAGGGAGGAACAGGAACACGGAGACGAGGACGTAAACTCAAATAATAGTCTTTAATCCAGACAAGGCAAGACAGGGCAGGACAAGGCCAGGCTGACATGGACAGAAACACCGGGGGTAACGAGTAGACCAGACGAAATCAAACTCAAAAGACAGGACTAATATACACAGGGTAATTAACACATAACGAGACAAACACAGCTGGAACATACTTAACTCATAATGACATGAAACAAGGACAGGAAACAAACCAAATATGGACACATGAGGCGGGAACACATGACACACGACAGAGGACTGACAATAACATCATTGAACTAAAATATACACATGTAAATCACATTTCTTATTAATATACATTTATTAACGATAAAGATTAAAAAATAAAGATGCACATTACAAATACGTCGTTGTAGCCTAAATGAGAAACTGTGATGAGTTGTGCAGCAGTAATAACGTAAGATAACAGAAACAATTTCAAGCAAAATTATCATATTTATTCAAGCATTTAAAATGTATAAGTTAATTAAATGTCAGTAATGAACTGCACAAATTATAGCGATCACGAAGAAGGTCCTCTGTCCCAAACACGTACAGTATGTGGATATACAGTAGGCTATACAACTCCCCATCAGTAGTTCTATAGGCTACTGCCAACTGTTGGCGCAGTTGTGTAACTTAGAGAACATGTCTAGATCACGAGAAAAATAAGTCGTGATCACGAGAAAACAACCTTTGTTATGTCGAGATCACGAGAAAATTAAGTTGTGATAACGAGAAAACAACTTTTGTTATGTCCAGATCAAGAGAAAAATAAGTCGTGATCACGAGAAAACAACTTTTGTTATGTCGAGATCACGAGAAAATTAAGTTGTGATAACGAGAAAACAACTTTTGTTATGTCGAGATCACGAGAAAAATAAGTTGTGATAACGAGAAAACAACCTTTGTTATGTCGAGATCACGAGAAAATTAAGTCGTGATCACGAGAAAACAACTCGTTATGTCGTGATCACGAGAAAACGAGAAGGAAAAAAATAATAATGCATGGCCGCTTAGAACTTCCGTACTAAATAGATGCATGTAATTGGTTTTATATAAATCATGGCTGACACTGAATGTTTTCTAGACTCTTCTATTTAAATGATTATAAAGGTCACTGATCAGACCTGAGGAGATCAATAAGTGAGGAATTAGATGAAGCAGGGAGCTGTCATGACACATGAGCTGAAGACTTCAAGACGACACTTGAAAGGACTCAAAGAGTTATAAGCAATCTGCAAGAGATCAAAGTTTCCTCAAATCCTTCACACACACACACACACACAAACATTCTGTATCAAAGCACCCAATCCTGTCCAGAGAACCAAATTGCCTTGTTCGTTTTAAAAGCTATCTTTGAGATATGAGGATCCTGCCAGGAATACATCATGTTTATGTTTGCTTTCTCTATTCCCACCTACAATATGCTTTTCACACAGTGCATCTCCTTTTGTGTCATAACGCTGGAGGAGAGCATGATGTTCCTGCAACCCACACTGCTCTGCAGCTTGATCCCCCCTCACACACACACTCACTCACACACACACACACATACACAGTATATCAAGCTGCCACATGCTTCAGTGGAAATGTCACAGCGCTAATCTACAGGTCAATATAACTGTGGGCTTTGCAAAGAGAGCAAATTAAAATGTGGCTATTAGTGAATGGTGTGGCCATGTATGTAACAAAACATACTGTAAATGTTTTGTAACTAAAACGAAAACATTTACAGTATGTTTAAATACATATGAAAAAATAAATAAATGAACTCTTTATTAATTATTTATTATAGATTGCAAAGTAATTAGATACTAATTAAAATTACACATAAATTAAAAGGGTGATTTCAGACTGGGTCTAACATGACAAACTAATCGATTTGACTCAACTCAACAATTAAAGGCAATTATATAAAAAAATGGGTAACTAGTGATGCGATTCAAGTTTTCCTTTCTTTTGGAGTGTTAAATATTTTATAGATAAGATCTAATGCAAAACAATTAAAATCTCAAAACAGTATATTACATGTTTATCAAATAACTCTGCCACACCCTCCTAAAATTATTTTAAGTATTTATTAAACGCCCCCCATGTCTACTTATTTTGGAAAATTTGCAAAGGCGTGTTTCAGTAACTGCAGTATTTTGATTCATCTGACAGGGAAATGGGCTGGTTTAGGCGAAAGCAAAAGCACCAAAAGTAGATAAGAATTATAAAATTCGTGAATAGGAGAGGAGGTAATTCATGACTTTGTAGAAATCTGGCGCTTCTGAATGAGCGCTGTATTGTATGTTTTGTACAATTACAGTGCCACATTATTGTTTTGCGCGTCGTGTGTGTGTGTGTGTGTGTGTGCGCTCGCGTTTAATAAGGGAGACTTACACCGCGGTGCCCGTGTGTGTGTGTGTGTGTGTGTGTGTCCAATAATCACATGAGTGTACAGCACCCTTGGTCAGAAATATGAGCAAATGCGGCTGTGAAAATAAATCTGCATTGCTTATCCTTTTGATCTTTCATTTAAAAAAAATCTGAAAATTCTAACCTATCATTGAAGTAAAACAATTGGGGAGAAAATCTCATGATGAAATAAATGTTTTCTCCAATGCATGTTGGCCACAATTATTGAAAGCACCCCTAGAAATTCGCGATTATGAGTAAAAGGGGTGTTACATTTCTGACGCGGCCTCTGGGTTCAGCAATCACAAGCCCTGTGCAGTTGGTCAATCAGAGCCAGACTGCGCTTGTCGGAAGGAGGGCTTTTTAGAAAAGAAGCGTTTGTGAGAGCCGGGGCTAGAGGAACAACAATAATGTCAGTATTTGAAAAATAATGTGTTTTTTGATCACCCCACCCCCTTCTGAAACCCCATGCAACATATTCTGTTACCCAAATACACAAAATAATGATCTTTAAAAAACATGCATGACCCCCCCCTTTAAACCCCCCCCCCCAACCTTACCTCATCAAAGAAAAATACTGTGAACTTAGTTTTTTGTAAATATTTTATTCAAGTGTGCTACACACAGGTGAGTGGGCCCGTACAAACCACCTGTAGTAACACACTCTCCATGTTCTATGCACTAGACACTTAATTCTTACATTAAGCTATTTATGTACACAATCCCACAAAAGACTAATATATGGGTATATGTATGTTTACATGCTGACAAAATGGGCTGTTTCACCTAAGAATTACTACAAATCATCTTATAGGCTGTTCCCCAGAAAAATGAGCTGCTTGACTCACAATGTTTCTCTCTGCACATGTACAGTATTTATGTGTTTAATAAAGCATTCGCATAGTTTGTATAGTGCGGCTTGTATTTTTTATCTTTATCTTAGTTGTATAGGGTAAACATTTAACCTATATGAAGTAAACAATTGGGGAGAAAATCTCATGATGAAAACATGTTTTCTCTGTCAGTAGGTTAGTCTGTGTATAGGTTTATAGTGTTTTACTTCATTGTTGTATGTCTGTATTTATGTAGCACCGTGGTCCTGTGAGGCACGACATTTCGTTCCACTGTATGTCCCCACATGTAGCGGAATGACAATAAAGCTCAACTTGACTTGACTTGAAGTATATTCACATTCATATTTACATTTTTTAGCACACCAGGGTGACTAGGAGCATGAAATTGTCCAGCCATGACTTTCTGTTCCACAGGATTATAAATATGAGGAACACAAAGGCCAGATTCCCAAGAAGTATAGTTCTGATGTGCAGAACAAGATTGTTGAGCTTCACAAAATAGAAAGGGCTGTAAGAAAAGAGCTAAAGCATTGAAAATCCTCATTTCCACCATCAGGGCAATAATTAAGAGGTTCCAGTCAACTAAATATGTTACAAATCTGCCTGGTAGATGACGTGTGTCTATATTGTCCTAATGCACGATGAGTAGGAGAGTTTGAGTGGACAAAGACTCTCCAAGGCATCACAGCTGTTGAATTGTAGAGATTAGTTGAGTCTTGAGGTCAGAAAACTTAAAAAAAAAAAAAATCAAACAGCTCCTACATCATCACATGTTGTTCAGGAGGGTTTCAAGAAAAAAATATCCTCACTCATCCAAAAACAAACTCCAGCATATTCAGTTATCAGACACGACTGGAACTTCAAATAGCAGTGGCTTATATGGTCACATGAAACTAAAAAAATAGATTTTTGTCAGCAAACATACCAGCTGGGTTTAGTACAAACAGGGATAAAAAGTATCCCATGTCCACGGTTAAATATACTGCTGTATTTTTAATGTTGTGGGCCTGTTTTTCCGCTGGAGGTCCTGGAAGTCTTGTTCAGATGCATGGCATCATGGATTGTATTAAATACCAACAGATAAAAAATCTAAACCTGACTGCCTCTGTTAGAAATCTTATAATGGGCAGTGGTTGGATCTTCCATCAAGACAATGATCTAAAATAAACATCAAAATAAACACAAAAATGTGTCACTGAGCACAACATGAAGCTTCTGCCATGGCTGTCTCAGTTCCCTGACCTGAACCCTGTAGAAAATGAGTGGGGTGAACTGAAGAGAAGAAGCACCAACATGGAGCTGTGAATCTGAAGGATCTGGAGTGATTCTGTATGAAGAAAATGGTCTCTGATCTCTTGTCAGGTGTTCTCCAAACTCTTCAGGCATTATAGGAGAAAACTCAGAGCTGTTATCTTGGGAAAAGGACGTTGCAATAATTGGGTGCCAATAATTGTGGCCAACATGAACTAGAGAAAGAATTTATTTCACAATGAGATTTCCCCCCACTTTCAATTGTTTTACTTCAATGATAGATTAGAATTTTGTACATTTTTTGAATGAAAGATCAAAAGGATAAACGATGCAGGTTTATTTTCACAGCCACCTTTACTCATATTTACCAAGGGTGCCAATATTAGTGGAGGGCACTGTATTTCCATGCGGTTCCTTGCACAATACTATGTAATGACTTTGAAACGCTTTTATCATAGAGCATGATTTGAAAAACTAATACATTTTGATGTTTGCATCACATAACCAGCTCCATATGTATGACTTTTCTGATGTAGTAAACTTGCTCAGTAGTTCACCTGGTAAACAATGCACTTGCACTCGGGTACGAGGTCTCATGAAACATGAGCCATGATAAAAGAGCTCAAAGATTTGAAGAAACAATCTAAAATTACATGATTACTTCAGCAAATGCATGTGTATGTCTTGTTTCCTTTTATTGACACTATCAGTAGGTTAAGGGTAGGGTTTAGTGTAGGTGGTACGTTAACCTTCATTTCTGAACTGCCATCAAAAACGTAATAAAACGTTGCCGGATTCATGTTAATCTGTTTAAGATAAAACTAAATGCACTTTTAGTGCAACTCCCTGGACATTTCATTTTGAAAGTGCTGTGAAAAGAAGCAATATAATATCATTTTGCAGAGATATTGCCACAGGCACGTTTTTACAAAGAGCCTGGGTTGTCTAATATTATATGAGTTGTGTGTTTATAAGGTTGTGTGAGTCTGGTTGAGAGGTCAGCAAGGGTGAGGACTTCAAGGCCTGAGGTTGTGTCCTACATGCAGTGAATATGACAGAGGCAGCCGGGCCATTTGATTACAGTTCAAATTGGTTATCACTCTCTCTTAACCTGGAGTTTGATAACCTACCTCCTCACTACTTTCATTATATTGATGAATGGCCAAGATAAATCTCCTTTTGTGTTCCACAGAAGAAATAAAGTCCTACAGGTTTGGGGTGGCATTATGTGTGAATAGATGTTTTTTTTTTATGGAGTCTCAGTCGTCCCTCACCTCTGGGGCGATGTAATCCGGCGTTCCACAGAAGGTGCGTGTCATAATGCCCTCATACATGTGTTCCTTACACATACCGAAGTCTGCAATCTTGATGTGGCCCTCGGAGTCCAACATCACGTTATCCAACTTCAGATCTCTGAGGACAAAATGCACAAACCAGGTGTATGAAATTCACCGCAGATAACTAATGTTCATGGCAGACGCTGTTCCCTCGTTTCACCCAGCAGACAGTTCACAGTTAATAGTGTGGTCTTTAGCTGTAGGAGCGTACGGCCGCGTGCGAGTGGGCAGTATGAGCGAGGTCAGGGCGACCTCAGCCACGCTCAGCCTTCATCATCAAAGAGCATGATTAATGCGAGCTGAACGCTGCAGCCCTGCAGGGACGGGAATGGCGAGTGTGGAGCTGAATGCAGACAGTGCTGCAGATAAACAGCCTTTCTTACAGCCCCCTTCTCCTCAGAGAGTGACTCATTCTCTGGAGAGGAATATTTATACTGCATTTCATGGGTGTTTCGGACCTGCTAAACCCTGAGTAATGTTGTTTACAACAAGCAATATGTGTTTGTCAACGACACTGTGTTCTCCACACATCTAACGTCTATCATTTTCATCTCGTTCAGGTAGCATTCCTCTAGAATATGGATATGTTAGCTATTGCAAATAACAGCTGGGAGCTGACAGTTTAAAACAGCTTAAACTGACAGTTTAAAACAGCTTAAGCTCTATGTATAACATTTTGCTGCAGAATTTATGTAGAAGCGTTAACAAAATAAAATCAAACTTGAGAAAACATTTGCTTTTAAACACTCCGAAAGTCTTTTAGTGAATTTAGACTATTTTAGTGAATTTCAGTTCATTAAAGCATTACGGTTCATTATTTTATATTACTAATTGCTACTGTTATTCAAGAGAACAATTGATTGGACAATTTTAGACAAAAATTGACAAAATATATTTACAGTGCATGTCAGAGGCATTTCAGACCTGCTAAAACCTGAGTAATGATTTTTCTTAATTTTTTCGACACAAATGTGTTCTATGTACAGCATCTGTGACATTCTGTTTGACAGAAGAAGTTTATAAAAACAGATACAGAAATGGTGTTTTTATGTATATCCACTACTTCTGAATATCTCCTATCATGATGAAGTTGGTAAACCCAGCAACTTTCGTTCAATATTCACACAGATGTCAGAAAGTGGCAAGCGCTGTTTACATGCAGGAATTGCTGTAATACACAACCAGTTAATCGGCAAAAAAAAGTGACCCTGGACCACTAAACCAGTCATAAGTAGCACAGGTATATTTGTAGCAATAGCCAACAATACATTGTATGGGTCAAAATGATAAAAAAAAAAATGATGCCAAAAATCATTAGGATATTAAGTAAAGATCATGTTCGTTGAAGATATTTTGTAAATTTCCTACCGTAAATATATCAAAACTTAATTTTTGATAAGTAATATGTATTGCTCAGGACTTCATGTTGATAACTTTAAAGGTGATTTTCTCAGTATTTAGATTTTTTTTGCACTCTCAGAATCCAGATTTTCAAATAGTTGTATCTCAATTAATATTGTCCTATCCCAACAAACCTTACATCAATGGAAAGTTTATTTATTCAACTTTCAGATGCTGTATAAATCTCAATTAAACAAAAAATAATTACCCTTATGACTGGTTTTGTGGTCCAGCGTCACATATCAGCAAATATATGAAAAACATATTGCTTTTAACCCTCCAAATGGCTTGATATAGACTTCCATTAAAGGTATTACAGATCATTACAGCATTATGGTTCATTATATTGCTTGTTGCAGGCAGAGTCGATCCTAGATTTAACCTAGTCAAAATAACCCAACTGCAGTTTGATTGAGATTAATTGGAATGCACAATGAAAAAAACATGATTTCTGAGAATTGTTCAAAACGGAGTTATCTGTTTTTGCAAATTAACTCTTCATATGTTGTTTTTTTTCAACTCTTTAGATACTCAGTAAAAGCTAAACAGTACAGTGCATGATTGTTCTGAATATACTGCAATTATGTGGCATAAAAACTAAGGGTCTTTCTTTGTACTGCTGTAACAGTAATAAAGAAAATGGAATTTAAATAGGTTTGTCTTGACGCCATCTCAGCTGTTACTGGCTCTGTTCTCAGCTAATCTAATTTGATCATGTGGAGAGTCACATCTGCTCCAATTAATGTGTGTTTTTCACTGATGGTGACACATTGACAGCGTGTGACTGCATCTATAAGATCTACTGTGCTCCTCAATTCTGTGTAGAGCAATTACATACTGTAATACTAAAGATGCTGTAATCCACTCACCTGTAAACAATTCCCTTCCTGTGAAGAAAGAAGAGTCCGACAGCAATCTCTGCTGCATAGAATCTGTCAACACAACACAGTGCCGATTAGTTAACATCACACATTCATTAACATGTAAAGGACCATTTGTTTTGTATTTCTCAGACTGGCATCCCAGCCCTTACTAGAAGCAAAGGAAATAAAACTTGCATTGATTGTTCCAGCAGAAATTTTCTAGCCTCTGTTGACAAGGTGAAAAAATGGTGTGGAGTTGTGAGCTCAGACATACATATATTAGAATGACAACATGAACAACTCTATTTCAGGAGCAGCTCCTCATGAACACTCCTCATAGGTTTCCTGGTAATATGTTTGCAGTTTTATTCATGAGTGAAGACTGGGTGTTGATGGAGCAAATGTTTACAGCTTTTCGTCTGTGCCATTTTTATACTGTATGTGTTCTTGCATTATTTAAGCACATTTCTGCACAAATTCTCATTAGTGTACAGTAATTCAAAAACATTCAAAAATAACAATTTAAAATTATAAATATTTAAACTGTTTATTAAACATGGTAGTATTTGTACTGCTTTTAAATGTATTCTGATTTGAAGAATCTAAGACAAATCTTCATTAAGGATTAGAGTACATTTGGCAGCATTTTAAGATGGAATGTGTTGATGTTGGAAAGAAATGTGAACAGGTTACCATGCACTTTTCACAGTATAGCATGCATTAAGATGATGTTCCAGTGCGAACATAGACACACAAACACACTGTGTAGACGAACCAGCATGTTCAGTCACATCTAAAGCTATGTGTCTTGCTTTACTAATGTGTTCATCATTAGTCTGTACTCGTGTGTTTTTGATTAACAGTAAGAAGTGAGTCACATCTTACACGGCTTGTGGCTCCTTAAACTTGCCCACTTGCTGGATGTGATACATCAGGTCTCCACCGTTAATGTACTCCATTACAAAGTACAGACGATCCTGACAAAAGACAAATGAGATAAATAGTACAGCTGCAGAAAATAAACAAGTAAGCCCCTGTATGCAGTATTGAATCAATCCATGTACTGACCTTAGATCAGACAGGATGCCATTGACATATTGATATACTGTATGACAGACACACTGGTGTCAGGAAAATCTGCTGTGACCTTCTCTTTTTTCTTTCTCAGATTGTTGTCAATTACTTTCACAACCAAACACATATTGCATATTGACTAAAGCATTTCTTAAATGTGACCCTGGACAACAAATCTGGAATCTGAGGGTGCAAAAAAATCTGAATATTGAGAAAATCGCCTTTAAATTTGCCTGAATGAAGTTCTTAGCAATGCCTATTACTAATTAAAAATTAAGTTTTGATATATTTACGGTAGGAAATTAACAAAATATATTAATGGAACATGATCTTTACTTAATATCCTAATGATTTTGGCATAAAAGGAAAATTGAAAATTTTGACCCATACAATGTATTTTTGGCTACTTATGGCTTTGTGCTCCAGGGTCACAAATGTCTCTTAAGCTTCTCAAGGCTCAACAGTAAGGATGGTCTGCTGGCTCACAAATGGGTTTTCTGAGATGTATTCTACAGTTTTGGTGCAAATTCTGCTTATTTGTCACCATGATAATATTATCTAACTTTCTAGTAGTGCAGAAAACATCCCAATCTTTAAATCCTGATAACATCATAGGTTACCCAATCTTCTGTTTTTATATTACCATGCTGGTTTGCTCATAGTCTGGCTGATTGAATAAGGAAGTCATGCTGGCTATGCTATTTACGAACTCTGGTGAGGACTTCACCACAGCCACAAAACACAACATACGCTGGTGAACAGCTCTGCAGACCTTTTCAACAGGGCTGTGTCAGCTTACTCTGACACCAGTTATGTTGAAGAAGCATCGCGACCAACCCATGGGGAGTTACGGTGTTTAGAGTGAAATGCGAGTGGACATGATGGCTGGTTTGCTGTCTGCATGCAGCTCATGAATATTTAGAGAGGGCATGCTGGGATCTGTTGCATTATTCATCCGCAGGATGCCCATACTGAGAGCGGCCTGCTGTGACTCCTGGAGGAGCTTCCCCTGTCTCACACTTACAAAACGCCTGAACTATTACGTACATCAGTTGTTTGTCTACATTTTTCTATGAAACAGAGAATGAGAATTTCTTCTTCATGCCGCTCTTTTCCACAATGAAAGCGGCTGTCAAACTCCAAAGAGGACAAAAACAATATTAAAAGCATAATAAAATTATCACAGAACTATAGTCAATATGATCTGCGTGCTATACTCAAAATCTTCTGAAAAAATATGTGACTCTAGAGCTCAAAACCAGGCTTAAGTCGCTGGGGTATATTTGTTGCAACAGCCAACAATACATTGTTTGGCTCAAAATGATCGATTTTTCTTTTATGCCAAAAATCATTAGGATATTAAGTAAAGATCATGTTCCATTAAGATATTTAGCAAATTTCCTACCGTAAATATAGCAAAACTTAATTTTTGATTAGTAACATGCATTGCTAAGAACTTTATTTGGACAACTTTAAAGGCGATTTTCTCAATATTTAGATTTTTTTGCACCCTCAGATTCCAGATTTTCAAACTGTTGTATCTCAGCCAAATATTGTCCTATCCTAACAAAACATACATCAATGTAAAGCTTATTTATTCAGCTGTTTTACCTTGTTTTACTCAAAATTTACCCTTATGACTTATGGTTTTGTGGTCCAGGGTTATATATGATTACTTTGTGTGAGGAACAAACTGAAATTATAATCCTTCACTGCAAACAGCTCTGAAATCTGAAAACCCAGACATATGAAGCTGTATATGTGAAGCTAACGTTTAAAAGTATCAGTTTTCAAATCTTGCAGTATGTTAAAATTGTTTTGAAGTCATATCACAATACTGTGCAAGGAATTTTGTGAAAATTCTTAATCTAAACTCTGGCACTGTAAAGTTTTACCGCCTCTTGTGTTCATTTCTGGAAACTGCAGCGATTCGTACGTATAGGTATGTTTTTTGAGTTTTGCAGAAATGTAGGTAGAGGATATTTCCAATGAGCCTGAGTAGCTATATTGTATGGCTTCAAAAAGACTACTTTTATGTTTTTCATGGAGTTGTCTTTTTGGGTTTTGACATACGTGGTCACTGAACTGTAACTGGATGGAAAAGGTAACGATTTAACCAAATTCCATAGAAAAGGAAATGTCATACAGTTTGGAATGAGGGCGAGAAAAATACTTCTCTGTGTCTACTGACTACTGATATTGCGACAGCCACTGGCAACAGAAACGCCCCCACACTCTTAAAAATAATGGTGCTTCACAATGCCATAGAAGAACCTTTTTTGTCTAAATGGTTCCATAAAGAACCTTTAACATCTGAAGAACCTTTCTGTTTCACAAAAGGTTCTTTGTGGCGAAAGAAGGTTCTTCAGATTATAAAAAGGTAAGAAAGAGATGGTTCTTTAAAGAACCTTTGACTGAATGGCATCGCTGTGAAGAACCTTTTAAGCACCTTTACTTTTAAGAGTGCAAAAGACAATAGATATAAAGAGATGCATTTCTCACCACAGTCTGGAAGCAGGAGTGCAGCTGGGTGAGGAAAGGTGGCTTATCTCTCTGGGCCAGCACTCTCTTCTCCACCATTGTGCACTCCACATCATCATCCTGGATCACCACGTCCTTCTTCAGGATTTTAATGGCGTACAGCTCCTCAGTGGACTTCATCTCTGCCAACATTACCTATGTTGAATACAAACACACACTGAGTGGAAACTCATGGTGTGGGTTAGTAAGTCATTTGGCATATGCCTTCTTAAAGTGTGGTCACATTTACTGTTACTTGGTGTAATTTAGCAGGTGTAATTGAATCACTCCAATAGGAATCAGTGCATTGGAAGTTTTACGTGAGGGAGCAGATTTATCACATTTTTAAGTATTCAAATTCAACAGAAAGCTGCTTGACTTCTGTGTAAGCTGTGCTTTATACTATAAGCTATTGGTGAGACAATGGACCCTTTTTTTGCCAGTGAAATGTTGATGAAATTTCACTAATGTGACTGCACCTTCATCCATAGAATCTATGGTATTAGGTCAAAAATGACAAGCTTCAGTCTTTTTGGTTTTACACAATTTTAGAGAGTCAAGGGTGGTTTATTCACTCCACTGAGAAACATAGTTGTTCTGAGGAAGATCTAGTAGCTGGATTGTTATGAGATTTATCTTCAAAACACATTCAAGCAATTGTTTGAGGCATGACAGGAGTATGTTACTGACCTTCCCAAAACTGCCTTTGCCCAGAAGAGCCAGAAAATGGAAGTCATTGAGTTGAACTCTGTTCATGTTTCCGGATGGTAAACTGTAGCGTCGATGATCAGTGGGAGTGATGACTTTCTTCCCAGGACCGAGCCTGGCTTTCTACAAGAGTGATGGAGATTGATCAATAACCAATACATGCCCAAATACACACATGAGCCTCCACAGCAATCTGTTGCGTTAAAAATCTGTTGCGTGCTCAACTACACAATATGGCACTTCTTAGAAACGTGCTGTAACATGGTCAGGCCTGTGTGAAAATGACAGGACATGCAGAAAAATGTGTGCTGGGCTTTAGAGACATCCACAGCTGCTGGAGAGAGATGTAAAGATGCTGTGGAGATCTTCAGGCCAACTGAACGAGAACACAACCTCCAGGTTCATCTTTAAAATTAGCTCCCATACCCTTTTCAAAGTTTGTTCTGTATACAGTAAAGTATATCATGGTGACCTAGAGTGAGCTTGGCTTTAATGTCTGGGTTAATTTAAAGTCCATTCACACTAACTGTGATTCAGTCGCTGAAGGTCACCCAGTCACTGTCAGTTGCAGTGGCACTGCTGCTGTGTCCAACTGAATCAGGCAGCATGTGAGTCACACAATTTCACTATATCACACCATACAACCTGTTCACTAGGCTTATGGTAACACTTTAGTTTAGGGACCAATTCTCAGCATGCGTATAACGAGTATATTGGCTGTTTATTAGTACTTATGAAGCACATATTAATGCCTTATTCTGCATGATCATATTTAGATTCCTAAATCCTACCCCATACCTAAACTTAACAACTACCTTACTAACGATTAATAAGCAGCCAAGTAGGAGTTTACTGAGGTAAAAGGAAGTTAATAGTTAGTTAATAGTGAGAATTGGTCCCCAAACTAAATGCAAAATGCAATTGACTGTATTTACATACTTGATTTCAGATTGACCTGACTGTTTTCTTTCTCTAGTGTGAAGGTGCCCTACAGTTAAACTCTGCTCCGTTTTGTTGCATTGCCTATGGTTGCTGACGTTCATGTCACCTTAATAGCCAACTCAATAAAAATGTATGAGACCGATCACTCCAAATCGCTGTCAGTGTGAACACCCCTGTAGGGTGCAGCGTGCTAAATAAACCCGACTCATGGTTGATACACAGGCCATCTTCCAAATCATGTAAAGTCTACTTGCATTGTGTCCTTTACAGATATCCACCTCAAAATCAATGTACACACTTTCTTATAGCCTTTTCAGCTGGTTAAGTAAATGACACGCGTCCTGTACAGACTGTCAGATGTTTGAGAAGGTCTGTTAACTGGAAGCATGAAGTATAGCACTATTAACAGTATGGAGTCTTTAAGTGAAGCATGATGTTGCTCTGTTTGTGGCGTTCATATCCAGTGGAGCTCAGTGAGACTCTTCATGGTTCACTGGTTCACAGCAATTACCCCTCCAACATCTTTCACACACTCTCACTGTATACTGCACTCTCACTTGCTTTCTACTATAACACTCTACTCCATCCTGTTGTTTTGGTGTAAAAACCCACAGACAGCATCAAGGGCACTAATGCACTCTCCATTCTTTTATTTTTTTCCTATCTGCTAACTATAGCTGTCCGCTGTGGTCAGTAGTGATACTGCACTATTCTCAATGTGCAATGCTCATTCTACAAAATGGGTGCCTTTTGCATCCCTTATTAATATACTGTATGTGGAGAAAATTACTTTAACAATTAACAACTGACACTTTTTCTGTTATTATAGGTATTCTGGTCACACTTTATTTTAAGGTCCAATTCTCGCTATTAACATAAACTCCTTATACACTCTTAAAAATGAAGGTGCTTCAAAAGGTTCTTCAAGCGATGCCATAGAAGAACCATTTTTGGTTCCACAAAGAAACATTCAGTCAAAGGTTCTTTAAAGAACCATCTCTTCCTTACCTTTTTATAATCTGAAGAACCTTCTTTCACCACAAAGAACCTTTTGTGAAACAGAAATTTACTGTTTATTAATAATTAATAAGGCAATTGCTAAGTATTGGGTAGGATTAGGGATGTAGAATATGGTCATGCAGAATAAGTGCTTTATAAGTGTCAGTCCTCTGTCGTGTGTGTGTCATGTGTTCCCACCTCTTGAGTCCATATTTGGTTTGTTTCCTGTCCTCGTTAAGTGTCATTATGAGTTAATCCTTGTCCAGCCGTGTTTGTCTAATTATCTATGATTTACCTGTGTATTTATAGTCCTGTCTGTTCAGTTTGATTTCGTCTGGTCTACTCGTTACTTCCCCGGTGTATCCTGTCCATGTCAGTCATGCCTTGTCCTGCCTTGATGTCTCCATTAAATATTATTATTTGAGTTTACGTCCTCGTCCGCGTGTCCTTGTTCCTCCCTCGTGTGTGCACCGTGACAATAAGTGCTAATAAATAGCCAATATGTTAATAATAGGCATGCTATTATGTTTAGGCAATATTCTATCATTAAAAATATTTTAAAAATATCAGCCTTGTTACCATGATTTTGTACAGTAAACAGTGATTGACAATTTGACATTTGCAAAAATAGAAATATATTTTTTTCTTCTTCTAATAAACACCCTATGCCTCCATAATATATAAAATCATGCTATCAATCCTGTTATAATTCTGATGGTGTTTTAACATTTAATGTGAACTGGCACAATGAAACATATCAGCACTAAGACATTATCTGTCATAGAATGTTTAAAATCCTAATGAAATATCACATTTTTGTAATGGAAAATACCCCCATTTAACAGAAGGGCCCGCTAATGTCTCTGAGATAAGAGGAACACCATCACTGTGTGTCCTCTGACTGTACAGACACCATGATGGAGAAATGCCAAAGAATTATCAAAGGTTTCATATGCTAATTTAATCTGTTATAAATTCTGTCACACTGTTAATGATTTCCTAGAATTATTAAAGTGGTGTCATCCTAATGTCCTCTAGAAATAACTAATGTGTATTAGGCAAGTGTGCAGACTTGCATGGCTAAGGACTTACACAATACTGAGATATTACACAAGTATGTGACTGACTGCAGCTGCATTATTAATTGAATCAGTGCTGTGATGCATGCTTTTTTTTTTTAATTATTAGGATTTCTCAGTTTCTCTTACTGTTACTCTAAATTTACTGTGCTGGTGTGGAGATCCCGAATGGATATGCTAGCAGCTATCACATCACATTCAAATTAAAGATACTTGCAGAGAAACGTGTAACTGGTTCTGGTATCAAAACACAGAAGCTCTTCTCAACAAGCTGTTATCACACTCCCAAACAATTTGATTCTAGCTGGTATATTCTAAGCCATTCTCACGTTACTGCCCCTTTATCATCAATCTTTTGTGTTGTATTTCTCATTTGTAAACCACTCTGAATAAAAGCATCTGTTAAACATTTTGGATGATAAACCTACTGAGTGTTAGGTTTATCGTGTTAGCCATCGTGTGGTTGATTTTAGATTTACCATGCTCAATTATTAAACAAGAAGAGATTTCTTAGAGACTTCTTAAACAGCATATCCAATATTATACAGCAGGGGTTAGAAGATCAAATTAATAAAACTAATGTCTCATTTGCTGGAAACCAAATAGAACCAGTGTATTATCATGAACATTGTGCAAAGACCTAAGGCTAAAATATAAGGTACGTTTTTTTCATAGATTATATTGCAGATTATATTACATTTTTTGGCAAAACAATAGTGTACTAGAATATTTGTCACCTGAAGTAAGATGCAATTTTAGGGTCTCATTGGAAAAACCTGTAAAATGCATGGAAGCTTTCATTGCACAAAAAAGGTTCTTCAGATTAAAATGCTCTTCAAATGGTTCTTTTAAGAACTGTTCACTGAAATGTTCTTTGAGGAACACACAATAGTTCATTGCATTGCTCCGAAAACCCTTCTGGAACCTTTATTTTTAAAATCGAGTGAGACATAATGGTCACACTTTAGTTTGGGAACCAATTCTCACCATTATGTATGAGTTTTTCCTCAATAAACTCCTAATTTGCTGCTTTTTAATAGCTGGTATGGTAGTAGTTAAGTTGGATTAAGAAAATTACAATATGGTCATGCAGAATAAGACATTAATATGTGCTTTATAAACACCAATAAACCATCAATATGCTAGTAATATGCAAGCTAATAAGCAACTAGTTAATAGTGAGAATTGGTCCCTAAACTACAGTGTTACCTATATTTATTGTGTACATACAGTACATGCCATTCTGTAAAACTACAGTATCACAAGATTTGCATTTGCAGCTAAAAAAAAATAAGGTAAGGGTTAATCTTATAGGTAGAACTCTAAATAAACACAGTGTATAAACATCCTGTGTAAAACTTTTCAAAGAAGAAGAGTTACCATTCAGCCACCCACACAACATCGTTTTCATGTTTTCTGTGTCTCTATGTTACTATTATATTAATATAATAGGATATGATAATATCTACATTGGGGTACAAATTAAGATGCACATTTTAAATAGTAGGTGAAATAGTGTAATTACAGATGTAATTACATGTAATATTAATTGCAATTACAGTGTAATAACATGTTATATTAATTGTAATTACAGTATAATAACATGTATGTAAACAATTCATGCATTTTAATACATTTTAATTTAAGTATACAAAAGTTAAACACATCTAACACTATTTTGTAAAATATATGTACACTTCCTAATTATATATAGCAAATAATGCCTAGACAATGACCCAATAATACATTGATATGCATCTATTCTCACATGCACACATTTAAGGGTTAAAAATAGGCATTTCATTAGCATGTTGCTCTTTGAGAAATAGCAAACATCAGACACATCTAGAAGAGTTATCAAGTGCTGCCCCCTATTGGAGATCCCATGTAAGTGAGCTTTACATCTACATGCAAACCCAAACACTAGTGCACTTGAGACTGTCAACAGTGCAGTGAAACAAAACAGTGTTATACACTTTTTCAGTGAGTGACTACAACAGAATCTTTCTGTGGTACTAGACAAAAAGATCTAGTTGTCATTCTTTCAGGATGCACATGAAGCATGCTCAGGGTCAGAGTGTGAGGAAACCTTCTATGATCTATAGAAGGTTGACACAGATCACAAACAGCCAAAAGATCATTGCCTGTCCTTTAGCTTCTGTGCTCTGCTCTGCTATTTACTAACAACTGCAGTGTGTATCGCTGTAGAACTGGAATAAACGTGTTTGTGTGTCTGTGTGTGAAAGGAGCCAATGATTATTTGATAGATTTCATAGATTTAACTATTATTTGATAGATTTTATGTTTAATGTAATAACTTGCAAAATACACTGTTGCCTTACAATAGGTATATAACAGGTTGTAGTATCACTTAATCTTCTGTTGACAGTATATATATATATTGCTGATCACTACTATTCATTCATAGTTTTGAAATAATAATATTAATCTAACAATCATATTTCATGCTCAGATGGCACCATTTTTGTCACCTCTTTCACTGATCAGAGGTTAAATGTCAGTGGATGTTCATTGGAGCAATAAAGAAAGAGCAAGAAAGTGTGTGTGAATTGTGTAAGTGAAAGTGAATAGAAACCTGAAAGAAGTTGGATTGCATCTTTGTTAGTAAATCTGATTTGTTTGTAGCAGCCTGAGCCACACAAATAATCAGAGGGAGGGAATTATAATACTCTAAGATGAACAGATAGAGACAGACGGGAGGTGAACAGGGCAGAGAGAGGAGGCTACCTTCAGCAGGTGGATTTTGAACTGATAGGCCTATAAGAGGGAAAAAACTGGGATGTTAGTCTGCTATCTGCATACAGGGATACACAGGGACTGTGGAGACACAGCAGGTCTTTTCTTTTATCTTCAGACTTCTGCTGTAGATGCAGAAAGGCAGGAAACAAATGTCACAGAACAAGGAGAGAGGATCGGTCAAACCAACACAGTCACAGACAAATCACTCACTGTCAGACAACTGACACAAGCATTAGCAAAACTGCAGAAGAGGGCATACAGAAAGCATTTTACCAGACTGTCTAGTAATATTTGGCATTATTTCTGCTCATAGATGCTAGGACAGTATTTAAAACAAACATTGTCAATAAAAATGTTGGAAAAATAATCTAGTGCCTAATGGTGCAATACCTAGTCCCTGTTTCGTCAAAACAGATTCACAATTTTGTGAAAAACATATTTGTTTTCCCAACAAGAGGAGAACGTTTAAAGACGGATACTTGCTCTTCATCTCACTTTTTTTAGTTTAGCCTTTCAAATATAAAGTGCAAACCCTCATCACAAATTAGTTTGCCACAAATAAAGATTTGTGCGAAGGTATAGTTCAAAATTTTTACTACTCTTTACTACAACCAAAAGACAATAAAATATAATAATAGATTTTGCCCTCCAAACTTTTTTTACGTTTAAATAATTTTTTAAGATGCAATATTTTATTCTATTGGTTGATTACTGCAGAAAACTGTAGTTATTTTTTTATTTTATATATTTGTATTGTTATTTATTTTAATATGCAGTGGCCCAAAAAGTATTTGAACACTTAAGCCACATTTAAAAAAAAAAACTGAATTTATAACTGCATTATATAACTAAACAAGGGTTACTAGGGTTAATTTTTCTGGGATATTTTTTGCTCAGTTCCCTTCAAGTTCACACAGGTGTCCATGCAAATTAACCACGGATGAGGTTTATCATATTAACTATCAACATGATCCACTGACAACCACAAGTTGTGCCCAAACTAAGCGTCACTGTCAGCATCCTACCTCCTGTAGTTTGTCTCCGTGCCTCTAGATGTCCCCTGTGTTCTCCTCTGCCTTAGTTCTTCCTTGTGTGGCCTTATTAGTGTTATCCAGCTCACCTGTGCCTTGTTTCCCCCAGTGTATTTAAGTGGTGTATTTTTCCCTTGGTTTGTCACTCGGTTTTTGAGTCTTTGTCCTGTGTTCCTGCCTGGTCTCGCTAATGCCTCTCTAGCTACCCCAAGTAAGGTATCCTGAGTTCTTTTCTTTGATTGTTATTGTTCTCTGGCTTTGTTTTCTCCCCTCGTGGAGTTTTTATTTTCTCTTTTGGTTTTCCATTTTTGATGTTGTTAATACCTCGGTCCGAGAAGAACTTTTGTTAAATTATTCTTGCAAAGACTTTTTTTTAAATAAATCTTCATTCCTGGAATACTGCCTTAAGTGTTTCGTTTGGGTCCAATGTTATCTCTCCTGTGGCTCAGTGGTAGATCTCTCAACCACCACACCAGAGACCTGAGTTCAAACATGGCTCGTGACAGTCACATTCATTTGTCAACAATATTTTGATTGTTTTAACATTTTAAACTCAACAAACTTGTGGCATGTTTTTTTTTTTTTCAAATAAATGCAATTAGCATTGTAATTATACATAATGTCGTTTAAAAAGTTTCATGATCAAAGCTCTTTAGTTTTTATTGTGGTGCAATACATAATGTAATATATTGTATATGTTTGTTTATTAGATTGTGCAAGGCTTTTTAAGTGACTGAAGTGTCCGAATACTTTTCAGTGTCACTGTATCTGAGTATGTGCTTGTCTGAGAAAACTGCACATTCATCTAAAAGTCGTGATTCATGAACACTGTCAAAACCATGACGCTTCATATGCCAGGCCTGGTTTCCACATTACCCCAGAAGAAGAAGGATGATGAAATCACTGAAAGACTGTTTGATGTGAAAAAAACAAAACAGTTTGAGGAGTTTCCAAAAAGAGAGACACACAATAGCAAACCGTTATAAAGCCAAACAGTCGTTGCATAATAAGCAAACACTTGACAAAGGGATCTCAGCAGCCATCGTGTCCCTGGCATCCCTCAGCATCCCACCAACACACCAACCACGAGATCTCACCATGGAAACGGTTGCTATGGTGACCCTGACAGTGGCTTTTTGGTCTTCGAGAGTCACGATCTAGTCTAAGCCGTATCAGTGCGTCCTATGATTCAGCACTGCTGGGCCGCTGCTGTTATTTGAACATTCATTACACATTAAAGTGCGATTTAATCACTTGACTTGAGAATGAACAGCCGTTCAGGACTCTTCAACGCTCCTCTGGCATGACAATGAGTCATGAATGAGTGTGTTTGAAGAGATAAACACACACTCTCACCTCAAACTTCTGCCGCAGCTCCAGGTTAATGTCGTTCTCCTCTGGGATGGGCACGTTGTAGTACTCACCCTCCTCCTGGTTTAACATCTTATACCTGTCAAACAAGAGAATTTCAGACACAACTGAAACTTTATATAGTATCATGATACAGTCAAAAAAAAAGCATGGTACAGTAATAGGAGCATACCATGGTATTTCCATGGCAAAAAAGTACATGTCTGCATATATAGCATGGCAGTAAGAAGGCATAAACCACAGCAATGTGCATTAAAATGCTTGAATGATGGTACACTGTCATCTGTAGATTTATGGCTTTAGTAAGAAACCGAACTTCCTGTTGTCATAAATATGACATTATAAAGCTGAGGTAGCAGATCTCTCTATATTAAAATAAATCACACTCTTTTGTCCATAGATCACTCTGTAATTTATAAGATACACTGTCGAAACTAGAAGCTGAGCGTATTGACTTTTTTTAACGATCGGCACCAGTGATATTAAGGTGATACTGGGAGCAAATCAGATCAGGAGAAATGTTTTCCATTTCAAATAATACAGAAACTCTTCTATGCCAGATTTTACAGTACTAAATCTGGAGTATTATTACTATTTAATGTTTTGACACTTTATTTTACTTATATATTACATTATAATCATTTATTACAGCTCTAAAAAAAAAAAAAAAAGTAATTGTAAAACAGTCTGCACCTGCTGTGCATTAATGCACAAATCATTAGTTCCCTAATTTTTATTTATATTTTTTTTAAGTTTAACTTATAAACTACAGCTGTGGTCGTAAGTTTATACAAACCTTTTTAAATGTTAATAATTAAAAATAAATAAATAACACGGATTATAAAAAATTGCATTTTTTGGTAAAGCCCAGAATAAGCTTTTGCAAACATCAGATATCTACAAGACAAAATAATAGATGCATTTATAAAAATGACCTTGTTCAAAAAATTACATACGCTTAATTATTAATTAATTATAAACTCTTTTGTTGCTCATGAAACCACATGATGCTCAAGACGTCAACGTGATGCATTAAGAGGGGGGTGTAAAAATGTTTGGGTAACACAGTTTAGGGACCAATTCTCACTATTAAGCAGTTGCTTATTAGCATGCATATTACTAGCATATTGGCTGTTTATTAGTACTTATAAAGCAAATATTAATGTCTTATTCTGCATGACCGTATTTTAGATCCCTTAATCTGACCCCATACCTAAACTTAACAACTACCTTCCTAACTATTAGTTAGTTAAGAGTGAAAATTGGACCTTAAAATAAAGTGTGACCAACATTTTTTTATTTTGTTTAAAGATCTTGGTAACAATTTAGATTAGGGAACAGATAAACATGATGTTACTGTAGTTCTAGACTAAATGTGAACATGCATTTACTCATCTCATTTGCACAAAAACAGATTCAGTATTCCTCAAAATGAATAAAAACAATAAAATGCAAACTCAGAATCTGACACAAAACTGTAATAATTAAATCTGTTAAATAACACAACTATCCTTTATGTACTGTATTTAATCCCATTTTATTAATATATGTCTTTGCTGTTGATCCAATTCAACCATACTAATAAGAAAAAAATTAGGTAATACTTTAGAATAGGGAACATTATTAACTATTAACTATGACTTTTCCCTCAATAAACTCCTAATTTGCTGCTTATTAATAGTTAGTAAGGTAGTTATTAAGTGTAGGTATTGGGTAGGATTAGGGATGTAGAATAAGGTCATGTAGAATAAGGCATTAATATGTGCTTAATTACTGCTAACAAATGGCTAATATTCTATTAATATGCATGCTAATTAGCAACTAGTTAAGAGACCCTAAAATAAAGTGTTACCAAAATGTCTTTAAATTTACATTTCCTTTAGCCGGAGGCTAATTCATTTCTGGTGTGAAAGGGCTTTTACATTTGCCAAAAATAACACTTTTTTATATTAAAACAAACAAACAAGCCCAAACCAGATGAGAAAAAGTAACGCAAAAGTAACATAACACATTACTTTCCATAAAAAGTAACTAACACAATCAGTTACTTTTTAGGGAGTAACACAATATTATAATGCATTACTTTTAAAAGTAACTCACTAAGGTGTATATAAACTTATGACCACACCTGTATATAAGAATTGTGATTTTTTATTAATATCTTAAACTATTTATTGAACATTAGTGTCTTACTATATTGCAATTTTATACAATAATAACCTTAAGACTGTGTGCTACAGTTATTCTACTCCATGTTGCACTGTGCCTAAGAACCTGTGGCAAAATCACTGTAAAGCATGTCCTTTTATGGTTTATTGCTTGAATAAGAGCTGTAGTGTGAAAGCACCAATTTAACTCAAAATACAGGAATAACATGATTTATACTGTAATATCAGCCACTGTATTAAAATAATTATCTGTATATGCATTTCAACTATTTTACATCGAAAAGTATGCGAGGAAAACATCAGTTTGTTGTGTTTGTGGTGTTTGACTCACCAGCCACATAAAGGAGCTTTGATCAGCTCAGACACACCGAAGGACATGGAGCCCATGAAGTCATTACGGGTGGTTCTGTCCCAATCCCACACCTCCACGGACAGACGGCGCTCCTTATCCGACGGCTTTAGCTTACTGCACACAAACACGCATGAGAAAACACATCTACAATGCAGTGAGAGGGTGTGTTTAATGTTGACAGACTCACAAGATGAAGGACTCGTTCCAGGTGGGGTTGAGCGAGGAGCGGATGGTGCGGGTCTTCTGTTTGGTCTCATTCTTGGGGTCTGGGACGAGTTTGAGCTTCACATACGGGTCTGATGAACCATTGGGGTCCATGGGAATCAGATTTCGGGCCTCACCCACTGATTAAAGAGAAAGAAATCAAAACGTGAACTAAAACACTCCTCAAACAAAAACAGAAACAAGAGAAAACATCAAGTTTGATTCGGAAGATTGTTTTGATGCTAAAAATCGCTGATGTGCTGACAATATTAATACTATTACTATAAGTTATTACTGAAATTATGCACCACTGTTATTTTTTTTTTAAATGTATAAACAGGTTTTGAGGAACGTGGACACAGGAACAGGAAGTGCCACCATCTCATCTTACATTGGCAAGTTTACTGCTAAATGATTCTCTGACAGCAACAAAGAAGGTGCTGTCAAAACGGGCAGGCTGCATTTCTATTAATGACCAAAAGGGGGAGACGTGTCTCTTTCAGTCTTTCTCACAAGAACATTTGGAAGCAACTTAAACAGAGTTGACTTTTTTCAAATCTGAATGTGTGGAAAACATTGCTCATATCTCTTAAGAAGCTCTAGTGCACAGAAAACTCATTCCCAAGGTCTGACAGTGATAGTGATAGTGGCCATTAATTTGACTCTCCACATCGCCTACACTTAGTAGCTGACAAGAGAGAGACGTCAACAAGAATCAAGGCTTTTTCTGCGGCTGTTGCTTAGATACGACATCTACACCGCGCTCATCCGTTTGCTTCCTCTTGCTCTTCTGAGGCTTTTGAGATGGAAAAAGATCCACCGCTGTTAATTCCAGCTGAATCTCCTTCATGTGTCTTTAAACATAGTCTTCTGGAAATTATATTTGTGGCAAAAGTTATCCCGAAAAAAAGAAGAACATCTTGTACATGTAATGACACACTCTGATTATGAAAACAGCATAATTAATTAATCATTCAAAACAACTACATTTGATTTACAAAACTGTGTTCTATCAGTTGATCTGCTGTGTAGTTAGCGTTAATGATTTTAACAAACCCCTGAGTATTAAAATTTAGTGTACAGTCTCACTCACATTCATTTGTCATGAATGATTCTTCAGATCAGATCATGTAGCTTGTTGTAGAGAGGAGTTTTGTTACTTTACTAAGCAAACAATCGTACATTTTTTCATCTGGAAATCTGACAATGCCATAAAATCACCTACATAAAGTAGAAAAATGCTAAGAACACTTTATAGCAACCACTGAGTATTGACAGCTTTCATGAATTGATTTAATATCAATATCATTACATTGTAATTTTTTAACTGCCCTCAACTAATACTGTACATACAGAGAACCCTGTCAGTTGGTACAGTACATTAATATAATATTAAATTGGTAATACTTTATTTTAAGTTGCTTATTAGCATGCATATTACTAGAATATTGGCTGTTTATTAGTTATAAAACTCATATTAATGCCTTATTCTACATTATCATATTTTACATATTTTAATCCTACCCCATACTACCTTACTCACTATTAATAAGCAGCAGATGAGGAATTTATTGAGGAAAAAGTCGTAGTTAAGTTTAGTTAATAGTGAGAATTGGTCCACAAACTGAAGTGTGATTTAATGTCCAAAGTCCAAGTCAATTGATTGTTTTAAAAATAAAAAAAAAAAAAAAAAAAAAAAAAAACTGATTGTATACAAACACTTACACTGCAAATTAGCAAAAATATAATGAATATGTAATATAAATTTACCAAAATGCTCCTCTCTAGAGTTTTTTTTTCTTTCTAGTTGACTAATGAGCTGTTGTACATTGAATGGCTTTCCTGAGGTAAATGTAACGTTATGAGACATTTTGTTTGCAAGCTTTATTGACATCTTTCCAGGGTTGAAATACCTGTTGAGCGATCATAAGACATGACTAGCTTTCATCACCTTCTGCTATTCATTTCGTGTTTATTTTGTGCTATAAGTAGTAGAGGAACAGATGTCAAGGAAGTGATCTGTGATGCCACATGAAGACATTTATTGTTTGAATTTCAGATGAAATTTGATATGAAATACAGAATTTGATAGCTCAGACTTTGTTTTATATTAAAAGTATCAAAGGCAGACATGCTGCAAACATTGTTTACTTAACTCAAGCACCAACAGAAAACAGCATGGACTAAAGACAGATTTTTGCCATTTAAGAATCAATATTAGCCCAGATCTAGTAATGATATACATGTGTCAACATTGTGGCAATCACTCTTAACACCTTAGCATTGAGACAACACCTTTAGTACAAACCTAGTGATGATGTCTGATCCTTTATACGCTGAAACATATTTGGTGTAGAAACTGGCAGTATATTTCACAGACAATTACAAAGAAATGGCGGTAACACTTTAGTATAGGGACCAATTCTGACTATTAACTAGCTGCTTATTAGCATGACTATTATTAACATACTGGCTGTTAATTAGTACTTATAAAGCACATATTCTGCATGACCATATTCTACATCCCTATACCCAATACCTAAACTTAACAACTACCTTACTAACTATTAATAAGCAACAAATTAGGAGTTTATTGAGGCAAACATGGTTTGTTAATAGCAAGAACTGGACCTTAAAATAATTTGGGACCGAAATGACAAGTAACACATTAAATTAAACATGACATTTTGAAGTAGAAAAACTGAAATCTTTGTTTTATTTACAACTTGCAAAAATATTTTTACAGTGTACCATCATAATTCTTTCATCTTAGTTATTAATCCAGTAAGTTTTATTGAGTTCTGAGGGCCAGAGTTGGTATTTGGCATCAGCTCCTTAAGAATGTTTAGATGAAAAATGCATTTGAATCTATGGCTGATAAAACTTTTACAGATTTAATGAAATTATCATGTTTCCTCTTCATATTGCTACTACATTACTACCAATGTTGTCCATATTATGTCATCCTAAACTTCAGTAAAACATATCTTACTGATCTTGACGGATGGCAGCATGAATTCCTAAAACGTAATCTTCAAAGGCTATTTTTACATGTGGTTTTCCATGGACTCTCAAATCGCACGAATAGCCTGAGAAATTCAGATGTGCTGTTACATAACCGCCAAATGTCCAGTCCACGGCATGCTGGGTAATCTGATAATGCAGTCAGATGAGCTCGCTTCTTCCCATTGTTTATCCACAAAACAGGAAGGGTCAGCCAAGATTCCTCCGTCTGACTTCAGCCCAAAATAAACAAACTCGCATACAATAATAGTATTAAATCTTAATCAAAACACTCGGTTCGCATTTATCGCCTCTGTGAATTTGGTGTCTGTACGAGATACTTAACCTGCAAGAAATCTCCAAAGAAAGCTCCAGGACAGTCATGTACATTAAAGTACACAAATAGACACTGTTTCCAGAATAAGGAAATTAAACAATGCATAACACTTTCCATGCCCACAGAGCCAATAATACCATGCCTATCTTCATCCTCCCATTTGATGACCCATCAACACCACCTTGACCAGCATATCACAGCTATACTGTCAAAGGCCGGATCTAATATCTGGCAGCGAGAACAAAATGAGTCATAGATTAAATAAAACCACACAAAAGTATGGCATGAAGTGAATCCCAACTGGCAGACACTAAATATCACCTACAGTCATCACTTTAAATAATAACCATGACATTTCCATCCTCCGTGTGGATCTTTGGGCAGTGCCTTCTCTTTAACTGTTATACCGCTTCCAGAATCCAGAGAGACAGAGGCTGATAAGACTGAGCCGTACCTCAGGCAGGACCCACAGTAAGACTTACATCACTTGAGCCCTCCGTTACAAATGGGATCCATGAGGGAAGCGCTGATAGGGACCACCAATGAATTTAGCTGAGGCCAAAGCTTGGGGGAAGGGGGGTTATGTAATAAAACCCTCAAAGAAGACAAACAGACTCCAGAAGTTCAGGCCTACAGAGAGTGATCACATCACAAGCAAAATGCCATAAACCGCATGTGAAAGGACTGTGACTTCTAAGTGAAAACCCTGTATTATAAGTGGTGTTGATTGTGCACAGCTGGCATACTTCTGTTTAATCAATAATTGATAAATCAAATCAGAATAGTTTATTTACAAAATAAAACCAAGATTAAACTATATATGCTCTTCCAAAAGGAACAGAGTTCTGTCTCTACTGTATTAGAAAGGGTTCAAGAACTGCAACTGTCTTTTTTTCAGCATCTCTCCAATGTCTTTCATGTTCCTTCACTTATTGGCTAGGGCCACCAATGCACTGGATTTAGAGTTACCACACATTTTTTATCCATGACTTTACCAAGACCTTTCCAGTCACTTGTGATTACAAATTAATGATTTTTCAAAATCGTCTTGATTGAGAAAATTCACAAATCACTCAAACAATTCAATGAACAGAACTTGATCTAAAGAACAACTCAGACATTAAAAATCACTATGGATTGCAACCAAGTTTTAGACTAAAGAGCAGTTGTTGTGAATTTGACTCATTTGTTTCTTTTTCTAATTTTCTCCCACAATTCCTAGTAAACTACATTAAGGGTGAACTCCATATATGGGGCACTACATTACCCATATTCCCCTGGTTCAGGTCTATAAATAGACCTCACTTCCTTCCTTTGTCCCTTTTATGCATTGGTGAGGTGTGGGTGTTTGAATGGGCACCCAACCATGTCCTTTCCTTAGGATGCATTAAGTAAGTTTGTTTTCCAATTGTATAGTTTGAACTTGTTTATTTGAATTGTTTTGATATTTAATCCTTATTTAGATTGAGTACAATATTGATGTTTATTGATAAGTTGTTTGTATGAGTTTGTTTTCTCTCTTTTATATTGTTTGTAGTGACCTAAAACCATCCTGTTTATCCTGTGCATCATGTCCATCATGGTAGTCCTGCTCCATATGAATTTGTGAACTGCATGTCATGTCAACTGCTAAAGATTTGTGATTCTTCACTTCAACGGAATAAAAGAGAGCAAAGGACTGGTGTTTCTTCCAGTGTTTTAATCAGACACGCCACCAAGTTTCTACAATTTTAACGAACTTTGGATATTTTAACATCTCATATTCAACAGCAGTTTCTAGCTGAAAAAAGGAAGAAGAAAAAAATACATTACCATTCCAAAGTTAGATAATCAGTCAGTAAGATTTTTTTAAACATTTTAAAAGGAGTCTCATAAGCTCACCAAAGGTGCATTTTTTTTGATTGATAATACAGAACGAACAATAATATTGTAAATATTATTACAGTTTAAAATATGTTTCGTTTTTTAAAGTGCCCCTATTATGGGTTATGAAAGGTTCATATTTTGTTTTTGGGAGTCAAAAGCAAGGTCAAAAAACACTTTCATTTTCTTATAATATGCATTTATTTTTATCTTATTTGCTCAACGACTCCCAAACGATTCGTTTAACGATTCATTTTTCCAAACCCCTCCTTTGCGTGACGTTAATCCGCGGTGATTGGTCCGATTGCTCTCATTTTCATTTCATCTTGCCTGTAATGCCTGATAAAGCAGCGTTTGTGAGCGCAGAGCTGCTTTGTGTACAGCGTTACCAGGGAAACAGCTATTTAACGCTCCAAAAGCGGCACCTAGTGGCAAAGAATGAATTTGCATTTTCATTCAGACCAACGCAAAAAGACCGACATGTGGGCGGGCAATATGCTAATGTTTCATGTTGACGTCTTTCTTTTGAGAGACAATAGTGAGCCACAGCCATATCACCCTGCAGCCCAAGACTGGTTGCCCACTGAAGCTAAGCAGGGTTGAGCCTGGTCAGTACCTGGATGGGAGACCTCCTGGGAAAACTAGGTTGCTGCTGGAAGAGGTGTTAGTGAGACCAGCAGGGGGTGTTCACCCTGTGGCCTGTGTGGGTCCTAATGCCCCAGTATAGTGACGGGGACATTATACTGTCAAAAAGCACCGTCTTTCGGATGAGATGTTAAACCGAGGTCCTGACTCTCTGTGGTCATTAAAAATCCCATGGCACTTCTCGTAAAAAGAGTAGGGGTGTAACCCCGGTGTCCTGGCCAAATTGCTGCCGCTGGCCCTTGTCAATCATGGCCTCCTAATAATCCCCATCCACTTGATTTGCTCTATGACTCTCTCTCCTCTCCACCTGTAGCTGGTGTGTGGTGAGCGCACTGGCGCCGTTGTACTGTGGCATTTCTTATTATCAATGTAGAAAACAGTTGTGCTGCTTAATATTTTTGTTAAAAAATACAAAAAAGAAAACAGAAATAGAAATGCTTTGTAAATTTATAAATACCTTTATTGACACTTGATTAATTTAATGTGTTCTTGCTTTAAAAAAATCTTACTGGCCCCAAAGTTTTAAAAGTGTCATAAACTGAGAAAACAAAATTCCCTTGATCTTTTCACATATAAGTGGTCATTGTACTATAAAAACATCCTGTAAGTTTCAGAACTCAAACTTTCTCCTTAGTCTAAAAGCAGCTTATATAGAAGCCATTCGGGTAAAACGACAGCTTGTGGAATATATGACTCTATGATGTATTAGTATGGCTAAACACCACCTCCACAGAAGAAGATCAACATCTGCTTCTACATCGCTGCCTGTTTAACCCCGCCCACGATTCTACATCGCTGCCTGTTTAACCCCACCGATTTGTGCATGTAGTGTTTACAAGAGAGGCGAACGCGCAGGTCCATGCAGAAACCAAACAATAAAGATGGTTTTGAAGACGCTGTGCAGTGCCACGTTGTGGTAAAACATTTACATTTTATATTTACATTTAGTCATTTGGCAGACGCTTTTATCCAAAGCGACTTACAATTGGGGAGTACATAAAGCGATTCATCATGAAGAGGCAATCAGACAGAGGAAGTGCTCGTAACACCAAGTCTCAGTCATTGTTCAAATAAGTACAAGCTAGCAAGGGAAGGAGAGAAAGATAAAGGGAAAGTTTTTTTTTTTTTTTTTTAAAGTTTAGGATGAAGTCAAGTAGTACCGAAAGAGATGAGTCTTCAGTTGTTGCTTGAAGATTGACAGGGATCCAGCATTCCGGATAGGGGTGGGAAGATTATTCCACCATCCAGGAATGGTGAATGAGAATGTTCTGGAGAGTGATTTTGAGCCTCTCTGTGATGGTACCACAAGGCGTCGCTCACTAGCAGATCTCAGACTTCTGGAGGGGATGTAGATTTGTAATAGTGCGTGGAAGTAGGAGGGTGCTGAGCCTGTGGTCGTTCTGTATGCAAGCATCAGTGTCTTGAACTTGATGCGAGCTGCCACTGGTAGCCAGTGCAGTGAGATGAAGAGAGGTGTAACATGGGTTCTTTTGGGCTCATTGAAGACCAGTCGTGCCGCTGCATTCTGAATCATTTGTAGAGGTTTGATTGTGTTTGATGGAAGACCAGCCAGAAGGGCATTGCAGTAGTCCAGCCTAGAAATGACAAGGGCCTGGACAAGAAGTTGCGCAGCATGCTCTGTCAGGAAGGGCCTGATTTTTCTGATGTTGTGTAGCGCAAACCTGCAAGATCGAGCAGTCTTTGCAATGTGCTCTTTGAAGGTCAGCTGGTCATCAAAGATTACACCAAGATTTCTGACCGAAGTTGATGGGGTAATTATTGATGTGCCTAATTGAATCGAGAAGTCATGCTGTAGAGTCGGAGTGGCAGGGACGACAAGTAGCTCAGTCTTTGCCAGGTTGAGCTGTAGGTGATGTTCTTTCATCCATGCCGAGATGTCCGCCAGGCAGCCTGAGATCCGTGCAGCTACCGTTGTATCATCTGGTTGAAAAGAGAGATAGAGCTGTGTGTCATCGGCGTAGCAATGGTAGGAGAAGCCATGTGCCTGTATGATGGGTCCCAGTGATGTAGTGTATGTTGAGAAGAGGAGGGGTCCAAGAACCGATCCCTGAGGAACCCCAGTGACCAGTTGATGTGCTTTGGATACCTCCCCACCCCAGGCCACCCTGAAGGACCTACCGGTGAGATAGGATTCAAACCAGCGAAGTGGAATCCCAGTGATGCCCAGCGATGAGAGGGTGGACAGGAGGATCTGATGATTAACAGTGTCAAAAGCAGCAGAAAGATCGAGCAGAATGAGGACTGATGATTTGGAATTGGCCTTTGCGACTCTTAGGGCTTCAGTGACTGAGAGTAGCGCAGTCTCTGTTGAATGGCCACTCCTGAAACCTGACTGTTTATCATCCAGTTTGTTGTACTGTGAAAGGAACAGTGAGAGCTGGTTGAAGACAACTCGTTCGAGTGTTTTCGCTACGAATGGAAGGAGAGAGACAGGTCTGTAGTTTTCTAAAAGAGAAGTGTTTAATGTAGGTTTTTTGAGCAGTGGGGTTACCCGGGCCTGCTTGTACGCTGTGGGGAAGATGCCAGTGCGGAGAGATGTGTTGATAATGTGTGTGAGTGCCGGTAAGAGTGTGGGAGAGATTGCTTGGAGAAGGTGAGAGGGGATTGGGTCAAGAGGACATGTTGTAGGATGGCAGGAGAGGAGAAGTTTGGATACTTCCGCCTCGGTGAGGGGACAGAAGGAGAAGATGGGAGTTTGAGCAGTGGATGTGGTTGGTTGGAGGTCCTGTGTGTGTGGAGTTGAGAACTGGTTACCGATTGTTCTAGTTTTGTCGGTGAAAAAAGTGGCAAAGTCGTCAGCTGTTATAGAAGTGGTGGGCGGTGGTGGAGGGGGACAGAGGAGAGAATTAAATGTTCTGAAGAGATCACGCATGTCTGGAGCACTGTTGATCTTGTTGTGGAAGTGTGAGGATTTGGCAGTGTGGACTTCAGTAGAGAAAGACGAAAGCAAAGACTGATACCTAGTCAGGTCCGACGGATCGTTTGATTTGCGCCATTTTCTCTCTGCCGTTCTGAGTGTGGTCCGATGCTCACGAAGAACATCGGATAACCAGGGGTTAGAAGGGGTAGCCCGTGCTGGCCTGGAGGAGAGAGGACAAATGTCGTCTAGACAAGAGGTTAAGGTAGAGCATAAAGTGTCAGTAGCTGCATTCACATCCAGAGATGTGAAATGGATAGGTGAGGGAAGAGAGGAGGATACTACAGAGGAAAGAAGGGTGGGGGAAAGGGAGCGTAGATTACGTCTGAAAGTAACCGGTAAGGGAGCTGGTGGCACCTGGGTAGAAAAATGTAAGGTAAATGTAATGAAGAAATGGTCAGAGATATGTAGTGGTTGTACCAGAATGTTATCTGTAGTACAGTTGCGTGTGTAAATTAAATCAAGTTGGCTGCCTGATTTGTGCGTGCTAGTAGTGGTAAGGCGTTTGAGATCAAATGAAGCTAGGAGTGAATGGAAGTCTGTAGCATAAGGCCTGTCTAGGTGAATGTTGAAATCGCCAAAGACTAGGAGTGGAGTGCCATCCTCCATGAAAGAGGACAGCATGCCGTCCAGCTCCTCTAGGAAGGTAGCTAGAGTTTGGCCAGGGGGACGGTAGATTAGTACTATCTGGAGTTTTATAGGAGCCGTTACAGTAATCGCATGAGATTCAAATGAGTTGTGATTGCCTAGGGGAGAATGGGTTGAGTATTTCCATTTGTTTGAAATGAGCAGACCAGTGCCCCCACCCCGGCCAACCTGCCTTGGGGTGTGAGAGAAAGAGAAATTTTGAGAGAGAGCAGCCGGGGTAGCGGAGTCTTCTGGACGAATCCAGGTCTCAGTCAAGCCCAAGATGCTGATAGTGGATTGTAAGGAAAAAGCAGAAATGAAGTCAGCTTTGTTGACAGCTGACTGGCAATTCCAAAGACCCACAGAGAAAGAAAGAGGTGCAGTAGAAGATGTAGCGATCGGGCGCAGGTTAGCAGGATTACGTTGCCGTCTGCGTGTGATTTTGGAGCGTGGTTGGGAGAGAACCGGAATGGTTTCGAAACACATGATAGAGGTGGAGGGATAGAGGATATGGAAGGAGAGTGTGTGAGGGAAGATAGAAATGATACTTAAGTGTGTGCTCGGTGTCGTTGCTCGGTTGAAGTCGCGCAGGAGAAGTCGTCTGTCTTTACACTCGTTGGTCTTCACACGAGGAGGCAGAGCACGATGGCTGAACGCTTCCGCAGACGCTTCCGCGTCAGCGCACAGACGTCAAATAAATACGGTCTAGGAGACTAGAGTGAAAAAAGCTGAGGCCGGCTTCTGCTCAGCACAGCCAATAACCTTAAAGGACTGCTAATTGCTGGATACGAAACTAAACACTTCGCACAAACACACACGCTCGTTCTTAGCTGAGGTGCAAATTATTCAAATTGCCAGCAAGTGCAATCAAACATATAAACCTCAACGAAAATGCACAATAGAAATAGGTAGGAAACGAAGTATTCCTTCCTAGCAGCAAGTAAAGAATTTAAACAACAGAACTGCGAAAAAGTATTACAAACTTACGCGAGCTGCCGTCCTTCTCTTCTGGTGACTAATCGGCTTTCCCCTCTTTGCATTGCCTTCATTCTGATCCTAACATTAGGAAAGAGTGAATGAACTTTATTTTTAATGAAGATCCAGACCGCGTCAGTAAGAACTCGGTTCTTTGTTCACTTCATTTTACTGTGGATTCGATTACAAACAAGGCACAATTCGACACAGGATTTTCAGAAAGATTGAAACTAAAAGACGATGCTGTGCCGACTATATTGAATCTGACAGTGATGTCGCAACAAGTGTGAGTAACTGTTCTTATGATCACTATTGCTTTGTCTGTTATTACAGATCGTTTGATATATTTATGTGTTTTTTAACCTAAAAAAACAGCAGCGTCCATCTTTTAAGGATGTAGGCTGTCAAACATACACAACTATTAGCCAATCACAGCAGTGGGCATTTACTTCTGAGTCTACAATCCGACACGCCTATTCAGACTATTCAGTTCTGATGAGGAGGGTCAAAAACAGGACAGAAAATAGCCTATTACTTCAAAATTATGATTTTTTTTATTATGTTAAATCTTGATAACATTATAAGTGGACCTTAGAGAACAGTACAAAATAAAAAACAAAGGCAGTTTATGACCCCTTTAAATGGTAGTGTGTTTGTTTGTTTGCTTGCTTGATTGATTATCTCCCATTACTTTTTTAGGTCTGATAAACACAACCTAAAATTTCCAAATATTTCCAGGTTTTCCATGTTCGTGGGTACCATGTGTACTGTGTAAGAGCAGCAGTTCGTATCTCATTGGTCAGTCAGTTCTTTTTTCGAAGGCAGAGAAAGAAAAAAAAAGAAAATGTCTATCGCAACAGTAAAACTATCACCAACATAAGACACCTCCACAGAGGACAGCTTGTGTCAGTCCTGCTGCATTGATCGAGAGTTTGAGATACTATACAGGCAGGAAGTTGGCAGGAATTTGCCTTTGTGTCAGACACCCTTGGACATACTTCTGATTTACGGCAGGTATCTGGTGCTCCACATCACAACCGACAGAGGCAGCTATAGAAGAATGACCTGCTAACAAGATAAACTTAAACCAACATGAAGTTCCATGTTGGTTCTGACTGGTTTATGCTGGTTTAGTACTAGTACCTGCATAGTATTGCTGTTAAAGTTAAAAGGTGAAAAATGTGAAGTTATCCAAAAAGTAAAAATCTGTCTAATAAAACTGGTTGACCAAACACTTCCAGCTAGCAATTCTTGTATCAACCACTTTGTTTAATATCTAATAAGAGTGTGTTGCCTTCAAAAACCTGTTTAAATGATGATCAATATTTAACCATCAGGCTAATACCCTGCACTGAAAAGCATGACTGAAGAGATGATGACTAATGTAGTGTAAATAGGGATGACTGAATGGTTCAGCCAAGTTCACAAAACCACTTTCGCACCAACCATATGGACAGAACTGTTACGTCCGATGCACTCAGGTCTGCACCGAAAGCATCTTAGAGTGTGAGCAAATAGAGGAAACCCGGCCTGAGGGTGTATTTGTGCGTGTTTGTTGTGTGCAGAACATGTGCACATGGATGCTACTGTGTTCTTGGCTGGACAAATTTAATCAAGTTCACCTCAGAGCAGTGAACTCACAAACCCCATGAAGAACCCAATCATATTCTTTACAGCTCCTGGCACATGACCTCTCCAGACACAACAAATATGTTAATACTTCCCTCGAATCCAGCTAATGATTAGTTTAATGTTCTGTAACCTGAAATGACAGTATTTTTATTTTCTTTGTGCTTCCGAAATAAAGAAGTTTGATATAAGACATTGTGGTAACACTTTAGTATATATAGGGACCAATTCTCACTATTAACTAGCTGCTTATTAGAATATTATTAACATATATATATATAACACATGTTTATTAGTGCTTATAAAGCACATATTCTGCATGACCATATTCTACATCCCTACTCCTACCCAATACCTAAACTTAACAACTACCTTACTAACTATTAATAAGCAGCAAATTAGGCGTTTATTAAAACAAAAGTCATAGTTAATGGTTTGTTAATAGCAAGAATTGGACCTTAAAATAAAAGTGTGACCTAATGCTCACAACTCAAAACTTTGGCCTATAACCATGTACTCCCGTCCAGTTAACAGAAGCGTAAGCTCTCCTTGTGTCCTTTTCAAAATCTATGGACATTTTTAATGGATAATAAACATTTGAATAATAAGATGGAAAGGCCTGTTCACACCAAGAATGATAACTATAAAGATAACGATAAAGAGTTCTAAAAATTGTTCTCAATATTAAAGAATGACAGAGTCCACACTACAGCTATAACAATAAAGGCACAGAGAAACAATATCTTTGGAATCACTTTCAATGTGATTTTTTCCAGCTGATGAATGATATACAGTAAACATTGACTCCCAATCAGAATCCATCCTGCTATAACGAGCTAGAGAATTTAAAGTGGCAGACAAGCATGTGCTTTATAGTTATCTTTATAGTTATCATTCCTAGTGTGAATGGGGCTTCAGTATTATTTAAATTTAAGCACATTAGTGTACAGTCCATTAATTTTTTTTCTATGACCAAACTGTATGAGTCTATAGCATCATAGATCTTACAATCATTTTTTTTTTACTTAACGGTATAGTAGCAAAACAATCTGTTTAATTTTAAAAGCATTGGTTCTCTCAAGAATGACAATTCTGTCATCATTTACTGACCCTCATTTCGTTCCAAACCCATAAGATATTCACTCATCTTTAAAACATGAATGAAGTTATTTTAATAAAAACTGAGAGTTTTGTCAATCTCCTGAAAGTCCAGGTAATCCAAAGTTTCAAGCTCCAAGAAGGTCATAAAGGCCTTATAAAAGCAATTCATATGAAGATATTTTGTTTTCACATGCAAATCAATCAAATCGCTTCATAAAATTGAGATTAAATCACTGGAGTCACATTGATTACTTTTACGACGCCTTTATGACCTTTTTGGAGCTTGAAACTTTTGATTGCCTAAACTTTTAATAGATGAACAGAAATCTCCTAGGTTTTCTGAAGAAGAACAAATGTTTTATGGGTGTGGAAGAACATCAATGTGAGTAAAATAACTATCCTTTTAAGGGCCAGAGAAGATGGAAAACACAACTAAAAAGACAAAAGAAACTTTGTTTTTTGTGTGGGGTGAAAGAACCCTTGACTAACATCATCAAGTGTAATTCAGGGGGAAATAAAATGCAACAGTATAGAATATGGCTGCTTCATCACTATAATCACAATTACGACTTTTAATAACTGTAGAACTTGCTGAACGGGACTCATGATGAATTCTCCAGATGTATACGGTAATTATCAGCGGATCAGTGTGAAGGCCCTGCTTGACTTCAGCATGTCTGTGTGTGTAAGGTCAGAGATAAGCAGAGATGATATTCTCACAGCAGGGAAGAGGTGCCAACTCACAGGAATGTGTTCACTGGAGCAAGAGCCTCTGAGCGGCCACAGGCTGGCATACAAGTCTCCTCCCCCACATAAAGCCCCAGCATCACAGCAGCCGGGCATCAGGCCAGACATCTGCCACTTTAGCTCCCTCATACCTGCTGCCTGCCTATGTCCTGCTGTTACCCTGAGTCCTCACACACACACACACACACACACACACACACACACACACACACAAGCTCAATCTCTAAACCCACTCAACCCCCAACGCATGACCTACCATGATAGATTAATGCTAACTGGCAGTTTGTGGAAAAACAGCATCAAAGTATTATAAAATCTGAGTAATAAGACTAATGTGAACTTGCAAGGATCACACAAACATGTAAACATAGGAACATATTATGTGAATTATACTAATAATGTAGAAGCATTAAAATGACAAGGACTATTTGGATAAATATCATTTTTAGACTAGCCAAATTTCATGTTCAGGGCTCAACACATAGGGCCAGATTTACTAACAGCTTGAGCCAAACTACTGTCATGATTTATTAAAGACACATAGTGAAACATAGGTGATGAAAAGGAGTAGACAGTTGTTTTTGCAGCTGACCTTACTGCATATGCATTTGTAGGAGAATATTTGGTCACACTTTAGTTTGAGGACCAATTCTCACTATTAACTAACTATTAGCTAAGACTTTTGCCTCAATGAACTCCTAATTTGCTGCTTATTAATAGTTAGTAAGGTAGTTGTTAAGTTTAGGTATGGGGTAGGTATGGGCCAATATGCTAGTACTATGCATGTTAATAAACAAGTAGTTAATAAATCATGCAAGGTGAAATACTAAGCTTTGCAGTAGTCAGTTTACTGGTCTTGCCCCAGTACTTAACACCTAAATACAAACACCCAAAAGCATGTCTTAACCCATTTTGCGCTTGTGTTGTTAGCAGACTACCCACACCTGATTATCATCCCCTCTGCTTGTTTGCTACCCTACGCTAATTTGCACTGCTCTCAGTAGATTGCGTTGGTCTTTATGGAATTGACATGGCTGTGTCTGTGTTTTTTTAATTTGCACATTGTCAGTAGATGAGCCGCAGGACTTTTCCAATAAATTGGCACTTTTCACTCCTATTGGTGCTTTTATAAAATTGATGTCTCACGCTAATTTGCCCTATTTAATAAAACTGGTCTTTAGGATTCTTTCTATGGGCCAGTGGTTCAGGTTTTACTTGCTCTGACAAACAAACAAACAAGCGAACAAACAAACAAGCAAGCAAGCAAACAAAAAAATAAATATATATATATTTTTTTAAATTTTGATACCTCAGCAAAAACTACTAGTTTAACAAATATGAAGTTCAAACATTATTAAAGATGAATAAACACTCAGTAATAATACAAGAACAATAAACAAATTACAAGCAATAGCACAAATAAATACTATAGACCAAAGACAAATTAAATAAACAGTGCTTTATGTCTTTTAAGAGTAAGTTTAAGTGTAGTATTTAGGTAAGAAATGCTATAGAAATTGAAAAAAAAACATTGCGCAGTCTTTACTGTACAAATTAAATGTTACTTTGCAACTAATATAATATTAGTAGAATATCTGCTAAAAATTTATTTTGATACTCCCCAACAGACATTCTGCTGACTATATACATAAGTAACTGCAAGTACATATGAACTTATTCTACTAACCCTAACCATAACCTAACAGTTTACTAATACTGATGATAGTTAGTTTACATATAGTTGCAAAGTTAGTTGAATGCCTAAAGTGTTTTAATCAAAATAAAGTATAACCTTAAAAACAGATTATTAAATCTGCAACACTTATTCCATCAGGAGAACAGTGAGTGTTTGTTTTATTTTTCTTCTGTTATTTGTTTAACATTAAGGACACAAGGCGCGCAAAATTTTGAAAATTGAAAAGTTCAATTTCGCAAAAACTCCCATATATCGCAAAAAAGTTTTTACGCTCGCACGAGGTGGTTTTTCAGGCAATTCGAAAAAGGAATATTTCGCAAAACTGCAATGGAAACGTTTTTTTTGCATTTACAGGTCACATGGCATATGTAAAAAGTCAGATAATCATTCTTCAGTGTACTATAACCTCCAAGAAACACTTCATACGTGGTTGCTCTCGAGTATAAGGGGCTTTCCCTGCCATTAATGCTTAGACAATTTACACTGCACACGTCTGCGGTGCAGTGTGGCTCTGATACGGCCACTGAAGCTGACTGCGGCCAGTTTAGTCAATGTTTGTGTTTATTCCAGCCACGCCACGCATGTTTCTGAAGTGGCTCTCCGTGCTGCTTCTGTAAAGATACATGCTTACGCCTCCTTTGAATAAATATATCCAAAATCCGTCAAATCTCACCAAAATCCGTTGCCATGACTTATCGCGAGAGGCAAAAGGTTATGTTTTAGTCGCATAACATTGGTTAATGGAAACGCCATCATTTCGAAATACTTTTTTATCGACATTTATAAAATATCGCAAATCTGTAATGGAAACGCGCCTACAGACAGCAGCAGGTATATAAGGCTGCTGTCACTTTAAGACCTTATTCACAAATCCAATAAATTGGCACATATACGATTTTCTCCAAACTGTTTACATATTTAAGCCATAACTGACTGTTTTTTGTGATAGTTTTTACACTATTCTGTGTGTATTTGTCTGGTCAAGTGTGATAAAACATGAAAAAAAAACTCAATTTAGTACTCACATGATCTCTGAGAGATGGCTTTTTGTGTGTGCAATTTAGGTTTGTTTATTTGGTAAGCAGCCATGTAATATGACTAAATAAAACCTTTCAGGCAGATACAAGGCGAGGATATTCCGAGTGCATGCGGGATGCTGACCTGTGACGTGAAGTCTGTCTCCGCTGACCTCGATCTTGAGGAAGATTCTTCCTCTGCGTTCAGTGTGGTCGGTCCCGCACAGACTTGGCACGTTCATCACACACTGCTTATGAACGTTCATGTCACAGGCTGAGAATAAGAGAGAGAAACATCTGTAAACACTACAGGATTAGACATAATAAAGTCAACATGAAAGGACATTCACAACCCAGTTTCCTTCCACAGTCTTTTCAACAGAACAGTGCAGTCTGTATATAGGGCTTGATTTAATATATTGGGAATTGTAATAAGTATATTAAATTGTAATAAGTTGTCTATATCCACAACAGTCAATTCAACATAATGGCTTGCTAATTTTCCTACCTAGGCTCATTGGAAATACGTGCTTCTACTTATATTTCTGCAAAACTCAAAAAATGCAGTTTCCAGTTGGAATGAACACTAAGGGCAGTATGATTTACAGGGCCAGAGTTCGATTAAGAAAGCCTAATTTTCACTCAATATTATGTTATGACTTCAAAACATGCTGGGAGATTTGAAAACTGATACTTTTGAATGTTCGCCTCACATTTACAGCTTAATACTGTATGTAAGGGTTTTCTAATGCAGTAGGTTTGCTCGGTAGCTCTCGCGATACGGTGTTGCACTTTTGAGGTGAAGAGCTCTTGAAACTATGGTTCAACAAAACAGCTCAAACCAGCATATAAGTAAATTTAAATAGCAGGGTTGCATCAGCGAATGTGTTTTTATATCACTTTTGCTTTCGTTAACACTATCAGGTAGGTTTAGGGTTGGGTTTGGTGTAGTGGGTATGTTTTTTTCCCAACAAGATAGAGCATTAACCCTTTAGCGACACTCCCTGCACATTTAAATTCTGAACCACTGCAATACGTGCCTGAACCAACATAATAAAAACATAGCCAAAGTCATGTATTGAATGCACATTTTAGCGCCACTCACTCACTGGGCATTTAACTTTGAAACCGCCACAAAACATGCAGTAAGGAATGTAAAATCGGTTTTACAGAAACGTCGCCACAAGCACGTATTTTCAACGAGCCTGGGATGTAATTTTCTCTTTGTGGTTTTAATAAAATAAGTGTAGGCCGCAAGCCAGAACCATTTTAGATGTAAAACTGACTGACACAAAAATACGATTTTTCAAGGAAATATTTGTAAGAATGAATGCAAACGTGCATCATTTTGTCTTATCCACATCCACTTTTCATTTGTATGAACAAAGCTCCTGAACATTATGAAAACTTTTAATCCTTTGAAAAACATGCACTGATGTTCACATAAGACACGGAATTTGTATTTTGAAGGCGAACACGATCAATTTCATGTTAAAGTGCCCCTATTATGGATTTTTGAAAATTACCTTTTATACAGTGTGTAACACAGCTCTAAGTGAATAAAAACATTGTGCAAATTAAATCTGAAAGTGCACCATGTATAAAGTTATTGTCTCTCAAAAGAAAGAGTCAACTCTGAATCATTAAAACGAGTTGTTTTTAAAACGAATCCCAAGCCGTTTTATGTTGACGTCAACATGAATCATTAGCATATTGCCCGCCACTTGCCCGCACAGACCTGGGAAAACTTGATTTTCACATTGGTCTCAATGAAAATGCAAATTCATTCTTTGCCACTAGGTGCCGTTAAAAATAGCTGTTTCCCTGGTAACGGCTGTACACAAAGCAGCACTGCCCTCACAAACACTGCTTTAAATGAAATCGACCAATCAGACCAATCAACGCAGATTAGCGTCACGCAAAGGAGGGGTTTGGAAAAATGAATCGTTGAGAAAATTGTTTGGGAGTCGTTGAGCAAATAAGGTAAAAATAAATGCATATTATAAGAAAATGAAGGTGTTTTTTGACCTTGCATGCATGTCAACCTATTGTTGGGGACTCCCAAAACAAAATATGAACCTTTCATAACCCATAATAGGGGCACTTTAACAACAAGCAAACCTTTTTTGTTGGAGTGTTTTTACAGGGGGGTTCACTTGGAAAGGAGTATCAGTATCAACATGGCTTTTGCTATTGGATAGCATAACCAGGCCGACGGCAGAGAAAGTGTGTGTGTACCATGCTGAGGCTGAAGTTGATATGTGGAAACAGAAAATCGCTGTGATGTGTCGTCTCAGAGAGGTGTGGATGAGCAGATTGCATAAATGTAATTACAAACATGCTGCTATTCCCACATAAATTACTTCAATCTGTTCTCGTTAAAATCTGGGATAACATTCCCATTAGAGCCAGAGTGCTCAAGAGGAACACGAATATTCTGGTTCAAATGAAGGAGGCATCTATGTAAAACACAAATCTAAGCACATTTGACCTCATAATGGACGAGAAAAGCAGAAACAGATTAATTTTGTAGGCCTAAGGCAGGAGCTGCCCTTTCATACTGATCTGAGGCCAGTGCCTTTTCATTTTGTTACAGGTTTCATCAAGATTTGGTTAAGAGAAGATGGTCTTGCGAGAGTGCAAAAGGGCGACTTCCACCCTGGGCATGATGAGAGGTTCTCACTCACTGTCGCATTTCATCCCCTGGTGGATGAGGCCGTACAGCAGCGATCCGCAGTGGTCGCAGAAGGTTGGACTGCCGTAGCTGTGGATCTTGAACTTGTGCTTGCTTCTGGGATCCTGCAGAAAGTGGAAAAGAGAGGAATCATTTACAGCTGGACTAATGAAAGAGTTCATGGACAGTCTGATGCAACCTATGCGTTACAGGGATGCTGATGATGATGATTTTTGTAGGCCAAATCCCAGAAACAAGAAAGCTTTTTTGCTCTTCCATCGTCCTGAAGTCAATAGGTTTTTTAAATAGGCTTTTGATTAAATATCTGAAATAAGGTCTGTGGTTAACACAAGCTTATTAAGCAATTGTCCCGTTTTACTCTACAGCATAAAATATCAGTATTCTGATTTTTGTACACACACACACACACACACACACACAAACAAACAATCAAATGACTGGCAGAAATGGCTGCCGAAGAAAAAACATAAATTTAATTTAAATAAAGTGCAAATAACTTTTATGGAATTTTTTATTATATTTGCTGAATTATTACGATCATACGCCTTCAGTATAAAATATAATGATTTAAAAACTGGTCAAATGACAAAAAAAAATAAAACGGTAAAATTACAGTAAAATATCAATTTAAACAAAGTGCAAAAATGTGTACAGAAAATTTCATTAAAATTTTTATTTTACAGGTTTTTCCTGTATTATTTAATTGTAAAATGTAAATTTATTGCAATCAATCATTAGCTAACTAAAACGAAAGCTTAATGCTGGTGACAAAACATGTAAGATTCATAAACTTATGTTGGCCACAGAATCACAGACCTTCTTTTCTGCAATAATTCAAAAGTCAATGGAGTGAACCAGGGTGATGCTAACTTCCTGGCTGACCTACAAAAATCCATCACTGCAGCACTCTATGGCAAGACCTGGGTGAAACTGCCAAATCCAGTCTGATTGGATGCTTAATGCAACTTCCAGAAGACACGGTGCACAGGCTTATCAGTCCACCAAGAAACATGTGAATGAACTCAGAATGCTACAAAAAACATTTCTGAGGAAGAAACTAATTAGGTTATGACATATGAAAGATTTTCAGAGTTTTAATTAAGACACTTTGAAGCAAGTTCATCTTTTACATCATATGAACAAAGATTTTATGGTGCAAATCAAAAGTCTGACTACATGAAACCAGTTTTATATTTTAATTGAGACAGAGTTTAATATTTCCTGCATAAAGTGAAACTGCTACTTGCTGGTACTAAACTAAACACTGCTAAGGTGTTGTGGGTGGTTTCTTTTTCCACTCATTTTATCATGTTCCAGGTTAAAATTGTAAGTATGAGCAATAGTAACAGTGATGTTTGACTTAGCAAACAGCACTGATAATCAAAATCTTCCATGTGCCTCATTGAAACTGGGAGGAAAATTCCAAGGTGACCGTCAACTGCGAACTAAAAAAAAACAAAACTAAAAACTAAAGCAGTTACCTAACAGAGGCTGACCGCGACAGCAGGTCAAACGCTTTGCTGCGGTTTCTGTCCAGAAGCAGGAAGTTAATCATAAGTCTGCGGGGTTATTTCACTGGGCCATGCAAATAGGGCAACCAATTAATCTGTCTCTGAGTGGTCTGAAATTAATGAGAATGTGAATGTAGTTGAGGGGGTCTCGAGTTTTCCCATAACTGAACCATTAATCTGACATTAATAAAGAGCTGTCAGACTCTGGTTTAACTGCACATCAGAACTGCAAGGGAATGCTGAGTCAAGTATCACTGTTAGGAAGAGTTTCTATTTCTGTAACAGGAACTAGATCATCCCACAGCCAATACAGCAAATAAATGTTAGATATATCACAGCAAAAAAAAAAAAAAATTCTTACTTAATATTTTGTCTTCTTTTCCATTACAAATATCTAAACATTCTTGAAACAAGATACATTTACTTGAGAAGAAAAAAGACTTAAGATATTAAAGATATAAAAATATATAAAATATAAAAAATGTATCAAATGTGTGTTAGTTTTTGCTTAAAACAAGAAAAAATTGCAGATATTTTCCCCTTTATTTTAAGCAAAAACCAACAAAATTGATCTTTTTTTTCAGAAAACAAGACTTAATATCTTCAGGCATTTTGCTTCTCAAGTAAATATATCTAGATCCAAGAATGCTTAGATATCTGTAATGGAAAACAAGACAAAAATACCAAGATTTGTTTTCCAGTGTAGCTGGACAAATGCAACATAAAATGCTATAGTAAACTCGTTCGCTGCCAGCATTTTTAAAACGGTTGCCAGCCACCACCAGCATTTTCACAAAAATTTCAAGGCTATTTTGTTGTATGAATATCTGAACGTGCAATATGTCAACAGAAAAAGCAACATTTTGAACAAAAATCTGAGAAAATCATGCTTTTGTCAAAGACTATATTAGAATCTGAGTCAGAACAGTGTTCAAAACAAGCTTGCTCAGTCCTTTACCACTTCCTGAGTCAACTCTTCCTGGGCTCACATATGCTATTGTTTTTTCTGCTTCTTCTTTGCCTGTGTTGACCTGGAGATTGTGTATTCTTTTAGAAGATGTGTAATAGCGCCCCCTACCGTATAACAGTAAAAACATGGAAAATTCTGCCAATAGTGAGGAAAGAGTTAAGGGTTGACCCTTGAAACCTTAAGCTTCACAAATTATCCATTGTAGGTACACTCAGTTGAGCACAAAAAAGTGAAAAAAAAAGAAAACAAAAAAGGGGTGAGACTGGTGGGCTCCATTCTGATTAGCTGGCTTTGAGTCAGGCTGCACAGGTTTATAGCAAGCCCACTAGAAACAAAGTCGTGTTTACAAGTTCCCAGGTTGCTAATGAGCATTTCTGATGAAGAACTACAAAGTTCACAAGGCTTATGGCACTGAATATTTGAAATATATTTCACAGTTTTCTTTGAGGTATTAATTAGCCTTTAATTAATTAGAGATAATCTGGATATCCTTGAGTCCAATGGTATTCGGCTTTGTTTTCAGAGTTCTGTCTGTGAAGGATAATTATTACCCATTATTATACAGAATGCTGCACTATTATTCAAAATAGTTGCCATGTACTTTGCTGCACATCTATTATTTCTGGTATTTATGAATTTATATCAGAATTATCTTTCCCTCAACATCGCATAAAAAATAAAAGATGATCACTGAATGTCAGATCTAACTGTTCCTTCTTCTGTTCTTCTTTGACAGATCCTTCAATGATCACTGCTGAGTTGGTTTGTGTCAGATAGTTTGTTGGTTATATTATTTACTGTGTGGTCATTTTACATGCAAGTCATTCTACCCATATTACATACATATATAAACTTTTACATACTTTTTTCTGCTCAAACCAAATGTATTACCCAGTAGACAGCCTGTGATTTCAGACTAAAGGCCATTGCACACTGAGTCTGAAATTTTCGTCCGAAATTTTCGCACGTTGAAAAATAAATACGACCTCACGTTGTGTCAATCATGTTTACACAACTTTCGTCCGTCATTAAAAAAAAATCAGACCAGGTTTGATTTTCTGCATTTTCGCATCCGAAGCAAGCATTTTGATAGGAAAGGATGACGAATACGAAAAATGCATACGAAAATTTCGGACTAACTTCTTCCTGTCCAAATCCTGGGCAGGATGACTTGCAAAGTGCAAAAGACTTCAAGTCAACAGTCAAAAGCTTGGTCTATGCAAGACTAGGCTTTACATACACTATTGTAAATATTTATAACTAGATCTAAAGCAGAAATGCAGTGTAATAATTGTCATTCCAGATACTGCGGTTTCTAGAGAGCAGAAAATGAGTAGCTGTGTTCAGATCCACCTCGTGTAGTGTGCTATTTCCTCCAGACAGCTTTTGTCACCCTGTCTAAGTACTAATTGAAAAGGCCAGAGTGCAAGCAAAGCAAAGCAGATGCAGTCTGTGCGACGGCCTCCTGGCCAATGGAGGAGCGTGTGATGAAAACAAACAGTGGACAGACCCCAAGAACCCCGTGATTGGCACAGAATGAGTCACTGAAGCGCTCTAATTAGTACCTTGGCATCTTAAATAGCATTTGGGCTATTTTTTCCCCCGTTGCTGGCTAGTTTCAAGCTGCTGCGACAGAATTATGGCACAGTATTAGCTTTCGATGGCTGCATCCCAATTTCTATACTTCTACTATGCACTAAACATATTTACTTTGCTGGTGATGGGAAAGGACATAGCTCTGAGCAGATGGTGAGTCAGTAAACCAGTACAGGGACACACTACTATGATACTACTCTTTGTTATGTACTGCTTGTGCAAATCTTAGCATCTACCTATTACTTTAAAATTTCGGTAACACTTTAGTTTGGGGATCAATTCTCACTATTACCTAGTTGCTTATTAGCATGCATATTACTAGAATATTGGCTGTTCATAAGTACTTATAAAACACATTAATTATTAATTCATAATTTATAATTATATTAATAACACATTAATAATTAATGTCTTATACTACATGACCATATTTTAAATCCTTTAATCCTACTACACTTAACAACTACCTTACTAACTATTAATAAGCAGCAAATTAGGAGCTTACTGAGGCAAAAGTCATATGGTTAATAGATAGAATTGATCTCTAAACCAAAGTGTGACCAAAATTTAATTTTTTAGGTTTGTACATTTCAACAAGTCAACATGTATAACAGCATTCAGAATGTCAGCTGAAAAGTGAAGTTGTTTTAAAAAAAAAAGCGCATGAATCTGCTGCGGTAGCCTCAGCTTCACTTTTTGTTTTTTGGAAGGTTTGGAACAGAGCCAATGTCCCCATGTCAAAGACTCAATGAAATCAAAATAAAGTTTTGTTAGTTATATCTACTAACTTTAAAATCATCCATATGCTAATGTACTTCTAAGCATTAAAATATGAATTTAAAATCTACAGCATCTTAGACTTAGTAGTTATGAAACTGAAATTGTCTTTCCTTCATTACTGTGATACATATGTGTGAAATGCCTTCTTTAATGAGAAAAAAACTTTATTTCATCTACCAGGAATTGATTGGATCGTTGTTATTTGCTAATGTAATTGCTGCAATCTCATGTGAGGGACCAACCCGATCTCATGGGATAACTATTTTATTGGTGGCAATTTTGTATGAATACATACAAAAACTTTGTTTTTAACCCCAACCCTAAACATAAATGTCACTGGGCTACACTGTCACTACAGAACATACACAAATGTATAAATGAGAGGTATGAATTCATCAAATTACCCACCAATACAATAAAATGTAAAATAGTTACGAATTACCAAGAGACTGTATTGGAGTATGAGGTAGCTGGAGAGGAGGGATTATTGCTCAGAATTAGCGGTCCAATTTTTTGCGTAAATCTTAAATAAGCAAACACATCAAAGAAAACTGCACCCCTGAACTCACTCCACAGGGGCAGTGAAATAAGAAATTAATAAATAATTTTAAAGGAGCCTTTAAACTGCATTCAAAATAAAGCAATTGCCAGTTGTTGTTTTTTTATGCATCCAGCCAATCGAGTTAAACATGTCATTGAACAGTTCATCATGCGGGAGCAACGGTGAGCTTTTGAACTCCATATCTTCGAGGTTATTAGAGGCCTGCAGCTCTCTTTCATCTCTGCGGTCTGTTCCTCTCATGTTTATCCTCATTTTCCCTACATTCAGTCATCCTGTGTGTTCTGTCTCTGTTCATGCCATTTGTGATATAATCAGCTTTACTGCTGTCCAATGAATCAGTCACGGATGAAAATAAAATCTCATCTTCTGCCTCTGTCTTTTTCCTCCTGGGATGAACCGAGGATTGAAGGTCGGGTCAGTATATGTGTGTGTGTGTTTCACTGCAGGTGCCTGTGTGTGTGCACGTAGCCAACGGTGCATATGACCTTTAATTCCTGGGCAGCGCAGCTCCACACTTCCACACTTGCCATTTTTTTCCATGGCTGGTGTCCACAGCTCAGTGTGAAAGCCAAAGACACAGGACAGGACAAAAGACAGCTCGCTACCTCCATCAAACACCTCTGATGAGGAAAGTCAAAGCTGTAGCAATAACTCAGCAGACGGACTTTTCAGGAATATTCAAGACTGTTTCCTTATGAGCAGAGGCCCATTATGAGTATGAGCATCAGATGTGATACTGTGAACCTGTGATTATGGCTATGTTTAGACTGCAGGCAAATATGTTTTTTTTTCTCAAATCAGATCTTTTCAGGTAGACTGTCCGCACTATTAATTGCAAGTGATCAAATCAGGTTTGTGTGTCCAGACATAACCAACTTATTTGCATGGGTTGATGTGGAAGCTCACATTAAGTCACTCACTTTGCAAAAAAAAAAATAGATACAAAGACATTCATACAGGTTTGGAACTACTTGAGGGTGAGTAAATGATGACAGAATTTTCATTTTTGGGTGAACTATCCCTTTAACAATGCATTAACTACGACTTTAGTCTCAATAAACTCCTAATTTGCTGCTTATTAATAGTTAGTAAGGTAGTTGTTAAAGGGATAGTTCACCCAAAAATTTAAATTCTGTCATCATTTACTCACCCTCAAGTAGTTTCAAACCTGTATGAATTTCTTTGTTCTGATGAACACAAAGGAAGATATTTTGAAGAAAGTTTGTAACCAGGCTGTTTTGGGGCACAATTGACTTCCATAGTAGGAAAAAAAAATACTATGGAAGTCAATGGTGCCCCAGAACTGCTCTGTTTCACACCCTATTCAACTCGTCAGTTCATTAGAAGAGACTAAGACCTGAAGTGGATCAGAAAGCAGCAGCAGCTTTTAAAGCAATAGCAGGCAAATAATAATAACCAGCTGCTGTGATGTCTATTAATACAAGACCAAAAGAAAAAAGAGGAAATCAATAACTTTTGTAGCTTTAAGGGGTTAATCTATATTTAATTTAGAATTTAGTGTTTGGTAACTATTTATTTTCTGTATATTTCTGCTGAAGGGCACAGGTAGCTAAATATGTCATTTATTATAATGGGTTTGTGTGAAGATTGTTTTAAGTTCACTTAAATTAGAAGTTAAGTCTAATAAATGTTAAAATTGATAGCTGTCAATTATACTGTAATGCTGAATGGCTACAGTCAATGGTTAAATATTAAGAGGGAAAAACAATTTTATAGAGACATCAGTAGTATTGATATCAGTGATGCTGGCCTTCAATCATAAAAAAGATGCCATTAAAGAAATATTAAAAATATACTGTCTTTATGTTGTTTGTACATTGTACATTTGAAGATTGAATGTGAAATTATTGCAATATAAAAGTATATTTAAAAACTTTAATGTTAGGTGGGATTAATCACGATTAATCACGATTAATTTTAGAAAAATGTACGATTAATTAGTTTTTTTTTTTATCGATTGACAGCACTAATATATATATATAATCTGTGTGTATGTGTAACGAGGTCATATTCAGAAACCAATGAATCCGAAACTAAATCGCGTTGAAACAGGAAGTGGAGTAAACGGAAGAGAATGACAAAATAACAGTCCACATAACAAAACATAAACCTGACAATAAGATCGTTAGTCTATTGTTAGCCTATATATATATACATATGTAACAGTTAGTTCCGATCCTCGAATCTGACTGACAAGATACTTTTTCTGTTGATATTTCACCTGCGTGTTCTAGACGGGCTGTCAGTCAGTGCAGTTTCATTGTTGTGCCACACGGTGGCGGCAAGAGACTGTCTTTGAGTGGGTCTTAAACCGTTCATTCAACTATACGTTCAAAAACGCTGATTCATTCGAGATATGTAAATGAAACACGCTGTTTAAATTATTTTAACTTTGAGCGCCACTTTTAAAGGCTCAGCTGACCAGCAGAGCGTCGATGCTAAGACAGATTTCGCTTTCCTTGGACATGACAACCTGTTTTCACAAATATACATGACTCAGCCTGAAGCTCTCTCATTCACTGTCTGTTTAGGCTTGTTAAGTGCAAATTTACTGAGCCTCTGTACAAATCAGCATGGTACACATTGTTATCATAACTAATATTCAGTACATATGCACTACGTATAAAACGAGAAGGGCGTAACCTTACGAAAAAAAAAAGGAAATGTCGCGGTTGCTGCGGTTGTTGCATTCCTCTGCGGTTATGCTCGTCAATAGCGTGGTATTGCGATATTGCAGTTATCGCAACAGCCCTAGATGTAGAATATGGTCATGCAGAATATGTGCTTTATAAGTAATAATAAACAGCCAATATGTTAATAATAGGCATGCTAATAAGCAACTAGTTGACAGTGAGAATTGCTCATTATACTAAAATGTTACCAAAAGGTGTTTTCTATCCACAACAGGCCTAAACCAGTCAAGGTTCCAGCACAAAAATACAATCAGCAAAATATTGTCTAATTATTGTTATCTACAAAATCCCAGAATATACAGAGATATAATTTTTTGTCAATATTGTCCACACCCATTGTGGCACAGTGTACATACATTTGTGCCATCACTTTACACTTTTTGCTGCATTTGCTCTGTAACAATGACTCTAGGAAAATAAAGTCTGAGCCTAAAAACTGCTCCAAAACCAGCAGAACACACCAGCTGAGAACAGCAAATCACATTGCTTTTAAACAGTTTTTACCCAAGAGATCTATGAATGACAGGCTATCCAAATATGCAGGAATCTGCAGAGATTTTTAGGAGTTTTGTGGGCACACTTTCTGTGTGGGACATTTATACACAACCTGTGCCTTTCACACAAAACATCCAAATCTAGATCAGTTATTTCATCCAGTTTGGCTGCTCTGAGGAGACACAGAGGAGAACATACGGTGTCCTTCAATCAGAATGAAGAAACAGACTGTTGGCACTGGTCAGATATGTTTTTTAATAATGCTGGCACTTACATCAGGGGAAGATTTAGTCTCTGAAGTAAAGGATTATTTCTGGACAGACTGCCAATACTCTTTTACACTAAAGGCAAAAATGATTTGAATTAGATTGACAATTTTTGATTTCAACTTTCAGAAAAGAACAAAAATAACAATCAATAACATCTTAACCAGTCTATCCATGATGTATGACCAGTTAAAACTAGCATGAAAGTGTCCCTAATGTACCTCATACTGGAAGCCAGTGAATGTCATTTAAGCATCTTATTTGCTTCAGCATGGCTGTCCTTACTACAGCTTGATTTTTTTTGTGTGTGTTGTATTATTGATACTAAGCTTTTAGTGCTATGATCTAAGTATTCACGCTCACTGTGCCTTGACCTGGTTTAATGTAATTATACCCATGTTAAAGTTACTATTTAAATATTTACTGATAATTTTTTAAGTTTTAAGATTTTATGTTTTAAGCATAAATCTAACAAAATGTTCTACTCATGATCATCATTTCATGTCAATAATTAGCTGACTCATTAACTGCAAATGAGTGGAAGAACCTGTTTTTCCGTCTGTATCATATGATGTACATTTCAAGCACAGCTTGATTCATTAACGTACAGTTAACAGTAAGCAGCTACTGAATTATAGCTTGTTATAACATCCTTAGCTGTTTTATTTGTCAGACACAGTACTAATTGATCTAGGATACCTTTAGGGAATCCTGTTACAAAAATAATAACGTGCGTATATTAGATGCGTCTGTTTTATCTGGTTAAAGAGGCATGAATTTAATGAGGCTGAAATGTGCTTCTCTAATGGTGTGTGATATTATTTGAGGATGTATTGCTGCCTGCGGCGCGAGGTGACTGTGATGTGGATTATTCCAGATTCGTGTTTTGTTTCACTGTCTCTCTGAATTCACAGTCATTTCTGAAAATGCTGATTGTACATCTTACGATAATTCGCATGTATACAGCCATACATTTGTCCACATTGTTATTATTACGAGAGTAGGTTTTGTTGCATAAATCACACAGACATGCACAGATTTTTGTCAGTACAAATTTAATGTGATTGCAGACTGCAAACGTACTGTTTATGTTTAAATGTACAGTACATGTGCATCACAATGTATTCCTTACAAAATGAAATTTAAAAGTTGTGAATTTTGGAGTATGTTTTACCAGAAAATACAATTTCAGTTTTTGTATTTCAAAATTTCACATTTAATTTAATGCTATTTGTTGTTTCATTGTAATTGCTAATGAAATTATTTTCAAATTTTCTGAGTGAAATTTGTTCCAAAGCCTTTCTTCCTGATACATAAGTGCATCATTGACTAATAAAACGGCATGATATCAAACAGAAGTGTATGTAGAGCTGCCTAACTACCTTTAACTGCTCTGGCTTCTACCATTCAGACATCGCAACAGTCAAGCGAGACAAGCTTTCATAAAATTCAAACTTGTAATTACACATTTTATAAAGACGTGAATGGTTTTTACAGAATAAAAACTGACAGCAATCCTGTCAGTGGTCCAGTAAAGTTGAGCAACTCAGAACGACACCCCGCTGCTCTTTATCTAAAAATATGCCAGGAAAGCTTTCTTCTCATGCTTCTCAACTTGTTTTAGAGATCTTTGAGAGGCATATTAACTCTGACTGCACCGCACTGTAAATCAACCATACATTGCATGTTTATTAACCAAAGCCTCAATATCTTTTCATCAGCCGCTGGTCAAAGTTCAAATATTGTCTTCTTTGCTGCTGTGGTGCCAAAAAAGGATTCTTTTGATCAATATAAAATTCAGAGAAGTATCATCATTCAATAAAACAAATAAACAAAACAGTGTCATTTTAATTTCTTTAAATTATTCCACTCATATATAAATGTATATTTCCACTCAGAGAGTTGCAATGCACTTTTACACAAGATATGTGTAAAGACAGTGGTGGCCAAAATTATTAGAACACCAGTATTTTCAGCAGCTAAAAAATGCTTTTAAGTCAGTTATTTGTATCTTTTGCTGTAGTGTGTCAGTAGGAATCATTATTAACTCTTATACCTTTTGTTCTTTAATATTTTGAATTGTTTTTAGTTTATTTTTTTGTTTTTCATTTAAATGTTAAGTTTTGAAATTTTGTTGGACATTCATTTTTCCAGTAATTTCTTTATTTTTAATTGTAATAATCCAGTGCTTTTAGATTTTTGTTTGTTTTATTACTACAATTGATTGCTTCTAGTCCTCATTTGAGTCTGACAACAGCCAGTGCTCCACACAGAGATCTGATCATCATCCATATAAATTCTGGTTTGACTTAATTTTTCTGGAATGACATGAAGAAACAGAAAAAACTGAGACAGACTAAATCCAGAAGAACTGTGTCAACGTCTCCAAGACGCTTCAAGAAAATAACTTTTACCTATGTTTTCGTAAAGGACTGCAAAGCAGAGATTTACCTAAATAAAAATGAGAAACTATGCTATAAATTATTATTATTATTTTAGAAGCAAGTGCACCTAGGGCAAAAGCTGCTTTAAATGCAAAGGATGGTCACACCAAATGTTGATTTAATTTAGTTAATAGAAGTTAATTGATAAAGAAAATCTATTTATGATATTATTTTTCACAGCATCCTCATTTCACAGCATTTTTAGAAAAGTGCCAAAAACTTTTAACAGTACTGTAGCTTTGCAGATAGGTATCTTGAAGCATCTTGGAGACGTTGCCACAGTTCTTCTGGATTTAGTCTGAATTTAGATGATGAGATCAGATCTCTGTGTGGAGCACTGGCTGTTGTCAGACTCCTTGAGCAAACAAAAATCTCACTGGATTATTACAATTAATGTCAAAATGAATGTTTGGGAATGTAAACTGATATTTCCTACTGACACGCTACAGCAAAAGATAGAAATAAATGACTTAAAACCATTTTTTAGCTGGTGAAAATACTATTGTTCTAATAATTTTGGCCACCAGTCAGGGTTCTGTTGTGTGTGTCAGTTGTTCCCGCCTCTTGTGTCCATATTTGGTTTGTTTCCTGTCCTTGTTAAGTGTGATCATTAGTTAATTCGTGTCCAGCTGTGTTTGTCTCGTTATCTATGATTTACCTTGTCTGTCAGCCTAGCCTAGCCTAGCCGTGCCTTGCCTTGCCTTGCCTTGCCTGCGGCCTGCATTAAAGACTATTATTTCAGTTTACGTCCTCGTCTGCGTGTCCTTGTTCCTCCCTGCTGTGTGCACCGTGACACCACCACTGTGTGTGTGTATATATATTTTAGTGCTGTCAATCAATCAAAAAAAACAACTAATTAATCGCACATTTTTCTGAAATCGCGATTAATCCCACTCAACTCTCTTTACCTTTTCTGACCCACTTCGTCTCTACTAATGAACTCACTGACGAGTTAAATCGGGTGTGTTAGATGAGGGAGACAGTGCTGCGCTGCTCCAGGACACTTTTGAAAACCATTTCAGAGACATGTTCTTAAATGTGACTCATTTAAAATATATTACATGCATGCACAGTTTTAAGGCAGCTTTAATCGCCTTTTTGGTAACTTCATGACTTAACTGACCACGACATTGCATGCACATAGTTTATTTCGCGCTTTGATATTAAATGAGACAGGCTACAGCACGCGCCGGTGTCTTTGTGCGTGCAATAGAAGACCGAGCACAGTACCGTTTCCGCACTCGTTTGACTCGCGCCTGGCGCTGAAGTGAAGCTGGAGCGCGCATCTAAAACGTCTCCCATTTGATGTGGTCATAAGGCGACTGAATAAATGCACTTCTTGTCAAGTGAAATAGTGACAGAAACAGCAGTTGTGAATGGGGTGGCCAACCCTAGCCCTGCCCCTGCGTTAATTGCGTCAAATATTTTTAACGCGTTAAACTGAAAAAATTAATTTCACGCGTTAATTTTGACACCACTAATATATATATATATATTTTTTTTTTATTATTATTATTTAGTTATTTTTATGAGCTTTTTATTGAGATACGATAGTAGAGAGATGACAGGAAAGCACTGGGAGGAGAGAGGGGAGCGGGATCGGCAAAGGACCTCAAGATGGGAATCGAACTCGGGTCGCCGTGAGTGCAGTTGCACTATGTGTCGATGCACTAACCACGAGGCTATTGGCGCCGACTATATATATATATATTAGGGGTGTAACGATACACATATTCGTATTGAATATTCACGGCCGCTGCGTTCTCAAAACTCTGGCCATTTGATAATACCTAGAATATCAAAATCAACTGCGGGCGGCAGATCGTTTTCCTTTTTAGCACCAAAACTCTGGAACAATCTACCAAACACTGTTCGGGAGGCAGACACACTCTGTCAGTTTAAATCTAGATTAAAGACCCATCTCTTTAACCTGACATACACCTAACACACTACTACACTTCTATTATTCAAATCCGTTAAAGGATTGTTAGGCTGCATTAATTAGATCAACCGGAACCGGGAACACTTCCCATAACACACGATGTACTTGTTACATCGTAAGAAGATTGACATCTACGCTAATAGTTGTTTCTTTCTTATTCTGTTTCTCAGTCCGTGTCCGGATCAGATGGTGGATCGGCGCCGGGAGATGATGTCTGCGGCCCTGATCGTCAGCGATGAGCCCCAGAGACATATCCCCAGTGAAGACCTCGTGTAATAATAAAATACCTAACTACATAATACTATTATTGTTAGAAATTGTAACAATATAAAAATAGAAATATAATACATTTATACATTTAAAAATGTAATTAAAACAATAAGTAAATAATGAATAAACAATAATATCCTGGCCAGAGGAGAACTGGCCCCCCGACTGAGCCTGGTTTCTCCCGAGGTTTTTATCTCCATTCTGTCACAGAGGGAGTTTTGGTTCCTTGCCGCTGTCGCCTCTGGTTTGCTCAGTTGGGGACACTTAATTTCTAGCGATTATCGTAAATTTGATTTCACAGTTACTATTTAAACAAAACTTAGCTAGACAATGACATCTCCGAATTCAATAATGAAATGCCTTTAACTGAAAATTGAGTGTTTAATCTTATTATTATACATTACTGACACTCTATCCTCCAACTTGATACTGTTAAGTGCTTTGACCCAATCTGTATTGTTAAAAGCGCTATATAAATAAAGGTGATTTGATTTGATTTGATTGAACTGTTCAGTACGAGGCTTTCGGTTCGGTACACATTACAAACCGATTCAATTCGTTGGACTAATCCTATTACATTTGGAAAATAAAACAGCTTAAAGTGTGTGAAATATAATGTTTTCAGTGCCACTGCGCTCGACAAGGCAGCCCAAATGACGTAACAGGCAACGTGCTGTCTGCCCAGTGGTGTAACGTTAGCGGACGGGCTCGCACTGCAAAAGGCCCCGCGATAACCTCCCCTTGCTGGGTTGCGTCGAAAGACGATGATCTTGTATCAACGATAGCCAGAGATATTGTCAAAAACATTAATTATTGGCAATATTAAGATATTTGGCATTTCCAATTAATGTAGGCCTGTTACATTCTTATTTTTATTAGGCCTTTTATTATTATTATGAAGTTACTTTTATTATTAAATTAAAATTACAATTAATTTGCCCCGCAATAATTACCACATAACTGACATGCTGCGAGGATAACAAAAGATTAGGCTATTTACTCCTCAATTAAAATGTTTTAAAAGAGGTATTTTAAAACAGGTCTATTACAATGAATTATAGGCCTACAATTAAAATCTTAACACTGCAGTCATCAATAAAAATCAATGAAATAAAAAGCTTTTATTTCAAGCACCGACTTTCAAAAACAACCTGTTTAACACAAAATATGTTTCTTCTCATTTTTTTCACTATGTAATAATAGAAATATTAAGGGAATAAATTAAAACAGTTAGCTATATACCATTATCAGCATATGTTGAAGTAGATTAGTCTCTCGTCATCTCTGAGAGAATTTGCCACGTCAGATGCCGAAAGCTCCATCATTACTCCGTCATTCCGTTTTTACTTTCACTTTCTGCATAGTGAATTGACTGAGATTAAACGTTCTCTTTTCAGTCAAGCATAACTCTTGTGCAAAGTTTGCACATTGCTTGTGGCTCGCCTTCATGGTTTAAAACAGAAATACATTACAACATTGCGATGCAACCAATTACCCCCGTGCCGAACCGAACCTTGACACCACTGTGTCATATCGAACCGAACCGTGAATTTTGTGAACCGTTACACCCCTAATATATATATATATATATGTATGTGTATATATATGATGCAATTAACATGTTTAATTATTGTTCTATTGTACATACTCAATTAGATAAACATTTCATTTAGATTGACCAGTCATTGTTTGTTTGTTTTCATTTAGGTGTTTCTATAAAAGCCTTTGATTCTAATTAAACAGTCAGTCTGATTAATAACAGCTGCATTTGTAGCCTGAACGTAACCAGTGATGATGTGCACATGAATGTCAAATGAGTATTCTGTCACATGCATAATTATTGTGTCAACAATACACAAGCAGTTGTGAAAAATGTTGCCAAAGTGTTTAAAGTGTGTATTATTTGTACTACAGATATAAGTTTGTACAACCTTGATGATGTGCATGTAATGGATGTAAACAAGATTCCTCAGGATGTTATTAAATCCAGACGTAAGTGAGAAGTGTATGTTTCCAGTGAATGTACTGTACATCCAAAAATGACACTTAATCAAACATTACAATTATTCTCATTGTGTTTGGAGGCTGATCTACTGTAATGCAGAAAGCAGATGGGATGATAATGTGATGGCTGTTTTTCCTGTGTGAGATGAGCACACATGAAGCCTGGAGCTCTGTTCTGAAGATCACTGGCTGATGCTTATCTCTCACAGACACAATCATCTGAGCTGTTATCCCCATGCCACCCCGAGGTTAACATTTGCATATGATTTAATTGCTAAACCAATAGACGCAAGTTGTCGTGCGGGAAGTGCACGGCACAAATGATGCCACATTACTGGGAAAAAAAGAGGTCCAGATACATATAATGGATCAATGTAAATGCAGCAAATGGTGTGTAAGGCACATGATAACTGAGTGTGCAGAACAAACATGCCATGGACAACAGATATGTTGCTATAGTGATGAGCTGAAGACAGCTTCACCGCTGCTGTATCACAGGATTCACTGTGATATTCTACAATAATACTTCTTATCATAGCTGTAAATGTCAAACACTGAACCAAGAAAGTAATGCTATTGTATTTAACAGGTTCTCTTCCATCTCTTCCAGCTCCATTCTTAAGAAAACACGGGCTCACTTTATTTTAAGGTCCAATTCTCGCTATTAACACACCATTAACTACGACTTTTGCCTAAATAAACTCATAATTTGCTGCTTATTAATAGTTAATAGGGTAATTGTTAAGTTTAGGCATTGGGTATTAGGATGTTGAATATGGTCATGCAGAATATGATCTTCATAAGTACTAATAAACAGCCAATATGTTATTAATAGTCATGCTAATATAGCAACTAGTTAATAGTGAGAATTGGTCCCTATACTAAAGTGTTACCAAAAACACAAATGCAATTTCTCCGATTGCTAAGCTAAAGATAAGATAGCAGTAATGAGCATAAAATCTATACAGAACAGTCAAATATAAGGTAATAGTAATTCATTTAATATCGACTTATCTCTCTCTCCTTCGGTGGCTCCCATTAAGGGTCGTCACATCGAAATTATCCGCACATTATTTGGCACAGGTTTTATGGTGGATGGCCTTATGTAATGTTGACTTGTAATTTGGACATAAAGAGAAATTTATAAAGCAGCAAATTATTGCTGACTACTTTTGGAACAGCCTTCACATCAGGACTATGGTGCTTAAAATGTTATCTAGTTAGGCAACTAACTATAGGGATTGGAACTGAGATCTCTGATGTGCACCTGGATATCAAGCTAATCTTTTCTAGACAATAGTAAGATCTGCCATGAAGATCTTTTTAAGAAAAAAAGATGTTTAGGAATGTTCCTAAGTGCTCAACTTTTTCCTGAAGAACAACTTAAGAACAAAATTCAGGGCTCCAGACAAAAAAATAGAGTAAGGAGCCATTGGCTCCTATAAGAAAAAAACTTAGGCGCCAAATTATTTTTTTAGGTGCAGAATAAACATGTTTTATTTATTTTATTTTTATATACTGTATATATATTTTTTTTACATTTTAACATTTCAATCATGTGTTTATGTCTCACCTTTTCTTGACTTTATCAGCATTTTAATCAATCTTGTAGATGACCTGGGAACTAAGGTTCACTTAAAGTGGGAACTAAATGTATTTTCCAACTTGAAATATACAGTCACAAAGAAATGTTCATTACACAGAATCTGTACCAATATCATGGACCATAAGCATCACTTGGCCACTGAGTGTAATTCGGGCTCCTCCTCAATGCATGCTATAAATGTTGTCATATGTCCAAAGACTGAAAGGGACTTTGATATGTCTTTCACGCAGTTTTTCTTCATTAGTAAAATGCAATTTTATAGGAGGAGTTGAATCATGTAGACAACAGGTTAAGTAAAAATATTAATATGCAATAGCGCATAAATATAGCAAAATGCTCCTCTTTATAGTTATTATTCTAGCTGACTGATGAGCTTATGGACGCCGAATGGTTATTCTGAGGTAAATGTATTATTAGTTGCAATGTTTACACGCTTTACACGTTTTCTGCAGTTTGAAACACTGAAGGAGCTTTTACATGAGACATTTCATTAAGTTGTACTATAGGCACTCTTATAAAATAGCCTACCTTTTGATGTTAATTCATGTTCATTATGTACTATAGTAGTAAAGAGAAAGATATAATGGATTCACTTGTTGCTTGAACTGAGGCGCTAAAGCGATCGCGCCTGCCGAATTAAAGAGCGCAAAAAACGTATTTATTGTTTGAATTTCGTTATGAATTTGGCATAATTTTAAAGGTGATACTTTGTTTATTAAAAAGTAACAAAGCACAAAGATTTTTGCGATTACTGGACGGCAAGTGCGCTAAAAATAATATGAAGTTCACGCATTAACAGAACACAGCATATAGACTAAGATCTTGATAAGAAAAAGCCATATTAGTAATTATTATAATTGCCAATATCCACACAGCTGACAGCTTTACCTGTTGTACTTTTTCAAGTTGTGCACGAAATAGACACTGCTTTTGTGTTTCTTTTACTTGCACATCTCTCTCCCGCTGCACAACTGAGCTGCGTTTAGCAGGTGTGCCGTCAATGCTGCTGTGCTGCAGAGACGAGGACTGTTTGAAACTCTTTTTTCCACTAAAACTTTAATGCTCATCGTCTCAGTTTAATACGTGAACATATCAAAAGATCGCAAAACAATTAGGAAAAAAGGCATTACATGCAAATTTTTAAGTCATAGCATGTATATATATATATAGTCGCCAGTGGCAACTTCAGCAAAATCTTCACTCGCAAATTAATATTTGTGGTCGCAAATGCGACCGTTTTAGTCGCAGTCTGGAGCCCTGAAATTACAGTAGTGTAATATACAATACTCAAAATGAACAAATTTTGTTAGAAATTAATCCATATTGATCTTTTATAACCTCACAATATTTTTTTACAATGTGAGGTGTGAGATGACTTTTCTGATGCAAATTATGTCTCACAATATCTGTCAGATACATTATTGTGTTTCTGGGAAATCTATATTGCCTATGCGTTCTGCTTAGGCAATATAGATTTCCCAGAAACTCAATAATCATTTCCCAGAAACTCAATTATCATGTTCTTATGACAACCAATAGTATTTCCATCTGGAACACAAACATCCAAAAAGCAAGATCTGTTTCATTATTCAAGTAAAATGTAGTAATAAGTATGATATGTTGCAGGTTCTGCAATCATGAAAGTATTTTGCAAACTTATAGAATGCTTTATACAATACCAATTATTTCAAATATAAGGGAAATCCAAACTCTGTTGTAAAGCAGCTCTAAAAAGACTATAGTGTCATTATTCAGTTTCAGTCAGTTCAGTGTTGAATCAGTTCAGATCATTAACTGTTTAGTTCATCAATTACAAACCAAGCTCAGTTCAGTGATAAGCAGCTCTACTGAAGACAGCAGCATCGTTATTCAGCTTGAATCAGTTCAATGTTTCTTTAATTCAGTTTAAAAACAGTGTTGATGTTGAAAAAATGTGTCAGTTTTAAACAAATTCTATTCAGCTATAAAGCAGCTCTACAGAAGACAACAGTGTCATCACCCAGCTCAATTCAGTTCAAGTTTTGTTCTCATTCGATAGTGTCAATGCAGACAAATCAATGATATCACTAAAAAAATTTTTTTTTAAATCTTTTCAATATTTTTTTTTAAGTCTTTTAAACCCCAACTAAGCAAGACAAAAGGTGACAGCAGCAAGAAATCGAAACTAATACAGAATCTAAAGAAATAGATACAACATTGGGAGAAACCAGGCTCAGTCATAGGACCAGTTCTCCTCTGGTCAAATTAGGATACGTCAAAAGTTATAGTCAGTTTAGCAGCCATAAGCACAACAAATATCCTTCTTAATAAAACTGTACTTCAGTTCCAGCTGGTCCTGGCATTGACACATTCACGATAAGATTGCAACCTCAGTAAGATAAGATTGATCAACCAGGTAAAACTAACTAATAATAATAGCAGTGTTTTCAAAAAAATTACCATGATTTTACAATGGACATGGTTCTATGATTATACAATGCTTTTAGGTCGTATATCATGGTATTATCATGCTATTCTTTGAAGTACTTTGAATTAACAAGGAATATGAATATACAGTAGTAATCATTCAGTATTATGGTATTAGGTAACCTAATATCACATAACACAGATAAAACCTTGTAAAGGTTTGAACGTTGTTAACAAGTGCAACCAAGTTCCTGCTAATATAAAAACGATGGTATACCAGCTCTAACTAATTTGACAAAGATAATCACCCAGGTTTACCTCAGCCCCAGCAGCTGCTAGTCTGATGACTTGTCAACCACTGAAAGTACTGTAGTTTGGGCCATATAAACTCAGCTACTATCTAAAGATGGCATTATCTAGATTTTTCAGCAGGGAAATCAAAGAGCAATATTTTATAATGTATGTTGAAAATGTTAAAAAAAAATGGATACACCAAAAACATGATGATTAGGATTAGCTCTGAGACAGATGACGTAGCCCATACCAAGAAGAGAAGTTCTCTCTAACAGTGAACAATGTAACTGTGTACATGAAGAGATGTGATGAATATGTTCATAACATCAGCACAGATCAAATGTAATGGACTGAAAGGTTGATTAAATTGTGCATTCACATGCATGTATGTCATCAAACATTCATTAAAATGCAGTATAATCTCACCATAATCTCTCTGACTGAATGTATGTGGAGATTATAAAATATAATCTTAAAGGACTGCAGTGAGAGGATCAAAACGCCATCATATTTCCATCACTTTATCTGCCTTTCTGCAAAGGATTTATAAAATCTGAAACACAGGAGACAGAATGAGACAAACTCTTGTGGGTTATCCGACCCATCAGCCCTAGCTGAAATAACCCCCTGAAGATCGAGCTGTTAAACTTGTAGCTGTGCTGTGAAATCATTAAGATCATAATGGGAATTTGAATAATTAATCTGTGTGTGCTGCCTCATTTGATCTAGACAACCGACGGCTCAATAGCTCGATCCATAATCTGTCATGCGCACTCTGAATGAGACTCGTGGCGTCTGTGCTTGAGCAGGTGATTGGGTTGACGGCACTGATTTCATTGACATGCTTTATTATCCGATGAATGGATTGGCAGTTGCTCTCGAGGTCTTTGATGGTCTGTTCTGATCTACCGGTTTGTGTAAGTGTTAGGAAAAGCTGGAAGGTAAAGGTATGGTAATACTATCATGGTGCTATAATATTACATTGTTATAGCATGATAATTATTATGGTACTATCAAAATATCATATATACTATAGCACATTTCCAAAAAACATTGACATATCATTGTATATGTCTAGAAAAGCATTGTTTGCATGTCAAAATCAAAATAGCACAAAACAGTGCATACATAAAATTGATAATTACCCAGAATGCACCCTTGTTTCAGCCTGTTTGTTTTATGTTTCCAGTTTATTTTGTTCTGGTTCCAACAATAAATACAATCATATAATCAGAAATCATTAGCAAATCAAACAGCCTGCTGAGGAAATCATGCTAATGTTGTTCTGCATGAGCCATGTCAGGAAGTATAAATTAGCGGACAGCCGTGGCTATAATTGATCATGTGTTATTGACAAAAGACTCCCTTGTTCTTGTAAAACAGCTCACCACAAACCTGAATGTCACAGCACAAGCACTCTGCATTTGAATTAAACCGATCATGCTAAATTGTTCCTGTTGTGTCATTTTCATGGAAAAAAACATGACAAGCGTATTTAAATGCAGAACGCAAATTTCCTCAAATACAAATGAGGCGCATCTCATTACAACCCCCCCCCCCCCCCCCCGCTGGGAGATAAAAACACATTATCACACATTCATTAAACTGCAGGATAGACTTGTCAAACCCCATCAGGGGATGAATCCAGACACATGCATAATGTCCACTTTCAGGTGTACTTGAAACTGTAGTGCAGATTAGCATTAACTGAAATGTGCATTTGCTGTTTGTGTGAGAGGTGTTTCATTAAACTGGAAAATACCAGTTGATCTTGACACAGTATACTTAGAAATCTCCAATGTTAACTGTGTGAGCTGCTATCAGACAAATGCCAAGCTCCAAATGCCATACCAAGTACTATTTAGTTACAATAAATGTATGGTGTAGCAGCTATTATTATAATGTTTAGACATTTCCAGATTTCTTATCCAACTTGGGTTTGGAAACTTGGTAAGTAAACTGAACATTTACTTAACATGTAAAACAATGACTTCAAGTGAAATGTTCAGTGAGTGGTGCTAAAAGTGACGCCACTTACATCCAAAGAGGATGAACATGATTCTGTCAATGTATAATTGTTATTTGTTGTATGTATCGTGCACAAATATCTAGTGAGTGACGCTCAGAGAAATAACGACATAATATACCACCTACTCTAAGCCCTTAATCTAACCAATTGTGTTAATAAAAAGCAAATGTGAGATAAAAACACATTTGCTGAAGCAACCATACCATTTTTGATTGCTTTTACAATCTTTTTGTTTCACAGGACTCTGCATCGCAAGTGCAGTGCTATACCAGGTGAGCTACTGAGCAAGTTTACTATGTCAGAAAAGTAGGGGTGGCACGGTACACAGATGTCACGGTTCGGTACGTACCTCAGTTCAGGGGTCACGGTTCGATACGATTTCGGTATAACAGGAAAAAAAAAAATTCTACTATGCTCAGTTTCTTTTCACTTATTTTGAACAGACAGTAGTGCAAATTACGTTTTTTCCCATCTAGATGTGAAAATACTAAATATTATTACATGTTATATATATAAAATCTGTTTAGTTTTCATTGTGAGTGTACACAAATAACAGCAGTGTCAGGCTCTCGGGGGAGCAAGGAGCGAGGAGACAACGAGAATACTTTAACATAGACTTTAATAAAACATGGAAGACATTTAACAGCGAACACAGGACACTGGGCTTTTAAACACAAGGAAATCAAACGAGGAAAAACTGAAACAGGTGGGGAGCAATCAAACACAGACGGAGACTAATGAAGACAAACGAGGACAGGAACAGGAAGACCAAATATGGGCACGAGAGGAGGGGAAACACGTGACAGGGGGAATACAGGTCTGACAGTACTCCCCCCTCCCGATCGGTGCGTCCCGCACCGTACACCATCCAACGGGGAGGGGGGGGTGGGCACTCTGGAGGCCTTAAGGGACACGGAGACAGGACAGGACAGGAGGCCTCCAGGGCGGCGCCCGTTCTGGGAGCCATGGCGGGTCAGGGGACTCGGGAGGCCATGGCGGATCCGGGGACTCGGGAGGCCATGGCGGGTCAGGGGACTCGGGAGGCCATGGCGGGTCAGGGGACTCGGGAGGCCATGGCGGGTCAGGGGACTCGGGAGGCCATGGCGGGTCTCCTCGGCCGGAGCTCTACTATCCCCCCCCAAAATTTCCTTGGGGAAAATAGGGGCTCCATCGGGCACTTGGGGGCGCACAGGAGGCATGGACTCTTGGGTGCGCTCGGGAAGCGCGGACTCTTGGGGGCGCTCGGCAGGCGCGGGCACTTGAGGGCGCTCGGCAGGCGCGGGCACTTGAGGGCGCTGGCGAGGAGCGGGCTCTGGGGTGCGCTGGCGATGAGCGGGCTCTGGGGTGCGCTGGAGAGGAGCGGGCTCTGGGGTGCGCTGGAGAGGAGCGGGCTCTGGGGTGCGCACTGGAGGGCACTTGCGAGGAGCAGGCACTGGAGGGCACTTGCGAGGAGCAGGCACTGGAGGGCACTTGCGAGGAGCTGCCTCTTGGGGGCGCTCTGGAAGCGCGGACACTTGGGGGCGCTCTTGAGAGCTGGACGGGACCAGCAGGGGCTCTGGAGAGCTGGACGGAACCAGCAGGGGCTCTGGAGAGCTGGACGGGACCAGCAGGGGCTCTGGAGAGCTGGACGGAACCAGCAGGGGCTCTGGAGAGCTGGACGGAACCAGCAGGGGCTCTGGAGAGCTGGACGGGCCAGCAGGGGCACTGGAGGGACTGGCCCTGGAGAAGCGGGCACTGGAGAGCTCTTGTGAGGATTAAGGATCATTGGGCTTGCCATATTCTCTGCCGGCAGGCAAGGAAGAGCCGCGGGCCGTGTTGGCAGGCTTGGGGGAGCCGCGGACGACGGCAGGCTGGTTCTGGCTCGGGCCCGGACACTCTCCAGACACCGGAGGATCCCTTCCCTCCATTTTAGTCCAGTGGTGTCTGGGAGGTCCACGGGACGATGGGCATTGGCCCCGTGCCAGAACAGAGAGAGGATGGTGGCGTCATCTAATGCCGTCGCCGCGGCAAGCCCGCAGAACTCCCGCGAATACTCGGGGAAAGGGAGATCTCGGTGGGCAAGGGCGATGAAGCGGGCAGCGATTTCCATCGCCGCGGGAGCCAAAAAAGCTGGAAACAAAAAACTTTTCAAAAACGGGAAAAAAAAAACGAGGGAGGAGAAACGCCGCTTCTTTCTGCTTCGGTTCGCTGTTCTGTCAGGCTCTCGGGGGAGCAAGGAGCGAGGAGACACCGAGAATACTTTAACATAGACTTTAATAAAACATGGAAGACATTTAACAGCGAACACAGGAGACACTGGGCTTTTAAACACAAGGAAATCAAACGAGGAAGAACTGAAACAGGTGGGGAGCAATCAAACACAGACGGAGACTAATGAAGACAAACGAGGACAGGAACAGGAAGACCAAATATGGGCACGAGAGGAGGGGAAACACGTGACATGGGGAATACAGGTCTGACAAGCAGACCTTTATACGGTGATTATTAATAAGACAATAAGTGTTTAAAGTTGATTCTGCTGGTATAAGGAAACAGTTGAAGTTATCACGCCTGAGCGCGCGCGCGCGCACACACACACACACACACAAAAAAAACCATCAGTTCCAGCATTGCTAACTTGACAGCGCAGTTGGTAGTTTATCAAAATAAAATACAGTGAACCAAACATCAGCGCACCCGCCTCTGTGTCACCGTTGGAACGCGACTTAAGTACAAAGCCTATCATTTATATAATAAATAATAGTTTTGCATTCAGATACGTTACATCGCAAATATGGAAATATTATGGAATATTTGGATTTGTGCCGAATGAGAGAGGTAGGATACACGAGCACAAAGCCCCATTTCGCAAACAGTTGAGTGCATAAGCCTTTAAAGTATACTCCTTTGTCAGTCTATGTGAGAGATGCATTCAGAATCAGCACATGGTCACTGTCTAGGGGGCTTTGTTTTCAAGCGCGCAACTCACGGCATTCGCTGTTCTTCTGCTGGCGGTTAAACAACGTTGCACTGCTGCGGCGCCCCCTTCTGGATTGGGGGTGAATTGCCTGTATTCGTCGTAAGGCCTCATGCACCGAACCGAGATGTCTGTACCGTGACGGTTCGATATGAATACATGTACCGTGCCACCCCTACAGAAAAGCTATACATATGGAGCTGGTTATGGGATGCGAATGTCAAAATGTATAAATTGTAAATCATGCACTATGATAAAAGTTGTTTTAGGGCTGTGCAATTAATCGAAAAACAGTTTTGATTTAAATTCCAGGCCTCCAACGATTATGAAAGTACAATAATCGAGATAAAACGATTATTGCGCCCCATTCCGCCCCTTTCCAGCAGGGTGCTTTCGTTCCTCCATAAAAGCTCAATTTCACGTGCAAATCAGTAAAATTGTGTAACGTGACTTTTGCACAATGGGATGTGCTTTATATATTGAAGTGTATTAGATTTATTCATGTTTTTAAAAGCGCTAAAGAAAACCTGCGCTGTTCCTCGGGAGGATTTCTGTGATGTGCTCAGAGACGGAGCAGAACACGGACATAAAAGTAATCTTTAGCTCAAGGTGCATGCCTAAACAGTCAGATACACACAAAAATGTGTCAAATGCGGCGCTTAGTGATTATTCACGTAAACCTTTGTCGGTCATGTAATAAATGAAAATAAACAGTTGAGAATGAAAATACATGTGTAACAGTAAATTGGATCCGTGCGGCTCTTAAAGTGACAGCGGGCTATTACTGCTGCGAATGTGTGCTTAAATATTAATCAAACAACAAAATACACATTCAAAATCATACTGCTCTTGAGTGAAGGGCTTTTGTAGCTTTAATAAGAAACAAAGAAAGTTTAATTCTTACAGTGAAGACTATGCTGTTTTATTTTACATTTGATTATTCATTTCTGTTAGACTTGCATAAAAAAACCTTAAAGCACAGTTTGTTTCATTTGTATCTTTTTATTCTATTGCATATGTCCTTTGCTTTTTTATTACTGACAGTTTAGTTATTTTCAATAATTGAGGACTTTTTTGTTTGTTACTAATATCACTTACCCTAATACTCTGCTGTGGGATTGAGAATTGTGAAATGTTGCTGGTCTCTAAAACGTACAGTAGATGTCATAGCAACCTTATTTACAGAAAATATATATTTAATATATATCACTATCTTTAAATAAATCACTCATATTAAGTTTGGTCATATGGTCCACTCATAATCGTGTTAAATAATTGTGATTACAATATTGACCAAAATAATCATGATTATGATTTTTGCCATAATCGAGCAGCTCTAAGTTGTTGGGTTTTTTTTGTCAGCTGAACAAACAGTAGGCCTATGTTGTTAAACATTGGTACAATCCATTGAACACAATGTACTTCTATCACTCACAGCCTCATTTTCATTCCTGTCAAAAACTAAATATAGTACTACCCAAATGAACTGTGAGCTTACTTTAGTTTGCATTTTATGTTCCATTTTCCAGTTTATATTGGAAATAAAAACTTTTTTTTATGAAGCAATTTTGTATAACAGTGTCTTAACCCTTGGCAGTTTGATCAAATAATGAGTAATTAAAGGGGATTTTATAATTCTTTATGGTAGTATGCTATTCCAAACAGAGCCACAGCCAGATACACATGCACACATCCACTCTGAGGGCTCAGGTTGACAGTTCTGTGATGAAAGACACAATGGGTCACTCTGTTCAAAGCATCTGTCTTCTGCCGCAGTGCCATATTCTGCTCTCTGTCTTGTTTTATTCATTTGTGAATCTGCTAGCATTGAATCAATCACCCTGCCCAATCTAATGAGGACCATGGCTCTCTGATACACGTCCACAGCTAATAGACAAGAGAAGAACGGCTCTTTAAAGCCCTACGAGTAACGTCCTCCTCTTCACTTCTTTACACTGTGAGGGATCCAGCACTCAGCAGCACATAATGACACACCAGCAGACAGTAATAATTGGGAAGGTTACACTCGTACTTTCAGGAAACACAGGCTGACTGCTCTCTCAAAGCACTCTCTGCCTCCAGAGGAAATCTCACAAACCTACTGGAAACAATACGTAACAGAAACGAGATCTACAGGACATCTGAATGTGCAGGAATGCTGTTAATACTTGGCAACCCAACGATCTTCCATGTATTCCCCTTACAGCACACCTCTCCCCTTCAAACTCCCTCAAGCATTCATTACCGGCCAGCCTAAACCCATCCACCAATTAATAACCATGGCAAGCTCAAAAGAGACCTGAACCTCCTGTGTGCATGCAAGAGGATATTGGTGGTCGCCAAGAACTTAATTGGGCTGTGTTTTCAATCAACTACCAGAGCTATTTATAACGCTCAGGATACACCCCTCTTGCTGTCTCTGGGTAGCGCTTTATTGTCGTCTTGCTAGGTACAGTGCACAGCGTGCAGCATTTCAGGAAACACACGCCTGTGCTCACTACAGTGATATTGTGTGATTAAAAAGACAACGCAGAACAGTACACCTAATCCATTTGTAATTTCTAGAAACATCTGCCAGTAGATGGGCTAACGTGAATATTTCTAAGATGGCACAGTTTTAATTACAGTTAATGAGAGTTTTAAAGATGATGGAAAAAAATATGTTTTTCTCTGTGGGGATGACATAACATAGCTATTATTAGATTATTGTAAAGTAGCTTACTACTTTCCAAGAACACTGCCCTGGAAAGTAGCCAATAAACTGATAATGTCAAGGTTTCTACTATATGTGACCCTGGACCGCAAAACCAGTCTTAAAGGAATAGTTCACCCAAAAATGAAAATTCTGTCATCATTTACTCATCCTCAAGTAGTTCCAAACCTGTATGAATGTCTTTGTTCTGCTGAACACAAAGGAAGATATCCTGAAGAATGTGGAAACAGAGCAGTTTGGGGCACCATTGACTTCCATAGTATTTTTTTTCCTACTATGGAAGTCAATGGTGCCCCAAAACAGCCTGGTTACAAACTTTCAGGTCTCCAAGCTCCCAGCCGAACGACTTCACATTTGATGTGATTAACTTCACGTCTAGACTCCCACAAGATCTCATAGCAGAGGGGAACTCTCGGCAGTGTGTACATTATGAGAAGGGGCGTCCCCGAGCTATACATATCAATAAGCCACCCGTGTCTCATTTCGAAAGAAAGAGAAGAAAACCAGAATGTTCTCTCTCATTTCCTTTCACTGGGATGTGTGGTTACACAACGCTGCTGTGGAGCGTCATTCTCTTGTGCATTTTTTCCGTACAACAATGCACTTCTAAGCATCTGCGGTTTGATTTCCATAAACAGTTTCTCAAGGGGAGGGACAGAAACTGCAAAGATGCAAAGAAAATGAGTCTAAAAAACACTGACAGCGGCTGCACATGATTCCGAAAACAGCTTGTGTGCAGATTGCTTGGGCGATCAGTTTTCCATGCTATTTATGAGCCTTCATTGTGAATATTAGCTCCACTGGGTATATGTGAGATTGATATGTTTAGGGTTTGTTTAGTTTAACACATAACCTGATAAGAGTGTTGGGAAAACTAAGCTACTCTTTAGTTAAACTATAGTCAAACTCTTTGAAAAAGTAGTGAGCAAAAACTACACTGAATTAGTTAGTGCAGTGCATTTTTAAATGCCTACTGTAACTATCAGAAAACAATATCAAACTATTTATCTGGCATAAAAACAATAAGGGTTTTAATTTCTGTGATGTATCAGACTTAAGCACACATTTTAACTACAACTAAGTAATAAAACAAATAAAAAATAGAATTAACAATATAATTGATTACTACGGTGGCCGCGAAGTGCAAAACAAATCAAGATTCAGAAAACAAAATAACAAATTACAAACGCAAATGCAAATATAAAAAACAAAATAACAATTAAGAAAACACAACGACAATTCCGAAAACATTATAACAAGTCAGAAAACACAACGACAAATCCAAAAACAAAACAACAAGTCAGAAAACACAACGACAAATCAGACAAACCGGAAGAGGTAGGTATAGTTTGAGACAGCGCCATTGGTTTGGGAATAGATTACTCACCGCTGACTGGACGAGACATCTGTCAATCAAGGTACAGGAAGAACCACAAGAAGCACAGCAGAGACTGTTATATCATCAGCTCCAGCGGCACAGGTGGTAAATCACGAGTAATGTCTTTTTGACGCGATCGACCAGTGGTTCGATCCCACCTTTGGCCGAACCCTTTTCAAATCTCATATCGCATCGTAAAGGCATTTATTTTCAATAAAAATGAAAGAAATAATCAAAAAGTTGAAAATAAAGTATCGGGTAGGGTTTTACACTATGTTAAAATAGCAGGATGTTCTGCTATGTATACTTGTTGCAAATAGTGGCAATTATCTGCACTTCAGTATTGTAGTACATTATAAAACAGTATGCAATAATGAGGTATTGAGTGTAAATTATAATTTTAATTCAAATTATTAAATGGATGCCGCCTTATTGGTACAATATAAAGCCCTCTCTGCACCTACCCTAACCGTTACTTTATTTTCAACTTTTTGATTATTTTCTTCATTTTTATTGAAAATAAATGCCTTTACGATGCGATTTGAGATTTGAAAAGGGAGAGAAAAAAAAAAGTTCGGCCAAAGGTGGGATCGAACCACTGGTCGATCGCGTCAAAAAGACATGACTTGTGATTTACCACCTGTGCCACTGGAGCTGGTGATATAATAGACTCTGCTGTGCTTCTTCTGGTTCTTCCTGTACCTTGATTGACAGATGTCTCGTCCAGTCAGCGGTGAGTAATCTATTCCCAAACCAATGGCGCTGTCTCAAACTATACCTACCTCTTCCGGTTTGTCTGATTTGTCATTGTGTTTTCTGACTTGTTGTTTTGTTTTCGAATTTGTCGTTGTGTTTTCTGACTTGTTATTTTGTTTTCGAATTTGTCATTGTGTTTTCTGACTTGTTATAATGTTTTCGGGATTGTTGTTGTGTTTTCTGAATTGTTATTTTGTTTTTTATATTTGCATTTGCGTTTGTAATTTGTTATTTTGTTTTCAGAATCGTGATTTGTTTTGCACTTCGCGTCCACCGTAGATAACAGCTGATTTTCCTAAAGCCACGTTCACACCAAGAACGATAACTATAAAGATAACTATAAAGATAATGATATTAGCATCCACACCAGCGAACGATATTCTAAGCGCACGCACGTCTGCCACTTTAAATTCTCGAGCTTGTTATAACATGATTGATTCTGATTGGCTCTCAAGTTTTTATCATTCATCAGCTGGAAAAAAAACGTTCTGAAAGTGATTTCCAACGATATTGTTTCTCTGTGCCTTTATCGTTATAGTTGTGGTGTGGACGCTGCTATTCTGTAATATTGAGAACGATTTTTAGAACTATATCTTTATTGTTATCTTTATAGTTATTGTGCTTGGTGTGAACGGGCCTTAAATCTATATTTCACTAGAAAAGCTCAGCAGTACTGAATAATGACTCCAATGAAAGAGTGAATCATTAGTTTGAACTGGTTCAGTGAAATCAGTCGGAATAAATTGATTTTCTATAATAAATCAGACTGAGGAAAAAGGGGACATTGAAAAAGAGTGTTTTTTTTATTATTCTCAGTTCACTGGGTTGTAGAACTGCAAGCTCAATAAAATGTGACATAAAAATCTGCGGTTTTGTCTCAGTACTTGCAATGTGTTGAAAAAATGCTGGACTCTTGCGAATGATTCCCTTTAATCAATGGAGCTGTCACCACTGCACCATAAATCTCTTATTTACACCACGTCTATGTGTCCTTGTTGATTAGAATGGGCGCATTCTTGTTTTGTTGCATCACTTCCTTGCAGCCTTCATTGGGTGCACACCGCCTACACTGAACACGAGTGCTGTGGCAAATACAAAGGAAGATGTTTCTTCATCAATCCTGTGGTTTAGCTTCAAAATCACATCTAAATGTAATGCTGTAATCAAGACTTTTCAAGTAAGCTGTAATGACAATCACAATTATTTATGCTCTTTCGGCTATTTATGCATGCTCATTCTTCAGTTCAAAACTAAAATGACAAATTATACATTAAAGTGAGAATCAAAACTTGGCTTTGTATGGATGTAAATATTTTTACCTGAATAAAGACTGATTAGAGCTGCTTTACAGCAGAACTGAATTCAGTTTGCACTGAACTCAATCCCTATGTTCTTATTTATCACTACAGTATAAAGCCATCTTTATTATATAAAGTGCTATAGAAATTAAGGTGATTTAGAACAGTGGTTGCTCAATCAGGAGGCCCCAATCAAGTTTTAAAATTAGTTAAATTTAAATCAATCAATCAATCAATAAAGTGTACACTAACCTGACATCATATTGTTAAGTTTATTTTAATTAATACAGAGGTATGTCAGCTTAAATAGGAGGGCCTTTGAATATTGTCTTGGACAAAGGGAGGCCTTGAAACAATGCAAACCCTCATGAAGTGTCAAGAATTCTTTTTTTTTTTTTTTTTTTTTTGTAGTCACTCTAGAAACACTACACCTGTCATCCTCTTTTTCCTATAATTACTAAAAATATTACATGCCCACATATGACTTGCATATTCTGAGAAAAATCTTGATTCGCGTTCGAGAAGAAAGATCATAATAAACTGACGATACTACATGAAGAGAGTTTGTGCTGTTTGCTCTTGTCGACACTCCATGTGAGCTTTGATGCTCCCCGAAGCTTTGAGGCTGTCTCCTGCTGTCTCTAAGCTTGTCAGACGGTCTGATCAGACCAGGTGAAGGTGTCTGGGGCCGTTCTATTTCCGGCCTCAGGTAAATAGAGTCGACAGACCCAGGAGGCCACAACAGGAAGAGGCCTTGTGCAAGGAGGAGACCACGAAAGACATTCATCTTCTAGCTAAATATAGCTACAAACCACTTCACACTGCAAGACAATCTCTCTCTGTTTTTTTTCTGGGTGTTTTTAAGGTAATGGAATAAAAAAACAAGAGCCAACCTTCAAGGTGCTAATGTCCCAGACAGGGAATGCAGGGGAGGATTATCAGACGGAAATAAATATAACACAGCATTATTTTCATGTTTGTGGTGTCAGATGAGGTAAGAAGTTCATTACATTGTCAGAAAAATGGCAGTACGCTTAAAGGGAAGACTTTGTGCTTTATCTACCCTAAAAGGTGCATTAGTACCTTAGAGTAGTAATATGTACATTTAACCTTGTAAAGCCATATGAAATAATAGTTAGAAAAAACTCACTTTTTGAAATTGAACAGGTTACCTATCACTTATGCAAAATATGCATATAAAAATGTTTGCATATGTTTTTTTTATTTGATAACATTTTAATAAATATTTGGTGCAGTTGCTGATATTTATATTTATATGATTTGTAATGAAGTAAGATTCAATTTTGATAGCTTGTAATGCAGTTGTCACTCAAGTAAGATGATATTTCAATGCTTTTATATTTAGATGCTATTTGAAAAGTTTTATGATCAAAGCTCTTTAGTTTTTATTGTGGGGCAATACATAATGTAATGCAATACAATGAATGAGAGATGAACAATAAAAGTTCCCCAAAAGCCTGGTTTATCCTTTTTGATACTGACATTTTAACATAATTTTTCTCAAAAAAAAAAAAAAATATATATATATATATACAGGTGCATCTCAATAAATTAGAATGTCGTGGAAAAGTTCATTTATTTCAGTAATTCAACTCAAATTGTGAAACTCGTGTATTAAATAAATTCAATGCACATAGACTGAAGTAGTTCTCAGATTCTCTATGGGGTTCAGGTCAGACGAGTTTGCTGGCCAATCAAGCACAGTAACACCATGGTCATTGAACCAGCTTTTTGTACCTTTGGCAGTGTGGGCAGGTGCCAAGTCCTGCTGGAAAATGAAATCAGCATCTCCATAAAGCTTGTCAGCAGAAGGAAGCATGAAGTGCTCTAAAATTTCCTGGTAGATGGCTGCGTTCACTGTGGACTTCAGAAAACAAAGTGGACCAACACCAGCAGATGACATGGCAGCCCAAATCATCACTGACTGTGGACACTTCACACTGGACTTCAAGCAACATGGATTCTGTGCCTCTCCACTCTTCCTCCAGACTCTGGGACCTTGATTTCCAAATGAAATGCAAACTTTACTTTCATCTGAAAAGAGGACTTTGGACCACTGAGCAACAGTCCAGTTATTTTTCTCCACAGCCCAGGTAAGATGCTTCTGACGTTGTCTCTGTTTCAGAAGTAGCTTGGTAGCCCTTTTCCTGAAGATGTCTGAGCGTGGTGACTCTTGATGCACTGACTCCAGCTTCAGTCCACTCCTTGTGAAGCTCTACCAAGTGTTTGAATCAGCTTTGCTTGACTGTATTCTCAAGCTTGTGGTCATCCCTGTTGCTTGTGCACCTTTTCCTACCCAAATTCTTCCTTCCAGTCAACTTTGCATTTAATATGCTTTGATACAGCACTCTGTAAACAGCCACACCTTTCAGTAATGACCTTTTGTGACTTACCCTCTTTGTGGAGGGTGTCAATGTTCGTCTTCTGGATCATTGCCAAGTCAGCAGTCTTCCCCATTATTGTGGTTTCAAAGAACAAGAGATACCCAGAATTTATACTGTATGGATGGTCATTTATTGAAACTCAAATGTAAATTTTCTAATATTTTGAGATACTGATTTTTGACTTTCATGAGCTGTAAGCTTTTTCTAACAAAAAAAACTTTTGAAATGTTTTACTTTACATGCAATTAATCTAAAATATATGAAAGTTTCACTTTTTGAAATAAGTTACAAGAAAAAGTGAACTTTTTCACGACATTCTAATTTATTGAGATGCACCTGTATATATAGTATAGTATAGTATGGTATAGATATAGTATAGTATAGATAATTGAGTAAATAAAAACGTATAGATAATCAAGTAAACCTAGGTTCCTTCAGTCCTGTTCATCTTAAAATATGATTAACAACATAAAAAAAATCTAAACATTTAGTTTATAGAAATCATTACAGATTTTAAAGCACATTTTATAAAGATTTTACATGCACATTTTTAACATGATATTAAAAGATACTTGCTAAAAACCATAATCTATGAATCAGATGACAGAAAGCATGTATATGTAGAATATTGTGTAGAACAGGTTTTTCAGCAACAATTTCATCATGTTAATGCGTACCCCTAAAACCTAAAAGAAAAAGATGTTGACAACTTGTGATAGGCCTGAAACACACACACACACACACACACTCAGCACTCCGTATATGCCATAACTCCAGTGTGCATGTAGCTGAAAAGTCATTAAAATTCTGAAGCCTCATTTCTTTGAGGAATGCACCAGTGATCATCAGAAGAGCTGATTGCATTTCCACTAAATCAAGAGTTCAGTTAGAAGATTCAGTGTTTCTTGAAATAATCAATGAAACAGCAGCTGTTTCAGAGCAATCGCTCCAGCAGAGTGTTTTATATTTTATGCATCAAAACACCAAACCACAGACTGATGGGTTTAATGAGGGAGAGAGGGACAGAAGAGTATTAGGAGAAAGCAGATGGAGCTGGAATCAGTTAAAATTAATTACACGATATGCTGAATAATTATTTAAATAAATCACAGTTAATCACATTTGCACATATCATATAACTACCAATTAACTTAAATAATTAACTGCAGAATTTGCAAAAATACACTTTGTCTAGAGCTGTTACTTTGAAAATGATGCAAAAGGACCTGGCGTACAGGTCAGGGACCATGAATTGTTAATTTACATACATTTTCAATCAAAATTACACTTTTTTATTAAATGAAATTAACATCATGAAAGCTCTGCTGAGGATTAAACATGCAATTTCACTTTCTATTAATCATCTCAAAATGCATTTTTAAGTAGGCCAAGGGGAAAAAACAAACTGACTAAAGAGAAGAGAAGGAAAAGGACTGAAGAGACCAGTGACACCTCTTATTGCATGTTTTAAACCACAGCTAAAAGATCCTCAGAGTGATTAGAGGTCAATCATTTATTGAGATGCATGAAATCTGATGTTGCAGCTGAGATTTCACAGGCGTTATTTACATATTCCATCTCTCTTAATTAATAATGTCACGCTCACTGTGAAGCTCTAACATACTGCCTGATGGATTAATAACAACAACTGGACATTTGTCAGGAAGTGATAAAACTGTTCGTCAAAAGTGAATTGCTGAACATGAGATGAAACTTAGAGCCATATAAGCTGAACTATTATTCACAAAGGCTTTGGCTTCACAGATCCTGCTCAATCCTTAACATTTTCTGCCTCCTCGATATTGAATTTACCCAGCCGAGCATCCATGCAGTCAGATCCGAGCAGAGGAAAGCCAGGAGTCATGTCGTTCTCTCTAACAGCGTCCAAGATGGATTTGGATTAGTTTGTTCATGAGAAACAGCTGGCATACTGTAAGAGTTAAGAGGTAACATGAGAGAGTGATCCACACATGTACTGGAGGATTATGGGACACTGGCTCTGAAATCACTCTGGTTTCAGCTGTGGACTCCAGAGGGACGAGAAGTGATTTAACTCTCTTTATTGATTCCATGAATAACTGAATAACTGGTATTTTACATAAAATAAACCGCACTAATCAAAAGCGAACCTCTTTTTTGGTAACATTTTAATCATATTTATTTTTAAGGGATTATTCACCCAAAAATTCTCTCAACATTTACTCATCTTCATGCCATCACACGTCTTCACAAATATTTGCAGATTCTCTGTAACATTGGAATTTGGTTCTTTGTGATGTATTTTAATGCATTATACTTTAATGTATTTTATCTAAAGGTATAACAATGAATACATAAGTATATCAACTGTGGTTACAATTATTCCTTATTTCAAACAATGGGTTAAGGCAGTGTTACTCATTGCGCGGCTCGCCAAGCTTTACTTTGAGGCTGGCATGGCAGTAAATAATGCGGTGATATGATCATGCAGTCAATACAGATATTTCATAAAAACATTAAAAACAAGCAGGGCTATAACATAACCCATTAAAAAACTCACACCATGTCTACACCAGACGCGAGTGGCGCGATCCGTCAAAAGACAATAGAACCCAGTGATGTTGTCTACACTGGATGCAGCGCGGTGCTACACGATCCCCATCAGTAACCTGATGCCTCTTTCTATTTATGACGAACTGTACTGACACTACGTTCAAATGATTTGCAACTGTCGCTTTTTCACGTCAAGTGTAGACAGACTTTTAGTGCAGCGGGGCGCGGCACGACAACTGTCGCGTCTGGTGTAGACACGGTCAGACAGTGTCTGCTCTATTACAAATAATTTATATATTTTTTAAAAATACCTAAAACAGCAGCATTACAAGATGGAAATATAGACTAGAGATATTTACACTTGCTCTGTCCTACGTCCATGACACTGACTCACTGCGGAGTTGCCAGTTTTAATCTTAACAGCTCTTAATGCCGAATGTGCACTTGGATGGTTAGATACATGATGGGCTAGTATAGAAAAAAAAATAACTGAAGGTCTTCCCAGCATTAAGGTAATCCTGCTTTTTTTTTAATTATCTTGTCCCAGTTACAAATTTGACTGGTAAATGATAAAGAATGACAGCCCCTTTTGTATTGCATTGCATTGCCTATCAGGCATGACAGATTGATAAAAAGACATGCTATATATGACTGGATGTAACTTTTGATACTTCGCGGTAAAAGTGGCTCTCCAACTGACTTTGCCCTATCAGTGTGGCTCCCATGAAAAAAATAGTGAAGACCACTGGGTTAAGGGATATATAAATTGATACAAAGTATATTACAAGGCATAGTTAAAAGATCAAAATAATTTTATAATGCATTTTATACATATAGTTCAGAGACGGTTACATTTATGGTCACACTCTATTTTAAGGCCTAATTCTCACTATTGACTAATTATTAACTAGCCTCAATAAACTCCTAATTTGCTGCTTATTAATAGTTAGTAAGGTAGTTGTTAGGTTTAGGTATGGGGTGGATTAAGGGATCTAAAATACGGTCATGCAGAATAAGAAATTATTTGTGCTTCATAAGTACTAATAAACAGCCAATATGCTAGTAATGTGCATGCTAATAAGCTATAGTGAATAGTACGGAGGCCCAGTTGTGCACAACACCATGAAATCTCCACAACACAATGGAAACCAGCTGCAACACAATTAAATTAGCACAACACAAAGAAATTAGCACAACACAATTAAATTAGTGTTGTGTTGTGGAGATTTTGTTGTGTTCTGCACTACTGGGCATTTTACGTAAATTTAGCCTATGTGCGTTGTGAAGCTTTACAATGCACTTAGGCTATATCATGCTTGACAACACGTTTACATTTAAGACAAATGTAAACTCAACCCTCTCATTAATGTTTGTATGACAGTTGGCCAGAAACTGTGTTGAGCCAGTAAATTAGTCGAGAGCAGTCAAAGAGTGAATCATTTTATGAGTTCATTCCAGTCATTCATTTGTAAATCAGACTACAGTGATGTAGCAATCATCATCAGACAGTAGCCTACTGGAATCAACTGTGAGCTCTAGTCAAGTGTCTTTCAGTTCAATCACTTCAGTCAATAATGTCACTTAAGAGGGTCCATCTGGTATAGGAGTTGACTATAGATAGTGTTGCTCACTAGGTTTCAGAGCAGAGTATTAAAGTGTCATTGTTTCTGAGGAAAGAGAGTTCATAAGTTCAATGTGTGAGGTGCATAGATGTTTTCTTTAATGATGCTGTGATTCATTCTCAGACAATAGCGTCCAATTAAACAGACTTTAAAATATTTCTTTAAAATTGTAGATCAAAGGTAAGGTACTACTACATAATTTTTTTCTTTTTTCTGAGGATGCACAGTAGCAGATTATGTGGTGAGTGAGGGACAAGGTGTCCACACTCCATATATACTGTACAGTTCACAACCTCATGTACACCCCCTTCAGCTAAATACACCTTACATACATCTCCAGTTCATCACATACTACACACTCAAGATGACTCAAAGACTGCATAATAGAGGTTAAACCACTACCTGTCTCTCCTTTCATTATTCTCGTTACATCAGAGAAGAATAACAGAAGAAGCTGCTCTTGAGAACCCTGACGTAACACCAAGCCAGGATTCACAGTCCAGTAACATGTGCAATGGAAACTCCCTTTCTTTCTCATTCAGACACAAAAGCAAAAGCACAAGGGCATTGAAGGGTGTCTGAATGAAAAAAAAAAAAATATATATATATATATATAAAGATCTTTTCTATTAAAAGACAGAACCATGAGCTAATAATGATGGAGGATGGGTTCGCATTTGCGTCTGTGTTCTTAGTGGTGTCAAACAAGTCTTGCTTACGACACTTATCGGCTGATGACAAGAATTAAAAATGCCAACAATGCCAAATATCGGCTGAATACGTCATCGAGGATGGCTCCTTTCAGAAAAGTAAACATTAGAAAATTGACAGTTATTCCTCATAAGGTGTAAATTATTGTAATTCCCTTCTTACATTGGAATGTAATGTAATGGATAGTTTTCTGAGGCAGCCTCAATTATGTATATTCTTGCTCACTCATCACATTGCATTTAGAGGATTGAGATGTCCTTCAAGATGGCTAACTTTGATCGACATCCAGGTCATGGGTTGGAGGACAAAGGAGTGAGAAAATGAGGAAGCATCAATTTGAGCACTGAGAAGTGCCATATGTTTTTATCTGTTCCCTCAGCTGCTGAGCACCTGTGTCTTGTGTAGTTTCTTTGTTTGCTCTTTGTATTAATAGCCATGTGCTTCAATGAAGTCTTGACGAGATTGTGTTGTGCTTAGTTTTGAATTATCTTCTTATTTAAAATAATGCTGCAATTAGATCCTTGCCTCAACTACTCCTCCTTTCATACAATGGGTGATATATCAGTCGACAATATATTTTTCCCTGTCTGTTGTCTTTGACGTTTCAGCTCAGGAGTCTCCAGTGCTTGTGGTGCCAGCAGCCAATCAAATTCATTGTGGCATTATTTTTCTCAAAAGACCAGATAATTGGCTCAAAAATGTCTTCATTCAGACCTGAGTGCCCATGAATAATTATGGCAGAAAGCAGTATCTAGGAAATGCTAATGCATTCTCTTAAGATATTATAGACCACGTTATCTCTCATCTATTGTGTTGATACATAAAGAGCCCTTTTCATACATCCAAATGAAGAGTATAATACCATACAGGTCATGAATAGGCACAGATATCTGACAATATACAGCAATGATATAATGCCTCTTCCCAGTGAATAATGCTAATCTGACTCTAATAATCATCCATGACAAATGCATTCGTCACACTGTGAGAACATGCTTTCATCACACAGGACTGAATATATATCTGTTTCTGAAATCCACAGCTAATGAGTCTCTCTGCTAATCAACAGAAAGATAATTGCTGTGCATGAACAAACACATTGGGTAACACAAGCTCTTGAGTCTCTCCACAAGCACTGTAAGACATGCTGCTTTTCCTGACGTCATGTTTTAAAGAGTCTGTGGATTGACAAGCAGTTGTCTTTGTGTGTTGACATATTTCTATCGAAACAGGAAGATGAACATGGCACAAGCAAGGAACATGACAGCAACACTATTGTCCCTTATTTTTTTAAAGCCAAAAGTCTTTATATCACATCCTGATTAAACCATGTTTGAATTGATGCCCTCAGGTTGCTGTTTTAAAGCACTGAAGCTGAAGACTAAGAGATCAGGCGGCTCTTTTATTCCCACAGCAATTAGAATGGTGAATCTGAAGAGGAACGACAGAAGACTGTCTCTGTGTGTTAATGTCATAATGTCATTTATTCACGATGGTCCTTTCAAACTCTGTAAGGCATTTTCCCTTAGTAAATATAAAACTTGACCTGATTTGACTTGATTTGAATAAACGGCTACTTCTGAATAGCAATCAACAGAAAAAATATGTTTTTCATGGGGCTAACTGGATTAGTTTGGACAAAAAAATAGTATTCCTTTGTGAAAAAGCAGTATTTTACAAGTAACATTTTAGCATACCTTTAAAATGAGTTGGTAAATAATATGTTTAAGTGTGAACTGAATGTAATGTTTTCTGATACTTAATTGACCGTTCGCAAAGAACTTGATTGACAGACGATCTGACCAGTCAGAATGCAGAGATTATATGCTGCCGCTGCTATCCGCCATCTTGCCCGACAGCTACAGCCTGTCTCCATAGAAATACATGTTAAAACGGGGTCAAAAAGATCGACTGAATTGAAACTTTTTCAATATAACTAAATATAAAAATGTGCGGAGGGTTAAGCTGTGCTGTTGTTGGCTTCCATGGCAACGGTAATAAGCTAAGGTATTCCTTTAAGTACTTGTTTTGCGTACCAGAAAATGTGTCATGTCGGCGCTGTATGCATTGCTTGCAGCGGCAAAGTTAAATGCTGAGTGTTAAATAATAAAATAATATGTTAAAACGTATGCTCTTATCATTCTGTGGACAAAATCCCGTGAACCTCGCCCCGAATGGGAGCTTTATATGCACATGTGCGCTCATCTGTTTTCAATGCAGCTAACCTCGCATCACTTCATGTCATCTTCCCACTCATTAAACTGTGACAGGTCCTTTACTGCAAAAAGACGGTCACTGCGACACTCTACAGTGATGTTACTATGGCGCTATGTACTTTTTAAAACCATTTTTTTTTATAGGTTTCACGTGATATTGTTGGCTCGGAAAATATGTAAATAAGCATGGCCAGTAAGTTATTGCCCCAGCTGTCTCCTTCTAGCCAGGAGAATATTAACTTCCGTGGACTTAAACTTGAACAATGGTGTTTTCCGCGGTTGAAATAAAACACTTTCTGATGTTTATTCATGTTCATTTCGTGCTTTAAGTAAATATGAAAACACGATCGGTTCACGTGTTTGAACTGAGTCAATACAGTGATCTGTCACAACACATTGAAGAGCCACAAAACGGTATTTATTGTTTGAATTTCTTTTAAAATGAAAATTTAAAAAGTTGAGGGTCCTGAGACCTTGTCTCATATCAGAAGTAACGTCTCGGTTACGTATGTAACCCTCGTTCCCTGAAGGAGGGAACTGCTCTGCGCTACAGCGCGGGTATTTAATGAGCAGCAGGTGCGTCGCATATTTGCTTTTCCACTGAGGAGCCGAGCTAGTGACTCGGCCGTACAGCGGAGGTACAACGACTGTGGCGACGGGACGTACGTCTCCGTTCCCTGCTTCAGGGAACGAGGGTTACATACGTAACCGAGACGTTCCCTTTCAGTCGATCACGTTCGACGTACGTCGGAACTGACCGACAAATTGGGGATATCTACCAACACGCCACTGTCGCTGGCCCTTCCAGCACTCTGCCTGAGACTCCTGGACCGCCCCCAACTTGTCGGAGCGGGAGTCAGGGCTCTAAACAGAGAAGGTCAGTCACTGCTGTTCCGCAAGACCCAGTCAGTGTGACTATTGGATAACGCTGTGAAACGTGCCCTAGAGGGAAGGGGACGCTACGGAAGCCACATCCTGCCTGTAGGAAGGTAACTGTGGCGGTTACACATATGGACTAACCAAGAGGGTAGTACAACATATGGAAGTCTCCGGGGTGGTTCCAACCTAGTTCTAGGGGGGAAAGAACACCATCAGAGACGACAGAGCGGCTTTGTCGAGGGAAAGACACGGGCTAGCCGGACCGGGTAGCCTTCCGTGGACGAAATACGCATATGGGGTCGCTGCTGGGACCGCACATATGGACACCCAGCCTAACACAGGTTCCACAAAACAACGAGTGAAGGCCTGGCGTCAGACGCTCCGCCACGTCTGACTGCCGGGGGATGACGGAGGAACTCACAGGGTTAGCCATACCTGGGGAACTCTACTGGAGCAAAAGACGCACATATCCGGCCCAGCGGGCAGGAATGGCGTTGCAAGCCGACACTTAGAACGGGTCCTTCGCACTACTGGCCCCTGGGAGCGAGTACACGGGAAGACACCTGCTCTACACGAAGGCTATAGAATCTAGCGAACGTGTTAGGTGTCGCCCAGCCCGCAGCTCTACAAATATCTGTCAGCGAGGCGCCTTGAGCCAGCGCCCAGGAGGAAGCAACACCTCTAGTCGAGTGTGCTCGCAACCCGAACGGGCAAGGCACGTCTTGGGATTGGTATGCCAAGACAATAGCATCCACTATCCAGTGGGCTAACCTCTGCTTGGAGACAGCCTTTCCCTTCTGCTGGCTTCCATAACAGACAAAGAGCTGGTCTGAGGTCCTGAAGCTTTGTGTTCTGTCCACGTACAGCCGCAGAGCACGGACGGGACAGAGAAAAGCTAGGGCTGGGTCTGCCTCCTCCGAGGGCAGTGCTTGCAGGCTCACTACCTGGTCCCTGAAGGGAGTGGTAGGAACCTTGGGCACATAACCAGGCCGGAGTCTCAGGACAACATGAGAGTTGGCCGGCCCGAATTCTAGGCACGATTCGTCGACCAAAAATGCCTGCAGGTCCCCCACCCTCTTGATGGAAGCCAATGCAGTCAGGAGAACTGTCTTTAATGACAGAATTTTCAACTCGGCTGACTGCAAAGGTTCAAAGGGAGGTCTCTGCAGTGCCATGAGCACCAGAGACAGGTCCCAAGAGGGTACCGAGGTAGGACGAGGAGGGTTCAACCTCCTCGCCCCTCTAAGGAACCTGACGACCAGGTCGTGCTTACCAAGAGACTTACCATCAACTGCATCGTGATGTGCGGCAATTGCGGCAACATACACCTTCAGGGTGGAGGGAGACAGCCTGCGCTCCAACCCTTCTTGCAGGAAGGAAAGCACAACTCTGACCGGACATCTTCGGGGGTCTTCCCGGTGAGAAGAACACCAATCAACGAACAGGTTCCACTTCAGAGCATAGAGGCGCCTTGTAGAGGGGGCTCTAGCAGAAGTGATGGTGTCTACCACTGATTGGGGTAGGCCACCTAGAACCTCCGCGTCCCGTCCAGGGACCAGATATGAAGCCTCCAGAGGTCTGGACGCGGGTGCCAAAGGGTGCCCCGTCTCTGAGAAAGCAGGTCCTTCCTCAGAGGAATGGGCCAAGGAGGGGCTGTCGCGAGGAGCATGAGTTCCGAGAACCAAGTACGGCTGGGCCAGTATGGCGCAACTAACAGGACCTGCTCCTCGTCCTCCCTGACTTTGCACAGGGTCTGTGCGAGAAGGACAGAGACCCCAAATCAGCTGGACCACCTGGGGATGGAGTCGCCACTCTCCCGGAAGCGCAGGCTGTCGTGAGAGCTCGTCGGCTGCACGATTGAGCACGCCAGGGATGTGAATGGCCCGAAGCGACCTCAGATGCTTCTGACTCCAGAGGAGGAGATGGCGGGCGAGTTGCCACATGCGGCGGGAGCGTAGACCACCCTGACGGTTGATGTACGCAACGGTCGCAGTATTGTCAGTACGGATCAGCACGTGCTTGCCATGTAGCGGCCCTTTGAGGCGGCCCAGCGCAAGACGTACTGCTAGCAACTCGAGGCAGTTGATGTGCCAGTGCAGTTGAGGTCCCGTCCACAGACCCGACACTGCATGCCCGTTGTACGTGGCCCCCCAGCCCGTGGCAGAGGCATCCGTGAAAACCACAGCATGCCTGGACACTTGTTCTAGGGGGACTCCTGCCCGTAGAAGCAAAGGGTCTGACCATGGGCTGAAGGTTTGGTGACAGTACGGGGTGATGGACACCCGGTGTGTGCCGCTCTGCCACGCCCATCTCGGGACTCGGCCATGAAGCCAGTGCTGAAGCGGCCTCATATGAAGCAACCCGAGCGGCGTTACTGCGGCTGCGGATGCCATATGCCCCAGGAGCCTCTGAAAAAGTTTCAGTGGGGCTGCTGTCCTGCCTCTGAACGAATTCAGGCAGTTCAACACTGACTGGACGCGCTCCTCTGTGAGTCGCGCTGACCGAGTCCAACTCCATACCAAGAAAAGAGATCCTCTGCACAGGGGAGAGTTTGCTCTTTTCCCAGTTGACCCGAAGTCCCAACAGGCTGAGGTGACAGAGCACCATGTCCCTGTGTTCGCACAACTGGTCCCGAGACTGTGCCAGGATCAGCCAGTCATCGAGATAGTTGAGAATGCGAACGCCACATTCTCTGAGAGGAACAATGGCTGCCTCCACGACTTTCGTAAAGACGCGAGACAACAGGGACAGCCCGAAGGGTAGTACCTTGTACTGATACGCTCGACCCTCGAACGCAAACCGTAGGAATGGCCTGTGTCGGGGCAGAATCGAGACATGAAAGTACGCGTCCTTCAGGTCGATCGCTGCAAACCAATTTCGGGGATGGATGCACTCGAAAATGCATTTTTGCGTTAACATCTACGGGAGTTTGTGCAGAGCCTGGTTCAAGGTTCGCAGGTCCAAGATTGGTCACAACCCACCACCTTTCTTGGGCACAATGAAGTAGGGGCTGTAAAACCCTGCCTTCATATCGGCTGGAGGGACCGGCTTGACCGCGTCCTTCGCCAGGAGGACTTCGATCTCTTTCCGTAAGACAGGGGCATCGCTGCTTCGCACAGAGGTGAAGTGGATGCCCCTGAACTTGGGGGGACGCCGGGTGAACTGAATCGCATAGCCGAGTCTGATGGTGCGGATGAGCCAGCGAGACGGGCTGGGGAGTGCTAGCCAGGCTCCCAGACACCGTGTAAGCGGGACCAACGGAACCACAGACGTACCCGGGTTGGGGCAGCGAGGTGGAACACAGGGACTCAACTCGGGAGGCACTGAGGCGGCCCGAAGTGGAGTCTGCGTGAGCTGCGCAACACTTACCTGGTCCCAGGGAGGGGCAGCGGGAGTGAGAGAAGGCCTGGTGACGTCCTCGAACCACACACCACTGACTGCTGGTGAAGAGAGAGGGGGAAGGGGGTGGCAAGGTGTTTGCAACACGTCGCACACCGCCAACCGCGCCCTCTTGTGACCCAGAGATATAGGAAATTGCTCTTTTATTGAAAATGTGGGTACCGCTGGACTCCGAGGAGCCAGCGACGGAACAAAAACAAAAGGAAACAAAAGATTTTCCACCCGGCCCTCCTCCGGGGGAGGGAGTGATGCAGACACCATCTCCCGAAGAGCAGATCCTCCCACCTCTGGGTCGCCCGTCTCAGGGCCGCTTACCCTTACGCTTGCCGCCTGGTTTGACGGGGGCCTGGACGGACTGGGCGTTCCCCTTGCGGCCGGCCACCTGCCGCCTAGGTGGAGGCTGCTGCTTAGGCTGAGCAGGGGCGGAGGCGGCCGCAGGGGGGCACCCTCGGCGACGAGCAGACGGAGGCGCTGCAGCCGACGACTGGGTGGAGGCAGCAGCTGGTCGTCGGGGCAGGATGTGCTTAATCGCCTCCATCTGCTTCTGTGCTACTGAAAACTGCTGGGCAAAGTTTTCAACAGCGTTGCCGAAGAGGCCGGCCTGACAGACAGGGGCGTTGAGGAACCGAGCTATGTCGGGCTCACGCATATCTGCCAGGTTCAGCCACAGGTGGCGCTCCTGGACCACTAAGGTAGACATCGCCCGACCCAGGGAGCGTGCAGTGACTTTCGTCGCCCGTAGGGCGAGGTCCGTCGCTGTACGTAGTTCCTGCATAACCCCTGGGTCGGAACTACCCTCGTGCAGTTCCTTGAGCGCTTTGGCCTGGTAGACCTGCAGGAGCGCCATGGCATGCAGGGCGGAAGCGGCTTCTCCACAAGCTGTGTAAGCCTTGCCCTCCAGAGAGGACGAGAACTTACATGCTCTGGAGGGGAGACGCGGATTACCCCGCCAAGAGGTAGCGGTCTTGGGACACAGTTGCATCGCCAAAGACCGCTCCACTGGGGGGAGCTCCACGTACCCCTTAGCCGCCCCGTCATCGAGGGTAGTGAGGGAGGAAGAAGGACCAGACCGGCTTCGGGCAGAAAAAGGTGCCGTCCACGATTTAGTCACTTCCTCATGCACTTACGGAAAGAAAGGTACTGGGGCGGAGCGCTGAGAACCAGCACGGGCCACCCCAAGAAACCAATCGTCCAGCCGTGAGGGCTCGGGACACGGTGGAGGGTTCCACTCGAGCCCGACACTCGCGGCTGCCCGGGAAAGCATAGCAGCCATCTCTGGGTCGGACTCGGGCAACGCTGCCACACCCGAAGGGGGCAGTGCAGCCGAATCTTCATCCCCGGAGGACATACGCTCACCCTCCGACGCAGCGATCGACATCTGGTCCTCCGGGGGAGCCCCAAAAGTGACCACTGGTACCGCACGAGACGGATCAGCACGCGCTCTTGGAAGCTCCACTGGTTGCAGTGTCATGGAGGAGTGAGGAGCCCGAGGAGATTGACTCGGCGGGGTATTCCTCACTGTAACCCTCAGGTCACCTAGGTTATTAACCGAAGTAGGCTTCTTCTGAGCTGGCCCAGAAGAAAAACTAGATCGGGGAATATACGAAGGGGCTCCAGTCTCTTCAAGATACTGGAGTCTCGACTTTAACACTGAGATGGTCATGTTCCCGCAGTGAGAACATGTACCATCCATGAGTGCCACCTCAGCGTGTGCGCCCAAACACATGAGGCAGTAATCATGACCATCACCAGGGGCCAGGTAACGACCACATCCAGTAGCACACGGTCTGAATGACATCTTGAAAAAGACGCAGGGTCAAACCGTGTGTGCTCATTTAGGAATTTGCTCTCTTACTGGTGCTGAAACGCACAGGGAAATGGCCGCGGCTGCACAACAGTACAATAGTGCAAGCCTGTTGTGAGCACTCACTCTCGTTAAAGACGCAACTCTCAGCTGTATAAACAGCGATCTCGTTGAAGGCGCCCTCTCCACGAGCTGTGAGAACAGCTGTTTTTGCTCTCTCATGAGATCGCGACCAACACTGTCAGTGCTGTCACACCCGCACCAGACACACAGAGGCTCCTTCCCAAACGAGCAGCTCGTCTTCCACCACTTCCAAAGAAGAAATAAACACATACGCAGGAACAGCACATGTGCTTGGCTCCGAAGCAAAAAGCAAATATGCGACGCACCTGCTGCTCATTAAATACCCGCACTGTAGCGCAGAGCAGCTGTTGCAATTATCGCATGCCAATGTGCATTGGCTCGTTTTCTTACACTCGAAGTAGATTGGTCTCCCAAAGTGATCCCCAATTCGTCGGTCAGTTCCGACGTACGTCGAACGTGACCGACTGAAAGGGAACCTGCTCTGTCTTCTCTGTCAGTGTGTTGTCAGTTTCCTCTTTGCTCTGCGATGTATTTTTCACTGCATGAGAACATGTGAGTAGTGTGAGAGCGGCATTGTTTGTCGGTCATGGCAACAGTAACTAAGGGTGGGCGGGTTTTGCGAACGGTCAATTGCATGTTTTCTGATACTTAATCTGCAATTAGTTGAATTTAAGAGTGATTTTTTTTTACATAAGTATTAAGTACTTTACATTTAATTTCTTAGTAGTTACTTAGTAGTTAATAGCTACTTTAATAGTTACTTCTATTGTCTTTGAAATATGGTTGCACTGCAAATGTACTCTTTAGCGTTTGTGGTAAACTCAACTATAATGTCATTTCTATTGAAACGTGTACAGGTATATCATGCATTTAAAGACATGTAATTTGACAATTATTACAAAGCACACTTTTTAAAAGCGTACTTAAGTGTACACTTTTAAACACAGTCATGAAAGTGTATTCTCATTACGTACACTTAAGTGACCTTTTATTTCATTAATATTTTACTATCTGAAAGTACATTTTCTAATACAATTTTAAGATGTGAAGTACACTACAATCAATGCCCAATCAATACAATTAAGTGTACTTCTTGTCACATGGGTACACACCAGAGCAGGAGTCATCAATGTTTTTGATAGCTTGTTAATGACCTTAAAGACATTAACACTAACATACAACTTTTATGGGGACTTTAACAACGCAGCTGGAAAATAAGACATGGCGTCTGTTTCATGTGATTTAGAAAGAACAGAGGTAGATGCTGATTTTGGCATTTAAATGTCAGTGAAATGCTACTCTGCATTACTAAACCTGTGCTGCATCAGTTTCATGACTCAACCATCCTCCAAGTCACATCTCATATTCAAATAATAACCCTCTCTGGACACTCAATTCATGAGAGCTGCATTTCAACAGTTACTAAGTGCTACAAAAAGTGAAACAAGACACGAAAATATTTATTGAGCTACTGTGAGTAATGTTATAACACAAGCTATTGCGTGTAGAAGAGATACAGTTGATTTCAGATGTATGTGAAAAATTAACCTTGACTTTGTAAATGGTCTTTATATAACACCTTAGTCAAATTTTTCATTTCATTTATATGAAATAAAGATGCACTGAAAGATAGACAGTTCAATGACATCTCTCTGTCATGACCTATGGTGCTGCTCTATCTGTTTATACTAGTGTTGTGACTTTTACTTTTGCTAAAGAAAAAGCTGGAAGTCTTTAAGTGTTGAAATGTGGATAAAATTGGATCTTTCAGAGAAAAAGACTCAAACAATGAAGATGTCCAGAAGAACTGTTTCCATGAGTGCTGTCGCCCAAACAGAGGAAACAGGAAAAAAAGAAGAAAAAAAACTCAGTCAAACTCAGTCTAGTAATCTAGAAGAACATCCAAGTGTTCAAAGAAAGCGGTCAGAGATCTCCCACCACTTAAATATGCTGTTTCAAAACATTTAGGTATTTTTTTTTTCTTTTGTCATGCTTTAAAGAAGTACAAAGTATTTAAAAATACAATAGAAGCAATTAAGAAATGACATACTAAAATGTTAACATTACATTTAAACTATAATACCTTTTCATTTAATTGTAACTATCATGCAGCTGTGTCCAGAAATATTACATTCAGTTTGCACTTTAGTATGTATGGGATGATCCAAGGTTAGCTGTGCATTAAACAAATGTATGTTTCATTGACAACTTGAAGCTGTTTGCAGTGCAATATTTGACTGGAAGGGTAAAAATGATGGCCATTTTCATCAGTTACGGCTCGTTAGATCTCTAATCAAACACAGAGATGATGCAGTGCGGTAAGATTACATTTATTTGAATTAATGAATTATAGCATTTATTTGAATTAATTATAGAAAGAAAGAGAGAGACAGATGAAAGTTGTGTGAGAGAAGTACCTGCAACTGTTTGTCGCTCTCTACAAAAAATGAAGCTGTAAGTTTAGTTACTTCAAAAACAGCGATTTTACCCCCTCGTTGCTGATGAATATTATGTAGCGATCCAGTATTGAAGCTATTTTATTAATAAAAGTTGCAGGGCAGCATTGACAAGTTTCTCTGCTCCTGGATGTTTCTGTGTGTATGCAGCATGATCTCTGATCTATGTGTGTGCATGATCTGTGTGCATCAATGAAAGCAGCACATTAATACAGAACAGTGATTAAACTGACTTGGAACTACCTGTGCTTTAAATAGTTTAATGCACACCTGCCAGCCAATCAGAATCAAGTATTCAGACAGACCATGGTATAAATTATTTAAAAGTATATTATTTCAGTATTAAGGACTTTTTAAAAAGCATTCTAAAGTGTACTTCTTTTTAACAAGGGACACCAGCAGACACAAAGGCATGACAGTGTACACAAACATGGCAAACAAATGAACCAAGACAATAAAACATGTTTAAACTAGGGGTGTCAAAGTTAACGCGTTAACTCATGTGATTAATGAAAAAAAATAACGCGTTAATATTTTTTAACGCAAATTAATCGTTTGATAAGGTTTGAGCCCAACTTCTTCCCGTCATCGCAGCGCGGAAGGTTATCTATCAGTGTGTGATGAGGATACAGTGATCAGTGTTACCAGGGTAGCGGCTGCGGCTGCGGCACAAGTGGCTGCCTGTGGGCTAGGGCTGCACAATTAATCGAATTTCTAATCGCGATTACGATTATGGATGCCACGATTACACAATCGTTCAAAGCCGCGATTATAAAAAATAAATAAAAAATGCCCACTTGCATTATTCTGTGTGCTTAAGAGATGTTTGCCGCACGGGGTTTAACAAACTCAAACACACTGGATAAAAGACATTTTGTCTAACTGATAGTCGTTGTCACTCTGTTGTGCATGATAGATATGTTAAACACCAAACGTGTCAAAAGCGGAACAAAATAGCGGAACTCGTTTGAACTGCGTGCCACACTGACCTTTAATCCACGTGCTTCAAAAGAAAACAGCGAATTTAGAGCGTATGCGTTTATTACAGTGACCAGTCGCGATCACGCACTAAACAACGCTGTGAAATCCAGTAAGAAGCACTCGAGTTCAGCGCAGAGTTCTCCAGTACAAATCACGTCTCTTTAATTTAAACTAGTTTAAAGCCAAATAAATCTGAGCTGTTATTCTCATCAACACTGATGCAGAAACAGTGCAACAACGATCCAGTTAGACAACGTTTCAATCCACAAATCACCCACATTTACCATAGTTTTACTGTAGTAACACTAAGGTTAACAATGGCATGGTGGCAGAAAAGTAGGATATTCATATTGAGTATTATTATATTATTAATATACTAAATATGTTAAAGGAGTAATGGAATATAATTACATTATTTTGTTAATTATTCTATCAGTTGATGTGGATTTGTAATTGACTGAATGTCTTTAGGCTACTGTTTTTCAATGCAAACACCATAGAAACCATATAGTTAGGCTACTTTTTATACCATGGTAACGAGGTGATGTACTTTTGGTTATGTATAAAAGATGAGGCTGTTACAGTTTTCACAATGATACTGTCAAATCTACATCTGCATCCTAACTCAAGCTCCTGCTACTCTGAACTCAAGCTCCTGTTCTAATGTGCATTTCTAAAAGACAAAACTTGTAATATTACATGTTCAGTGCTACCAAATCAGGTGCTGATGCCACTGCTCTCCAATGTTAGTCTGGAGCCCTGATCATATATATTGTATTGTAAAATATTCTGTTTAATTGTAAATGAAATATATAGCTTTAGTAAACCATTTTTTTATTTTAGTTTTAGTATAACATTATTATACCATGCATAATTTTACCTTTTTTTGTTTAAAGAAGAAACCAAACCAATGTATAGTTGACATTTGAGGCTCAATGCTATAGAAAAGCAATAAAAGTTCAGGAAGAGCGTTTTCAGTCTTTTTTTAATATATATATTTTGTATAAAAATATGGCATGCAGCTTTAAACAATGGCATAAATCTGTTAAAAATAATCGTTATTAATAATCACAATTACAATATCAAGGGAATAATCGACAATTATGATTTTTGTCATAATCGTGCAGCCCTACTGTGGGCTATTTTGAAAATCCAGTCGCGGGAAAAATTACAGAGCCGAGGGTTGCGTTTTTTGGGCTACTTTTATAATCTACCGCGGCCGCCCAAAGTGTATATAGACAAATAAAAATAGATCCTTTTACTAATGTGTATCATACTTGGAATGTATACCTGGCAACTTAAGAGCGGAGAGACGGTTGTTACATCACAAACAACGTGAGTTTCAGCCAGAGCATACAACACAGCAGAAATAAACATGACAACAGCCACTATAGATTATAGAAGATTATAAACACACGTTTACGATAGGATATGGTTTGTATGTGATTTTCTTGAGATGAATGCGTAACTTACATCTGAAATGCTCATTTTTGCAGCGATATAAAAGGCTATAAAAAGCATATTTTAACAACAGTAAACGACCAAATTCCACATGTGATCACTAAAGGACGTTATTACAAACACTCGATGGTGGTTTGAAGTGAGTTCTGAGTAAAAGTGTACTATTAGTCTCATAAATTCTTATGATGCTAATGTTAGCTCTAATGCACCTGCAGAACAGGTCTAATTCTTCTTCATAATGCATTTTGTCATAATATTTCACGTTAGGTCGCAAGAAAATGTTTTGTTGTATTTATTTAGAAGTACTTTTGATAATAGTTGGGTAAATGTATACTGGGATTGAAGTGATGTGTCTTGGTAAACGTTTTATTGCCAGTATAAAGACTGATAATGGCTGAATAAAAACAAATGAATAATGATAAAAGAATAATAAGGATTATGTCTCATACCTGGCGGAGGTGTGAAAGGTTATGTTTCCTTAAACTAGTTTGTCATGCATTTGTATATTTCAACACATTTACAGGTAAATCCTAGTATTTTAAATTTGTGATTAATCATGATTAATCACAGCCCAAGACTGTGATTAACGCGATTAAATTTTTTAATCGATTGACAGCACTAGTTTAAACACTACAGCAGTGTTTGAAAGTGGAGTAATTGACAAATCAATGCACAGCTTGATAATTACAGACACTGACGAGACAAACAAACAGCGCTCGTGAATCTGCATGAGGCGCTTCAGCTGATTGACTGTAATCATGTATGAAAGTCATGAGGATAAACCCGCCGAGAAACGACGAAGGATAATGAGAGGAAATCTGAGACATTAAGCACACTTATGACACTAGAGCGGTTTTATTTAGCTCTTCTCCACCCATGATGCTCTGGGCTCACGCCCCAACTCTACCACGGAGCAGGTTGTTCTTAACATGCCCCATGGGTGGCTGCCGTCTGTTTCCTCAGTGTTGCTTTCTTTAGCCTGACTAATGAGATAAGCACATGCTCTAATAATATTAATAATTCAAAGAGGAATTTGTTAAATGTGCTCCATTTTAAACCACCCATGGAACTGTGGTTATTGACTAATGCCTGGACTCATCTGAAGCAGATTACTGTATCTGAACCTGATGTTACCTAACTGCTTTTGTACATTACTTGCAAAAATTTAGTTTTGGTCTATAAAAAAACATGGTAATAGCACAGCACATTTTGGTCCTCATTTTTTAGTGATGTTCTGTATCTTTTTTTCGTGACCCTGAGGGAATATGTGTAATATTTCTGAGCTCACACTTATTAGCGAACAGGAAGGAACACGTCAGAATGTTCGAAATGCAAGTGTGTTTTTCCAATGCCTTGGGAGAGCTCGCAACTCTCAGGATCACTGAGAAGAGATTCCTACAGCATCCAGGCATAAGAAGTGTTGTTTCACACATGCTGAGCTCTGTGTTAAAAACGGACAGTGTTTGTGAGCTGTTTGTGTCTTCTTTAGTCAACCCACATGACAGACCTACTCATGGCCATAAGAAAATATAGAACAACATACTCACGTACACACATTTCTGCACACCACAATATGTTGCCACTGTTACTATATCACAGTAACCTCTCAATATTTTTGATGTGCTCCTTATACGTTTTTGCTTACTACAATCTTGTAATTGTTAAAGTCTTGTACATATTAAATCTGGTTTAGGTTTTGAGAGACATAATTAATGTTTTTTTGAATGAATATACAGACAATAAGATGTTTGGAAATTAGTGGTAGTTTGAGACAAAAAATAGCACCAAAAATGCTGTTTTTCTTATCAGCATGACTGCAAAATTATATTGATTTTATATAACTGTTCATTAAACAATAAGTTAATATTAAGTGACTTGGATTTAAGATTGTATGACAATATTGATCTGAAGACAATTTTGTTTGTATTTGCTCTTTTACGAATCAAACAAGTTCCAAACAAATACACAGCAAGACTTTCAGAGAAACACACATAGGTATTTTGTTCCAGAATGAATCTGTATTTTGAACTAATTGGTTGAGCGAATGATTCAATGACCCATTCATAAAGTCAGTCACATGCTTCGTTCCTTAAAATAAAGTGTGACCAAAAAAATAATAAATACAAAATAAGCTACTGACACCGTCTTACAGTTTAAATGCATGCATACCACCTTTGAGCTGCATGAAACGGTCTGTGTAAATACATTTAAATGCCACTTTTAAATGATTTTGCTGATACTGATTTAATTTGATTGGTAAAAGTCCTATAGTACAATTTGTACAAATACACAGTTTGACAATAAAATATGTAACAGTTCTTATATTAATATCCTAACATAGAGAATATTGTATAATTAATATTGTATAATGTACAGTCTCCTAAATGACATCTTAAACTGTACGGAACAAGCTTTTCTTTTTGGTTTAACTAATCACTAAATTATGTAAATTAACAATTTCGGTTTACTTTCAGTTTCATTTAAATTTGTGACATCCAACCAGTTTGAACATGGTTACCGCACTAATATGAAAACATTGTTGCAAGTCTACTTAACAGATTTGGTTGCTGAAATTTTAGGTTTGGAAGGATATGAGTGTCAGTAAATGATGACAGAATTTCTTCATCCGATATAATCATGGATAATTATTTTAGATGTATGTTCTGTTGAATCAGTGGATTAATGGCTGTTATGATTTTTAACCATGATAGACAGAAGACACAGGGCTGAGAGAAGCTATTTACACACACACACACACACACACACTAAAGTACAGCACAGCAGGATCTGGCAAACACACAGATACAGATCGTCCTCTGGGTCTCTGTTATTGTCGCTGCAGTGTGAGGGTGGCACTTCTGTTTATGTAACTCCTCTGAGCTTCACCTCCCCCTCTAAAACACCTACAAATAGACAATTCCCACAATACAACACAAACACACAACACCACCAAAACTCTCATTACAACATACTGTCCACAACAACACACCAAATCAAGCTTTACTTTATTCCAGAATTTATATTTTATTGCAATAAGGCACGCCAGTAAACAGGAACCGTCTCCAGGAACTGTCTCCTAAAGGAAACAGAAGTGCCTGCAAGGCAGGAAAAGAGCAGAGTTAAAGCTGTTAGGTTTAGGCTTCAGTTCTGTGTAAATTAAATGCTGCATCCGAGCTACTTTGCTGTTGTCAACAAGCTGTGGGCTGTGTAAGAGAATCAACAAGAGAACTGGAGTCCTATTGTAAACTTTACAAATGACAGACTTTGTTGTGAAATGGAAATGAGAAGCAGGACCACATTCCCTTCAAAAGGTAATGGTAATACATTTCCATGGAGTAGAGGCTAAACCCGAAAGTGTAGCTAAAAACTGCTGATATCATCTGGATTCAGTCAGATTTACTGAAGAGAAAGTGTTTGTGTGCCAGCCACTCTGTGTAAAACATACATCAAGTCCGACTGAGGCCATCTTTTTTCTTCAAGCAATGGATGAGGAGTTCAGTCCCAGCTTAAGGAATTATAGAGGTTTATTTCACTGTGTCAGACTCTTCAGCTGCTGGGTTTGTGTGAGTAGATTTAGGGTCATCAGTGCGTCAGTGAGTTTCTGATTATGTCAAAGAACTGTGACTCTGAGATAACACTCAGAGAGTGTGTGGCTCTGATGAAATCACAGTGATCATGACCTCCATTTCTCTGTATGTGACCGAAACCTCCAGCAGAACGCACTACAGTGTCAGATTTTCTTTTAAAAAATTGTACCTTTAGGGGTACAACAACTTGTCTCTGGGGTAGTACCCAAGGCCGTAACCATGTCTTGAACATTGGAGGAGACCAACTTACATATATAGGGTACAACGGGGCTAATGGCGCTACGGGGTAAAAGGCGCCTTTGATATTATTTTCCTCTAAACCACTAGATGGCACAAAAACGTGGCTTAGCACTTTCCAAAACATCCGCTTTTCAAGATACATGTGCATATTTGGCTGATCCTTGACGCGATCGCGGGCAGCAGCGCAAAGTTGATTCTGTGCTTACTGGATCTAATATTTGATGTTTTTTAAAATGTTGTAGTTTTAAGAAGCAAATGAGAATCGCTAAAATTAATGCATATATTTTAAGACAAGGGTCTTCTTAACGATTTTCAGTTTTGTTTAAGATAATTAAAGCAACAGTTTTAAATAACGAAAGAATACGTAAAAAGTATGGCATTTGGTATTAACTTAGACATAAAAAAACATTATTTTAGCTGAAGTATTTGTATCAATACTGTGTGCCTTTTACCCTGTGTGTGGGGTAAAAGGCCCCTCTTGCCACCTCATACATTAATAAGAATTTTAAACAAAATAAATGACTTGTATGATTTATTTTCACACAAAATCCGTTGCGCCATTAATGTTCAATACAAACGTATATGTATTTTCTGCAATTATACATTTTAGGCACAGTGAAAAGCAATTTTTTTCTTAAGGTGTGCCTTTAGCCCCGTCATACACTGCCATTAAAAAGTTTGGGATCAGTAAGTTTTTTAATGTTTTTTAAAGAATATTCTTTCATCAAGGCTGAATTAATTTGATCAAAAATACAGAAAAAAATTTTTTTTGTGAAATATTATTGCAATTTAAAATAACAGTTTTATATTTTAATATACTTTATAATATCATTTATTCCTGTCAAACAAAGCTGAATTTCAGCATTATTACTCCAGTCGCTACATTATATTACTGGATCGCTACATTATATTACTCAACAACGAGGAGGTAAAATCACCGTTTTTAAGTAACTAAACTCACAGCTTCATTTTTTGTAGAAAGAGATGCACAGATGCAGATAATTCACAAACACAACTTTCATCTCTCTCTCAAAATGGCCATATTTCTAACGTAAAAAACAAAACCTAAAAAAAAGTGCTCTGGTACAAGTAAAGTAAATCATAAATCAAGCAATTTGAAAAGGCATTGTTGCCTTAGCATATGCATTGTTTATCTCATGTTTGCTTCTGTTAACACTACTGGTTTACTGTAGTTGGTAATTTTATTTTCAAATGCAAATAGAACATTAAACTTTTAACACCACTCACCGGACATTTTATTTCCAAACTGCCGTAATACGTAAAAAAAATCTCATGGCAATTCATATATTTTACGAGGTGGCTAATTTGTATAAATTCGTATGACCTCATTGGTACGAATTCGTACGATTTTTGCTAAATCATACGTATTTTACCAGTTCCCCAATTTGTCTAGAAAAATCATACAAAATCGTACAAGTGAAGTCATACGAATTTGTATGAAGTAGCCACTGCGTAAATTATGTACGAATTGGTCGTGAAATAGCATTGTAAAAAAACATTTGCCAGAATCACATTTATCTGTTTCTGATAAATCTGAACACGTTTTTAGCACCACTCACTGGACTTTAAATTTTGAACATGTCAAAAATCTACATAATATCATTTTGCAGAAATGCCACCACAGGCGCATATTGCCAAAGACCCTGGCTTGGTCCATAAAGTAGCAGATGCAAAAATAAGGACTCTTCATACACTGGATAAAATATATTATAAGCTTACTTGCTGTATACTAACTTATTACCTGAAAAAGGTAATAAGGTTTTTTTGTTGACGACATGAAAGTGGATTTATCTTGCCATATGCTGCAACTCCTCAGAAAACTTTAGCAGAGGTTTGTAGATTTACTTGTGCATATATAAATGACAAGCTGTTATTGCTGAAGGCACACTGATCAATCGTGACTGAAGGACGTCTTTGGACTGAACTGGAGGGTCTGGTGAATTTCAGACCACTGATATTTGGCTCTGCTCATTACATGTCGTACAACACACTTGGGTCAACGTTTACTCAGCCAGCTGAGATAATGTAGTCTGACCTTTAGACTGGAGTTAATGCCATAGGCCTTATACATGAGAAAACGAGATAATAAAAACAGTGCAGACACTGTCCTCCCACAAACCATCAAGACACTTAATGAGGAGCATGCTTAACCCACGCAATTACACATCTGCATATCATACTGCTATGGAAGAGTCATCTAAAAAAGAATAATCTACTATAATGTAGTATAAAATATTTGCCCTAAATTAATAAATACAAGCAAACATGACTGGTGCATGCCTACTCCCTGAAGTTGTATAAAGTCAGATAATCAGACTTGAGATTGTTAGATAAAGCAAACGCTTTCCAGTTCTGTGTACAGATACTACATCTGAGCGGTTCATGGATGTGCTGTCAGAGGATGAAACTACATGAGAGCTGACTAAACAGAGCTGGTCTTAGATCTGTGTAAAATCTTCTTTAAAGTGAGAGGCCAGAGCTCCATCTGTACGTGAGCAGTGAGGTGGAGAGAGAATAAAGAGTACTTGTGAAATCACATCGTTCTTTTGTCATGTCAATTAGACTGCTCTGCCTCAGTGAGGAGAACGATCACGTAACTGACTTCACAGCTGGAAAAAAGCAAAAGTTCAGAGTTAATGACATGCTGGGAAAAGTGCAGTATTCCACATCACAATAATTAGACTATAGGATCCTTTGCTTACTTTATCTTCTGACTTATGCAACCAGTGTTGAACAGTAGCTCAGAGGTAGTCAAAACAGCTTAGCTTTTCTAGTAATAGGTACAGGTGGGAATCTTTAGGCATCTCATGATTCTATTTGATTTTGTTTCAGGGAGTCTCATTTAGAAATAATTATCAAAACACATTTTCAGTAACTGTATGGTAGTGCAGCTCTTTGCTGAGTTTTGCTGATTACATAATATCTCAATTGTTTATATCAAATGCAAAATGCAAAGGTTATTATCACAAAGCTCTATATATACAGTTAAATTTATAAGTATATGCAACTTAACCCGCATACATACAGTATACTCATGTAAAGCGACATAAACTATATAGCAAATCTCAACTGCTTGATTAGTTATATTATCACAGAATGTAAACTCTGTCATTGCCCAGCTCTAATCTGTCTATAAGACATGAAGATAAATAGACATTATTGTAATACTTTACAATAATGTCTCATTAGTTAACTAACATGAAATAACAGTTGAACAATATATTTCTTTAAAAAAATGTATAATCTTTATCAATGCTAGTTAATAAAAATAAAATTGTTTATTGTTTGTTCATGTTAGTTCACCCTGAAGTTGTCCCAAACATGTATGAATCTCTTTCTTCTGTTGAACACTAAAGATTATATTCTGAAGAATGTTGGTAACGAATGTTGGTCTAAAAAAAAAAAGGGGGGGGGGGCAGTCATGGCCTCATGGATAGCGAGTCGGACTTGTAAGCGGAAGGTTGTGGGTTCGAATCTCAGGTCCAGCAGGGATTGTTGGTGGGGGGAGTATCCTCCTTCAATACCACGACTGAGGTGTCCTTGAGCAAGGCACCGAACCCCCGACTGCTCCCCGGGCGCTGTAACATGGCTGCCCACTGCTCCGGGTGTGTGTTCACTTAGGATGGGTTAAATGCAGAGAATACATTTCACTACTGGTTATATACTCTCTATGTAATTGTGTATGTGACAAATAAAAATAATCTCTATAATCTCTCATCTCTAACGAAACAAGCCTCTGACTTCCATATTATGGAAAAAAAAAAAATATATGGAAGTAAATCACGACCGTCAACTGTATGGTTACCAACTTTCTTCAAAATATACAAAAAGTGCAATACAAATAAAAATGACTTGACTTTGTTGACAGATTCACAGATTCACAAAAATGATTCTTGTAGCTTCGTAAAATTATGGTTGAACCACTGATGTCACATGGACTATTTTAAAGTCCTTACTACGTTTCTGAGCCTTGATCGTGTAAGGACCCTTGCTGTCTATGGGAGGGTAAGAAAGCTTTCGGAATTCATCAAAAACATCTTAATTTGTGTTCAGAAGATGAACGAAGGTCTTATGGGTTTGGAACAACATGAGGGTGAGTAATTAATGACAGAATTTAAATTTTTGGGTGAACTATCCCTTTAAAAACAACTGTAGGCAGCAGCAGGGGGGTTCAGAGAGACGGCACAATGTTAAAAAGTATAGTTTATCATATCATTAATGTTGTTATTTTAAGCAGCCTACGAAAGAACCAAGTGCAAGAGAGAGTGTGTGTATTCAAAGTGTTCATGTATAAACAGTTCTCACTAATGACTTGAAAGATGCTCAACGTCCAGCCCCAGTGGAGACCAGTAATGCATATGTCAATATGTTCAGAGACTCTGGAGACAGAAATACACAGAGAATCACTGGGGACTTGACAGATCATTTGTTCCAATTTAATCCACATGTGAAAATCAAAGCCTCCTATGAAATGCTGCAAACGTCAGATGCAGAAACACACTGATCTGATTGTGACGCACAACACTGTAGATCTGTTTGAAGCTCACCTCAGACAGATGCTTCTGTACAAAATCACAACATTAAAAAAGAACAAATTTACAATCTTTTTGGCACAAGAACATGTTTGCAATGGGAATGAACATAGATGCAAGACGGACAACATGACAGATATAG